>VZTR01023630.1:0-22969 GCA_013400775.1 Chaetops frenatus | reverse complement strand
GTGGCATATAGCAAAGCAATCCTAGTCATAAACAGTGGATAGATAATTCATTTGCAAAAATTTGGGCAAAATAAAGTTCATTTTTTCTGTTAGCCAGTATGATGGCTGTCACTGCAGAGTCAACACTTGCTCAAAGTTACTGTGCATTGAGATTTTGGGATTTTTTTCCTTTTCTTTTTTCTTCCCAGTATGCTAAGAATAGGGAAATATCNCATAAACAGTGGATAGATAATTCATTTGCAAAAATTTGGGCAAAATAAAGTTCATTTTTCTGTTAACCAGTATGATGGCTGTCACTGCAGAGTCAACACTTGCTCAAAGTTACTGTGCATTGAGATTTTGGGATTTTTTTTCTTCCCAGTATGCTAAGAATAGGGAAATATCCATGGTAACTGTATGTTGTGTCATGGCAAATATAGAATTTCTGTGAATGTATGAAACAGTGACAGCTGCATGGTACCATTTCTAAGCATTTTCACCTTATGTGTGTTGGCCAGGATAAGGAGGCTACCTCATACATAACCAACTTTAAAGCCTCTGAGATTCAGTATCCTGTGTTTGTACTTCTCTTCAGGCTTGACTTTTATCTATAGCAGTGAGGTGCTGGGAAAATAAACCTTGCCATCAAACTCTCAGATCTTGTTAATCTCTGGAGAGTATAATTAATGTCCTTTGAGACATTTACAAGTGAAGAGAGAAATAGAAGTATAAATTTATTCCTACTTTTTATTATTTCTGGACTCCAAAGCTCTGTGTCCTGCTGGATTTCACTCAGAATCAATGTCATTTCAAAACATCCTGGAGCTATTGACAACTTCTAGATTACTGAACAGGACTGTGGCAAGTTCTCACTGGATGATCATGTCTGGATGGCATCCCGTCCCTCAGGGGGATTTGTCAATTATACCCCTCAGCTTGGTTTTGTCTGCAGAAGTTGATAACCTGTAAGAGACTTTGCAAATGTTACCTGTTGATATTCACACTAGGGTGTGAAAATGTAAGCACTGGCCAGCCTGCATATGTGTCCTTTCAACTTGCATGGGTCAAGCAGTTATTTCTTTGTGTCTGGTGTAAACCAGCATTTCAGCTGAAATGGTTCCTGCTCTGTGAAAGAATAATTGAATACAGATTTGTTTGTCTTTTGGAACATAATTGGTTGTGTTCTAATCTATTTTTGGGATCAAAAATCTCTTGCTCTGCCAGCCAAGTCACACAGGCTAGCAAGGGCTGCCTCTGGAAACAGCAGGATGCAAATGCAAAGAGGAGATCTGAAGCAAGAGCCCAGGCTTATTATGAGTGCTCCTCCAGAAACTGCCCAATGCTGATCTAAGGGGACCCTGGTTCTCTTTATAATGGGCACCTCCACAGGGTGGTTCAGCCTCCTGGAGTCTGAAAGAGCTTCCCTGGCTGTTGGGTGGTCCTAGGCAGCCTTGGATCTCAGCCTGGGCACTTAGCAGGTCTCTTGTAGGGTCATCTGTACTGGACGCTTCGTAGCAGTACCTGGCTGTGAGCTGAATTCTAAAGCTTCGGTATTCTGGCATCCCTCAAAAGTCCGTGGTAGATGAGAAGCTGACACACAAAGTTTGAGAAGGGTGTTTCAGTTCCTGCTTGATACCTGCCACAGTTCTTTTTGTGTCTACCTTCTGCAAAAGATTTCTTCCAGGCAGAACGGATAAATTCAAAGAATTGAGTGTGTTGCTTTGTCTTGAAGGGAGACAATTGCTGCTGACTTAGAAATCTGAAGAGTGCAAATAGTGCTTTTTGTGAGAGGTTGCAATAATGGGACAGCTATGACAAAAACTGTGCTATGACAATTCCTTGGCTTTTTGACTTGAAATTTTATCAAAAATAAATACTTTAAAAAATTATGTTTTAAATTCTTAGTTTTATCACTGAGTGCCTTTTACAGGGCTGCCTCACTTGTATCCCCCTACCTGCTAAGGTTTGGTAGCCAAAAGTCACTAAAGATAGATTTTCTGTGAAAATATGATTATGGGTGTGAATTCTCCTCCTTTGGTCCTGATGGGCTTTTTCTATGGGATGTGCATGTGGGAAATACAATGACAGCTGGTGCATCCACTATAAATACTTTTTTCTCCTGGTAAAGTACTAGTGGCAGTACAAATTGATGACCTTCTGCTACACTCTACACTGAAGACACTAAAGGTTTTGGAAAATAAGGGAATGTTGTAGGCTCCTCTATGTCAGGGTAATACTGATTAATGTGTTACAATATTCAGAGCCAGGTACATGGCTCTTATGGCATTTTCAAAGATGTACATATCCTTTGTCATTCAGAGTGCCTGTTTCTGTTCTCATTTGTTGGATGTGGGTCCTACAAATTTAGCTAGGACTAGAAATCCTCCAATTTCAATAATAATATACAAATTTCATTACCCATATTTACATTTTGTCCCAGCCCAGCATTTAGGAACTAGGCAAGCAGCGAATTTCATTTTAATGTAAAATACTGGAATTATTTCTGGACATAATATTGAGGCTCCGGGGACAGTAACTTTTTGATTCTTGAAGTACAAGATGCCTATTTAGGTCATAATTTCATCTGCAATGCTGCTTGCTCCTTGTAACAGATTTCAAGGAAGACTCAGCTACTTTTTTTAGAGAAGTGTTGTACTGTACAGTACAGTGTGTTTGGCAGATGATGACCCAAACCACATGGATTCAGAATTTCTTTTTCTGTGTTTCCAGTGGTGTTAGTGGATTTACATCTAAGTGTAAATGTAGTGGTTACTTGTTTGTAGGAAAAAGAAATTAGTATTTTAGCTTTCAAAGAACAATAGCCTATAAGCTGTTAATGCCTTTTTAACACTTTGGTTAAGGGAAAATGAGGAAATGAAGTAATTCAGTGATTCATATTGCTGAAATAGGTCAGGTATTACAAACAAACCTCTGAACTGTGATTCTGTCATAGAGAACTGCAACAGCAGAGCTGAGAGCCAAGTTATTGGATTTTCAGGATCCTTTGTGGAAGTATGTATGTATAAGGAGATGTTTCTTTGGAATATCACAGCCACAAATGAGTTACTCAGGGCAGGTAATGGTCTGCAGCACCCAAAAATTCTATCCCTACCCACTGCCCAGTGTTCAGGATGTGACTCATGTCTAAGTTTGCACACACAAAGCAAATGGCTGAGACTGGTGATCATCTGTTAACTTCAGTGCAACAGAATATGAGAAGGCTGGATGTGGTATTTGATGCTTCTAGTAATAAGAATGCTCCTACTGCCTGTGACCTCAAAAGGTTCTAACAACTGCAGCTTTCAAAATGATCACATTATATTGGAATGTAGAATTCCCAAGCCACAGATTGGTTTTGTTTTGTTTTTGGGTTTAAAATGTTTTTTTTTTTTAGTTGTGTGTTTGGGGTTTTTAATTTTTTTTTTTTTAATTTTGGTTGGTTGGTTGGTTTTTTGGGTATTTTTAGGGGGGTTTTTTGTTTTTGTTTTTGTTTTTGTTTTTTTTTTCACTGGGGCCAGGGCTGCACTCCAGGTGTCTGCAAAGGAACAAGTAATACAAAGGAGTATAAAAGTACTGAAGGGAAGGGAGACCTGCTGGCTGCTACTTGCTACTTGTCCTGAGGAATAAAAGCACTACTTTGACCTGCTATAAGTAGACCAAGTCTGAGCTTCTTGAATCTCTTGATGGCTAAGTAAATTATGTGGATGTGTGTGTAGATGTGTTATTTAGAATTATATTGTAGATTTAATTTAAGCTGATCTTCAAAGGGATATCAACAAACTCTTTCATTTGCCAAGGGAAATCACCTTTTATTGTCTTTAAATGAGAATGGTAATTAGGAGGAAGTTTGGGTGAAAATTGTTTCTTGGTCTAGCTTGTTACTTCGCTATTCACTACATTACCAAAGGGAAATAGCCCTGTCCCCATCTAATCTGAACTCATCAACAAGTGCTCAAAAACACATGTGGCTTGTTAGAAAAGCATATAATTAAAAGCAGGAAGGGAAAGCCTTCCTAGGACTAGCATGTAATAGGATGGGAATAAAAGGGTCAGCTTTGGCCCTTGCTGCCTATTTCCTTCAAGGTCTGAATGGTCTGGTCCTGTCTCACTCAGGAGTGCTGCTCTCCTTGAAGATGTTGTTTGCCCATGAAGTAGAGGAGCAAATTGATATCTACTACTTGAGCAGGTTAAGAAAAACAGTGCTGTGTTCTATGAAGTTGAGAAGCAGATAGTAATGAAATAGCAACGTTGCTGTTGCCTTCAGTGGGTGTTGATAAGCAGCAATGTGGAAGGGTAAGGGCCAGAATTTAACTTAAAACCTACAAAGTAATAGAATTAATCAAAAATGTAGCACTTAAATTTTGACAGCAGCTGAACAATTCAAAAGAGGAGCATCTAATGTCCTTGCATCTCCAAGATCTTTATCTTCCTTTTTATACCTTAATAGTGTTGACTCTCATCCTGGCAACCTTTTTAAGAAAAACTGCAATTGAATGTATCCCATTTTATGTGTAAATGATACTTGTGTGCTGAAGTTTTGAGATGGTCCAAGGTGGCCTCTGTTGGTAGGGCTTTGTGGGATAAAGAACCAATGCCTTCTGCTTCATTTGATATTTGTGTTCTCAAACATCCCTTGTCTGTTTCCACAGCAGCATAACACATATATCTTAAGGAGGAAATGGGGTTTTAATCTTCTGTAGTTTTTAAAGTATGATTACTCATAGGAGGGGAGAGGGAGGCAAGGGGTATTGTGGGCATTTTAAGACTTACTTAGCTGTGTTTCTAAGTAGTTTTATCCTTCAAGCACAAATCCTTGTTCCTGCCAGCAGTGACTGAATCATACACAGAGGAGAAAAGGTGTTTGGGTAGGTGTGGATTTCTACCAGAATGCAGTTTTTGGAACATTAGTGACATTCTTAAAGTGTGCATACTCAGCATAACATATTCATTCGTGGTTGCCTCTTCATTCTTTTAGCTCATTAAAGCAATTTATTGGGGCATGAATATGCAACAGAGCTAACTCTCAAAAGACTTTTCTTTTTTTGTTCTGTCTTGGTTTTGAATGTAGTCTGCATTTTTTTTCCCCGTATACCGTTCTGACTATTGGCACATGGTTTTTAGTGTTATAATCTTGCACCCTGTTTCTTGAATGGCTTTGATTAAAGCTTTGTACTTTTCTAGTGATGGTTATTTCTGTAGGTTTAATGAAAATAATAATGATATTAAAAAGAGCGTAACCCCTCCTCTCCAAAAGAGCTTTCTCTCTGCCTGATTCTTGTATCTGTGGAAGAAGATTTACTATGAGTTTTAATACATGTTGCTTCTAAATCCACATGTGTCTTAATAGGTGCATTTATAGACAGCAGAAAATTTTGTGAATAGCTAATGGCGTGGGAATTACTGTGAAGATAACTAAGGGTAAGCCATGGGAGTTTTCAACACTAATACCTAAGCAGGAAATATAAAAATCTCAGGTACCTATTAACTGTAGTACTGCAATAACTGAGCAATCAAGACATTTAATTGTTAATGGTGAATTTTTTTTTTTTGTCTTGCACCACTAAACACTTGAAATACTGGAAAGCATTGGTAAGCAGATTTGCTTTATAGAGACATCTTAATTCAGGTGGAAGTTTAGAATCATTTGTATTCTGCTTTTGTTGCTCTTGGAAATTGCTGGAGTTCTCTGGATATGAGTTTTTGTTGTAAGATTGTGGATTGTAGGTGTTGCACTTTTATAATGTCACCTTGTCAGCATGTACCTGATCCAAAGAGGACTGGGAATATTGTTTACAGCTGTTGGGCCACATAATGAATGTCTAACTTAAGTCTGTGAAGTGATGCCACTTTACACTTGTCTGTCCAGACTGGGTGCTGTGGTTGCTGAGCGCTTTTGAGGAAGTAGTGGGTGCTGCAGTGGGTCAGGTTCACTGCCAGCAAGAGGCAGAAGACAATTTAATAGTGATACTGTCCACACAGATTGACCAGCTAGATGCTTCCAAAGCAGGTGGAAGTCTTTGTATTTGAAAGAGAAAAATAGTATGTGAGAACTTTAAATTTGACACATAATTCTCTAGTAAAAACTTATGCAAATTAGAAACCTCTCATTAAATGCAATCTAGAAGGAGCAGCTTCCCCTTGTATTTGATCAGATTGTGTGCTTTTGATTGAAATTATTTCATTTTGTACTGAGGATTTACCTTTTTATAAATTATGTTTAGTTAACTTAAATGTAATGTGAGATGTCTATCCCCGGTCCCTAGATAATAGTGGAATTATACTAGTTACAATTTGACAAATCTGACAAATCCCTGGTAATTGTTATCTTGGTTGAAATCTAATTAATAGTAGTATAGCATTAATGTCGTACCTCCTTTGTGAAATTTAATAGTCACTTGGTGACTTTCAGACTGTAACTGCCTGGTAGGCATACATGCTGCAGTGGTAGACTAGGAATATGCAAATCCTAAACACCCAGCAAGATACCCTTTACTGTGATGTGCAACACTTCTAGGGAAGTTTCTCTTGCACAACAAGGCATTGAAAAGAGTTTTTTCTTTGGGTGAGGGGAAAAAAGGGGGCTAATGGAATATCAGTGCACCCTGAGGAGGTGTTCCTCTAGACTTTCTTTGCTTTAATTCTCTGCATGTGGCACGCATATAAATTGGAAAGACCTGGTTTATTTTTTTGCTTTCTATTTCCAGATTCTCGTGAAATATATACTGTTCCATATGTTTGCAGGATTATGCATTGCTATGTTGTCTTAAGTTCCTTAGGCAGAATAAGCATCTAGTACTGTTCAGCTGAAGCTAAATTTTCCTACTGAATTTAGCCTTGTTTGTGCTTTGGCTTAGAAAGAGAGTGGAAGGTTCAAGGGATAATAAAACATGTTACAACTATACAATAAAGGTCAGAATTTCAATTCCCTCCTTCTGAATTTTAGAATGAAAATACTGACCCAACGCATGCTGATCATCAAGTTCTCTGCCGAAGCAATGGGGTTGACCTGATCTAATGCAGCATAGGGAAGAAAAGAGGAAGATGAGCATTCGACTCAGGCTTTTCATAACTCAAACCATAACATCCAAACCAGTTCTAGCCTATTTTCAGTGCAGGCGGTTGAAATTTTTGTTTGTAAAGGACTTCCTCAGCCAACCAGATGAATTTCTGCATGTGGGGGTTTTGTTGCAAGCACAGTGCACAACGGTCTGGGTAGACTGTAGGACAACTTAGCTTTGGGATAGGTATCTGTGATGGTCCACCCAGAAAGATTACTAAGGAAAAAGTGAAGCAAGAAGGGGCTTTTCTTCTCCAGAATCTGTTGCTTTCTCTGGCTGCTGCTGGCTGGAGGTTTAGTTAGTGACTCATTTGTTATAGCTGACTGCTAGGAGTAAGCCTGCAACCCTCTGGATCTGTTTCAGGCTTGGATGCACCCTTTGGGGTCCTTTCATTAAGGTAGTGTGGCAGAAAGGAATGCATCATGTTCCCATGCAATGAAGTCAAGACCACCTGGGAGCCACGGCAGCAACCACAGCACTGCATAATTGCAATACAATAAATAAAACCTGGTAGGCAGTATATGGTCTCCCATGACTGTGTTGATCATTTCTCAGCTGATTAGTTGTTGCACATTCAAACTCTAATCACTGCTACCACTACGTGGTTTTTTTTTGCTAGGCCTCCTAACACTGAATGCATTATCTGGAAGTCTATCTGCTCTTTTGTCTTCTGTGCTAGCATTTTTTGAGGTGGTAGAAGTTGATTGGTGACAGGAAACCTCTGTTAATGCAGATGTAAAGTCGAGTGCTGGGATACTGATAACTGAGGGAAACACTTTCCAGATGAGCAAGCTTTACATTAGGTGGAAGATGTCATAACATAATTACTCGTGAATACTATCTTTCCCTAAGCAGTTGCATCTGCCCCACTACCAGTCCAGCCCATCTCAGATGCTGGCAGAAGCAGCAGCATCTTTGCAAAAATCTTAGTGCGTTAGTTTTCATTTTAGTCCTGATAAAACACCAGCCTGAAGAGAAACAACAGGAAGGGAGGAGATGAGCAGTAAATAGTATAACCACTTTGAAAATACCTGGTGACTGTAAAATATAGAAAACCAAAGAAAACTAGTCACAACCGACAGGCAAACCTAACTTGTCTCTAACACACATCTAGTTTGGAATTTCATCATACTTCTGATTGAGGGAAGAAAGACCAATTATCCCAGGAAAACATGGATTGCCTTACATATGCATTCACTGCCAAAGGGGGAGAATGTCGATTACTTAACACAAAAGTGCTGAAGCCATTAGTACAGCCTTTTAAGAGTCGAAATAAACATGTGTATTATATGCCTGTAAATCCCAGTGGACAGCACAACTGGTGTCATATTCCACAGTGGATCCATTAGCAACATAATGTCATCCAACCACAGGCCATGCTAATGGTTTAAATTAGAATGTGTGTGGATTTTTTAATTTATAAAAGACACTACTGCTTGATTAGAATAACCCTCTTCAGCACAGAGCTGCTGCTCTTGTGATACCTCACTTCAAGCAATATCAGTGAATGGGAAGGTGTGAAACTAAGCTTTTTGAGTATGCAAGGACCAAGAGTTGACTAAAATCAAATGTGTCCGTACGGTACTTTATAGCCCAGAAAAAAGGGCTGAGATATCTTTAAAAACAACTGGGATCTAGTGTGAGGCAGGTGACAAAGGATGTACAATGGCATGTTTGTGCAAATCCATTTTATAGCTGAAGATAATTGCCTCCGCTATACACTGGGCAACAGTGCCCCACTGACAGTAGTGGTGCTAATTGCTTGGGTAGAGAAATTGGCAATTGTCATGGGTCTGATGCAGAAAAGAATCTGTGTAAAGCAAGACTTGAAAAATCAAAATGATGACCTCAACACAGAAAACAGAAGGATGTGTGAACTTGGGGATTGCTGTTCTTTTTCATGATTGCTATAAATGCCTCTGCCCAGAGGTATGGAGGCTACTGCTGTGGCTTCAAACCTTTACAGAGAATACAGCACTTGTACTTTACAGCTTCCCACATAATTGCTCGGTGAAAGCATTTCACCAGACGGCTGTGTTGTAGTAGGACACTAGTAAATCGTTCTCTCCTATGGAGCTGGAGGGCAGACTGCTGGTCTTGTTACTGTATGGCTGACTAATAGTACTGAAAGCAGTTCCTGCCTTAAAAGTCTTCTATCTACATAGTACTCTTTCTGTCAGAAAATGCATATGCATTTTCTCTCCTCATCCTCTGTATCACTTATGATCCTGAAAATTCATGCTCATGTAAAGCACAATAATGAGCTGCTCACAAAACATCTCATGCAGTTTGGTTTGGGTTGAAGAGAGGAATACCAATAAACCTCTTCTGAGGAGTAGAGAANCTGTATCACTTATGATCCTGAAAATTCATGCTCATGTAAAGCACAACAAATAATGAGCTGCTCACAAAACATCTCATGCAGTTTGGTTTGGGTTGAAGAGAGGAATACCAATAAACCTCTTCTGAGGAGTAGAGAAGCAAGTTGGGGACTCTGTGCTTATAAAAGTTGTCTGAAATAATTCCCATTTCTCTTAAATGAGATGCTGACTTCACCACAGATTTCTTCCCACAGGGTACTGTAGAGTGCCAGTCAGCTTAGCTCTGATACCTTAGGAGCACTCGTTCTTACTGCAAAGATGATTTGATCATAATGAGAGAGGTCTCAGTTTTAAATGCAGTGGTGCTCTTACCTTAGGCTGGCTGGCCTACTGGAGAGCTTCAGCAGAGCTCGCAAAGTACTTAGTGAACCACATCCCAAGCTTGCTTCACTGCTGCCCCAAGAGACAGAACTTTTCCTTTCTCAGTAAAAATACCGTAGTGGCAGTGCCTGTTTTCTAAACAAGTGCTCATGGGCCAGTTACTAGAGTGGAACAAACCCATGCTGTGCTCACACAAATCAAAGTTTTTAAGCTCTGTACCCCTGAGAGGAGGAAAACTGTAGTCCAGTTTGTTGCATGGAGACAACAGCAGAGGTTCAGACAGGAGAGCAGGTGGAACTGGGGTGGGAAGGTGGTCTTCTTCAATCTGTATTGGAAAAGAGACTAACAAAACCTTCAGGGGAGTAAATGATGTAAGTATTCCTGCAGTGAAATAAGCTCTATACAGATAAATCCTAACTCCTCACTATACAGGGGTCCGTCTGTTGCATTTTGTTCCTCTGAAAGGATTCCTGAATTCTGTGGGCTATTCACAGGTTTTATGGGTTTATCTATCCATGTTTTAGTAGCACTATTCATGGGAATGTTTTAATTTCCTACTTATGTGCAGTCAGACCTCCCATACATTACATTGTATATACGTCCTTTGGTGGAAGCCAAGCTTACTTTAAGAATTTGATCTGATATCTGTAGCTGTAATATTGGCCTCTCACTACAATGAAAGGTGGTACTTGCTTCTTTTTAGCCACTTTTAGCCAACCAACTTTGAGATTGTTTACCTTTTCCCTGAAAGAGCTAAAGGAAGAAGAAATGTATATTCAGTTCTCTTCAGCAAAAGGGACAGGTGCTTTCTGTGAGAACATAACAAGGACAGTTTAAAAACTACCTGTAGTTGACACCCAGCACTGTGTGATTTCTTTTGGACGGGCTAAGAAGGTTAAATTGCAGTCTTTTGCAGAGCTGTGGTACTGTATCTGTGACTCCTGGCTGAGGGGCTAACTCTGATTCCTGTCAGCATTGGCTGGCAGGACTGGAGGAGACTTCACGAGACCCATGCTGGGCTCAGGTGGTTCTGACCCTGCCCTGTGAGGCTGCTCTGTGTTATGCTATTTTAGCAATAGCATAGAATCATAGAATATCTTGAGTGGGAAGGAACCCGCAAGGATCATTGAGTCCAACTCCTGGACCTGGATAGGACAACCCTGACCAGCTTCCCAGGATATGGAAGCTGGAAAGGGATACTTTTACAAGCAGCCTTTGTTGCTGCACTTGTAGAGGGCATTTCTAATCATGCTTCAAGGCCTGTCGTGGCAGCTACTGTCAGGTGTTGAGCTGCAGGCTTTTGCTGCTGGGGTGTTGCAGCTGCCCTTCTGGGCTGCTCCTTCACTAGAGAGCATGTCCCTTTCCATCTAAGAAATGTGCAAAATAAAGCAGGAGATAAGAAAAAAATTATTTATTCACCAGCATCTCTGATCCTCTTAGGAAGGCTCATCACGCTTCACTAGCACCTTGCTTTTGCTGCAGCAGGGGAGATCAGTGACTGTGCTGCTCAGATTGGCACGTCCAAAGTCAAAGTAGCAGTGGCTGGATAGAGTCTGTAGAGGCTGAATGGGAAGAGAGTTGACTGGGTTTGAGCTGGGAAATGCTGTATTCCTTTTGTGATTTCTGAGCAGTGCTTTTTGAAAGCTCTTGCAAAGCCCACTTTACCTGGCTTAAAGCATATGTCCTGATTTTGCTATCTTCATGCTTGAAAGCTTCAGCTAGAGGGGAAGGCCTTTCCATATGACTTATGTCAGTCTCCTTGCTGGTGAGCTAGGTTGGAACCTTGGGAACCAGAATTTTTATTTTTTTTTTCAAAATGCTGGAAAATGCAAACATGCAAAAGCTTTATTAGCATCCACAGTGAGAGAACATGTTAAGCANCATATGTCCTGATTTTGCTATCTTCATGCTTGAAAGCTTCAGCTAGAGGGGAAGGCCTTTCCATATGACTTATGTCAGTCTCCTTGCTGGTGAGCTAGGTTAGAACCTTGAGAACCAGATTTTTTTTTTTCCAAAATGCTGGAAAATGCAAAGATGCAAAAGCTCTATTAGCATCCACTGTGAGAGAAAGTGTTAAGCTAGCTGAATACAAGTTTGGGTTCCCATTTGCTGTTGTTGTTGTGGGGTTTATCACATGACTCTGAACAGTCTCAACAGGTCTATTGACCTTGTTCTATAACACTACCTACCACGTGCACTTTCTGCTTCAGAACCTTACAATCTGCTTGACATTTTCAAAATTACCAAAGGGAGCTGTGCAGGAATTAGACCCTAGTTTCTTGAGATGCTTTAAAAAATTAAATAAGATAGCAGTCCTTTCTGAGGTATACCCAGTATACAAGGAACATGTTTGAATTTTCTGAGTCTGACATCTCATCTTTAAGTGAAGAATTTTCAACACTTAACCTCACCTTTTCTTAAAGAGGCTAGATTGCTATTAGTAAAGCAGCTAAAGCCGTTCTCTCTTTCTGGCCTCAGTATATTCAGTATATCAGTATTCAGTGTTGTTTGGAGCCTTTAACTGAGCCAGAAAATCAGTCTTGTAGTTCACATTTGCATGAGAATGCTTAAGAAATGCATGTTCCTGTTTTTTCCTTAATTCAACAAAAGTTACAATTGAATTTGCCTTTTCCCAGTTAAGGAATTTGTTTTCACTTGGGTTAGGAAGATAAAATGTCAAAAACTGTGTTCACAAGTGGGAATGCAAAATAAAAATTGGCAGCATGGCACTATTGGCTCATCATATTTTTCAATATCAGAAATTAATGTGTAATGTAACAGAGGTGAAAATAAAACACTCAAAGTGAACATTTGGTATTGAAACATAGTTGAGATAACACTGATCAATCTTTTTGATAGTTGTCATGTTTTTGCAGATTTTTTGAATATTCCCTCCTCAGGGGGGAATTTGATCTACTATGGAAATTTGGGATAGCTTGTAACATGAGCAAATGCCAAGTGGTTTTCTTTTGAGAAATTCTAGTCTGCCATTTCTTCCAGTTCTGATCTTTTCATGGGAGTCATGTTTAAAATGCCTATGTTACTTTTCCCACTATGTACATCTCCAGTGGGAATCCTTGACATGGGATTATTTTAGCTTGGTTATTCACAGCTAGCATTCTTCACACATGAATACAGTCTATAAGAGGCAAATTAAGCATGTATTTGGTTTGAAACATCAAAATCAGTCACTAAAGTCAATCTAGAAGGGGAGCAGAATTTTCTTGAAATTGTTTTCCTCTCTTGAAGGGAGTCATCCTTCATCAGATGTTTTTGGCACTTATGGTAGCAGATACTTGAGGATCTCTGCCTGGGCATGGTAGCAGCAAGGAAAAGCCAGGACAGGCAGGGGAATTAAGGCTTTGACACTGCAGTGAGGGGCCAGTATGGGGTGAGTGTGGAGCATGAGGTGGGTTTGGAGCATGAGGCTGATCTATTTCATTATGTTTGCTTGGGGCAAAAGGAAAAAGTAAACTTTTGAGAAGCTTAGGAAGCTTCAAAACAAATTTTATTCTCTGGTTTTTATCATAGTGTGGAATGACTCAGAAACCTTCAGAGACTTCACTTTCTCATCATTGATGAGATCCCCACCAAGCTGTTTAGGGTTGGGTTGCCTCAGCTACAGCTGAGCACAATAAATGTGAGATCATCTGTTTTATTTTTTCCTGTTGATCTTGATGACTTGGCTTCAGTAGTGATGTATGGGACTTTCTCTTCCACAGTAGATTCCTTTCAGCATCAGACTTGGAGAGCCTTCGGTGCCCTTGCTGTAGCTTTCACTGGAGTGCCAACTTAGCAGAGACCTCTCAGCTTCAAATGATGTGATAGATTGCTATGGTGACAGTTCTGCTGTGCAAAGCTGCCAGCAGGGATGGGTTACACTTAAATGAAATGAATTAAAATTAATGAAACCAGTGCATTGTCTTAGTTTAAAGCATATTAGTGGTGAAGTAGTTTCTTTTTTGAAACCTGATTCTATTGAAAATGGATCCCAAAATGTTCTGTAATTCTTTTGTGAGACCAAGGGTTTTATGCCTCCTTATGGGGCCGTTTATCATGTTTGTACTTTCTGTTTTGAGCTAAGGTGCAACTTCAGAAGTATCCTGTGAGTCTTGGATTAATTATCGAAATAGTAAATGATCCAAAATGAAACTGTTTTCTTTAAATTTGAAGCTGGAATTTTCAACGTTCAGTTTCTATACCTTTGTTTCTCTATTGAGGATTTCCCTTATCAGAGATCTGTTTATGCAGAGAAGAGAGACTGTTTCCTACTTCCTTTCTGCTTTTTCCAGACCTTAGCTTATTTATGTGGGTGTTTTTCCCCTAATTCTGCTGGTATGGCATACCCCTTGTAATTCCCTTCTGCTTAAGTAAGGACACCAGGACTACACAGAGCATTTCAGGTAATTCTCTGGCCACTTTGTCAATCCTGCCTTGTATCTCATGCTGGAAGGCCTGGCAGTTGGGTTATCCATTTGCTGTAACTATGGGGAGGTTTTGTTCCTTGCCTTGTGGTCCTTAGTCATTCACTCCATGGCGCTGTATTTTAGCATGTCATATTCTTTCCCTATCTTACAACCAACGTATTTTATCATGCATTTGGTTTGTTTAACAATCCTTACCATTCAAATGAATCATCTTATTCTGATATCAAGTTCACCTATGTAATAGATGCATTGTTATTAACTAACCTTCCAGTTTCAGTACTGCATGAGTCCAACTTGCAAGGATTTAATAATGATCTTAAGGAAAATGACACAGTGTCATTGAAAATTTACCACTNTTCTTTCCCTATCTTACAACCAACATATTTTATCATACATTTGGTTTGTTTAACAATCCCTACCATTCAAATGAATAATCTTATTCTGAGATCAAGTTCTCATCTATGTAATAGATGCATTGTTATTAACTAACCTTCCAGTTTCAGTACTGCATGAGTCCAACTTGCAAGGATTTAATAATGATCTTAAGGAAAATGACACAGTGTCATTGAACATTTACCACTTGATTTTTTTTTTTCTATGCTCTACTGCTGCAGTAGTTTCTGGCTTATGATTTGCAAAGATACTTACTTTTCTGTATTGCCATGTAAAGCTAAATCAAATATTCTGGAGTCCTCAATGGCTATAGAAAAATATCAGCAATATGATTGTATTTTTAATCTTGCTTTTTCATACCAGTTTCTACTACATTTAAACCAATGTCAAGCTTATCAGCCTAGGTTTTGCCCAGATGTCTCTTGGAATTTCACAGAGAGGTGCAAAACATTTCAGAATACATTAGTAGTACCTATTGAATAAAGGCACTACTAATATATGAATAAAGGACTACTGATATACTTAAATATATTAGTATCTTTCTCCTTATGAACCTGTATACTAATCCATCCCATCCACTGAAGGGCTGCCACAAATAAATAGGAAGGACCCAACCCCTACCAAAAATAATTCTGAGTATAAGAGAGCTGTAACTGTATGATGAGTATGGTCTGTCATATGTTTGTATGATTTCCGTGTTTTATTTTAAAGGCAAATGACATCATGTGAGAAAAAGATATCCAAAATAATCCTAATCCTCTGTGGTGTACCAGTTTGGCAAGGGGGCCACCTATGCTGCCACACATGTAGAGGTGACTGAAGCATTTGTTGTGGTCTTCTCCCAAATGATACTATGAAAATGAATTTAGATGAATTTGGACTGAGATCTGGTGAAAATTGTCAGGAGGACTATAAATGACAAAGACCAATGTATTGTGTATGATGAAGGGAGGAGAGAGACTGCTGAGGGTTGAGGAGTTCCTCAGCTTTCATTAATGTTCCATGAGAGGAAGTAAACAACTTGACTCAGTTTTGCAGATGCTGCTCTGTTCCAAAGGACTGAGAATGCTGTTTAGAGTACAAAACCAATGCAGAGGGGAATGAGTGGGATTATAAACAAGGAGAGATGGCAGAATAAAAAAAAAAAATCTAGTCTGTTTGTCTGGAAGGAAAGAACGTAAAAATCACGCATTTGTCTACAAACCTAGACATTGTTAGAGGAAAAACTTCAGCAACAGGAATGACCAAGGGGATGTCTATCCTCTGGCCAAACTAAAAAGACTGTTGGATAGGAATATGGCCAGTCATTGTACGGTGTTTCTGCTGCTGGTCTGTCTACATGAAGAAGCATATTGTGGCCAGTGGAACATGTGTGTTTTCAGGTAAAATGTAAAATGAGCTATCTCCATGTAAAAGGAGTTCTTTAATCAGCAGGTCTGTTCTGTATGGCAGGGAGGTGAGACTCTCTGCCTTTACCAGCCTACACAGGACACTGCTTTTCTGATGCCAGCCATCTGTCCAACAATGTCAGCCACCTGAAAACCAGTCTCTTGACCCCAGCTACCAGCTGACCTGGCCTCTGCTGGTTTCATGAAGGCCTTGAGAGCGGGGAGTCATAGCAGCAATCTGTGGGGACACACTGATGGCTGGTGATGCTGCTGCTTGAGGTGCAAGGATAAGGTGATGGGGAGTTTCAAGGAAGTGTTGTGCTTAGCTAGAGACCCAACTCCTCTTACTTCCTTTTGATTTGAGCATCTCTGGATTTTCCCTATGATCCCTAGTGTGTCTGTTGGGAGAGATTATGAACAACTTTTTCTCCATATTTAATTTTTCCGCTTTCTCCAAGCCTCCTCTTGTTTTCCTCCATTCCCCCATCCCCTTTGCCATGCCTGGATAGTCCTGTTCTAACTGTAAATTCTTTGGATAGAAGCTGTTCTGTTATCTTTGATTGCATTAGTCTGTTTTTCTTAGAATTAGAATTTTTCTAAGAATACTTGGGAATGTTTTGAACAGAGAGAAATGGAAGGTTCTCTCTTAATTACCACCAAATATTTATTTACTGTTCCCTATCAGTGCAAATTCAGATTTCTGAAAATTGCCTAGATAAAAGATTAGAGCAGAGATGGTTAATTTCCATATCCTGCAAGTTGAGTACCCAAATGCTCATTTGGCGAAGCAGTGCACAAGAACATGAGAAATGAGGGCAGGGAAGAACTGAGGAGCTGATGGCAAATGGGTATCCTGCTGCTCCCAGGGCTTCATCTCTTCCCTTACAATAAGGGAGGGAGGTAATTGCTTTGCAGCAGGCTCTTGCAGCAGCCTTGGCCGCTGGTCTCTAAGATGCTGTTGGGTCACTTTTCCTTACAGATATGGATCAAGATTTTCTGTGCTATGGTGTTGCAGAAGTGGTACTTTACATTTCTGTGATCTCTTGTGCTGGGCTGTGTTTTTAAGGGATTTTAAGGACTAGATTTGGTCTCCAACAGCGTATCTACAACCCACCAGATTTGTACTCCGTGTGCTCAGATGCAAGCATGTATGGCATACTAACATACTGCTCCTACATTGCCTATTTTTAAGGCTATGGAAAAGCATAAAGTGCTTCAACTAAGACAACTTATTTTTGCTCGCTGTTTTGCCATCTACTGCAAATATATTTGGCAAACCTACTAATCAATGTTGACTGGTCTGCTGTGGGCTGTCTTATCTGTGTTTGACTATCTTGTCTGTTATGATTTGTTGAATATAATTTTGTTTTGTTATAGCCTAAATCTCAATGAAAATTCTTTACATGTCTGCTCACTCAAAATGGGATTTATTGAGGGTGATAGAAGAACACTTAAAATGTGCAGTGTACTGAATGAAAATATGCTCATAATAATTGCACTTGTTTTACATCTGCATTGGTAAAAGGTTGCAAAGAGTTTGAATTAAGGAGAGAAAAGTGCTGAAAAGAGGCCAGAATGCAGATTATGAGGAGATGAAGTAAATTTTCTTTCACTTTTCTTTATTTCTTTCAAGACTGAGTATTTTGCCTCCAAGCTGCACAGTACTTAGGGGGTGGATTTCTTCTGAACCCTTGCTTTTTGTAAAGAAAAGTAGTTCAGATGTCAGCAAAAAAAAAAAAAAGTTTTGCCTGCTCTTGTTTCCAGTCATGTGTCACTGCTCCCTGGACTGTGAGTAGAAGGAACTATGGGGAGAGCAGTGCAACTGCATCAGCATCACGATGCTGCTGGGCAGTGCTAACGAGGAGAAGCTGTGCTGCAGTCCTGTCTTAGCCTCTGCCTTCCCTCCCCTACTGGTGCAGTCCTGGCTCATTTGCTCTCTTATGGTTGTGATAGCTGAAGCAGAGACTGTCTCTTGTGATGTGAGGGTCTGGCACAATGAAATCTTGAAGTGGAAGTATTGGTGTACAATAAGGGAAAAATAGAGAGTACAGAGGAGCTCTGGCATTGATTCCATCTGGCAGCCCTGGGGCTCAGAGATGTTCATGATTTTGTAAGATCTTGCTGGTACCCGCAGGCCGTGTAATAATGATAATTATGTTTTCCTGTGCCTTGTTGATATATTTTGGTGCATTTATCATTCTCTTCCTCCTCTCACCCCCGATAGCTACTGCAAGACTGTTAATTATTACTTTTAAGAGTCTAGTAGATTTTCAGGTGGTAAATTGTGCCCTGCACTTCTGTAAATAATTCAAGACAGGTAAAAAGGGTCTTTAAAAAAACAAACCAAACCAAAACTAAACTACAACTTCCTCCCCCAACCTCTCCCCAACAACATTCTTGCCACTTAGCNACCTGTCCTTTAAACCAGGACACTTGGTTAATCCTAAATCTTCACTGTAGTTCTGTCATCTACACAGAAAGCTGGTGGTGTGTAAGATGTGTCAAACAAAACAGAAGTGTGCAAAATGGCCACACTTGGTCACTTCAAAATAATCATCTTTCTCTCTTGCTGTTACAGTGTGTTCAGTACCTGGTGTCATGCTGTGTCCCTTCCCATGTGTTTTCAGAGCACCATTCAGTGAGGGTAACTGCTGTAAATAGCACATATTTAGAGAAAATGGCATATGTTCTGCATAATTCAGGAATTTAGAAAAAATTGCTTCATTTCTTCTCTCTATTATTTAGAAGTAGACAAATAAATCTACTTATCTTCAACTAGGTTAGTCCAAGGTAAATGGTCTCCTTCCTGCTGAGAATGATGTTATTATCTATATTCTCTAGAAGGAGGCTGGTTGTGGCTTCTTGCTCTGCTCTGCACTGTGGTGGCCTCACAGTTCTGGGTGCCACAATGTAAGAAAGACATTGAGCTATGAGAGAGTGTCCCAAGGAGGGCAACAAGGATGGCAAAGGGCTTTAAGGGGAACCTGGGTGAGGAGTGGCTGAGGTCACTTGGTCTGTTCAGCCTGGAGGAGACTCATTGCAGTCTACACCTTCCTGGTGAGGGGAAGAGGAGGGGCAGGCACTGATCTCTTCTCTCTGGTGACCAGTGACCGAACCTGAGGGAATGGCCTTGAAGTTGTGTCAGGGGAGGTCTAGGATGGACATCAGAGGGTTTTTCATTCTCAGGGTGCTTGGGCACTGGAACAGGCTCCCCAGGGGAGTGGTCACAGCACCAAGGCTGACAGAGTTCAAGAAGTGTTCGGACAATGCTCTCAGGCCTATGGTGTTACTCTTCCAACTCAGCATATTGTGTGATCCTGTGACTCAAGTCAGCCAGGCCTTGTGTCTAAAATGCCTTGTATCTGGTTAAGGAGTCAACAACCTGATGATATGTAAGGCAAAACTTGCAGAGACTGTGCTTCCATTTCTCAGTCTATTAAAGTGAAAGAACAGAAGGCTTGCAGCCTAAAGCTTAATTAAACAAGTAAATTTTCAGCTAACGTATTGCAGAGAGGAATTGCTGTGTGTAAATGATAATAAGAGAATTCCCTGTTAGAAAAACAAAACACAAAACTTAGAGGGGAAAAAAAAATTAAAGAAAAATAGCTGTCAAATTATTCTGAAAGCCACTGGTTACATGTCAGCCAGAGGATCTTGCTGCTCATGGCAACAGCCTTTACTGACACAAGATTAGAAGCTGCTTTTTCAAATGTCATCCAGGAGTGTACAAGTAATTGATTTTTAGGTTCAACTGCCAAACGAAAAACAACAATAATAATAAAAAAATGGCTTAGATTGGATAACATGTATGGCTTCCCCCCTCATCCCTATGGAAAACCAACATTATTTTGCATTAATAAAACATTACATTTTGGTTTTTTTTCATAACAGTGAAAAACCAAACTGATAGATTCTCCTTATAGGTATATTAATGGGTTTATGTTCTGTTATTGCAAAGATAGGTGGGTTTAAGCATTTCATACTGGATTTGAATATTTCATAATATTAACCATCTATACTTTTTTCACATAAAGGGTCAAATTTTGAGAACTGTGTGTGGCTATGTACTGTATTATTCTCAAAAGAGACAACTTGAGCATCTGATAACGTCTGATTGCATGTTCATAAGATTCATAAGGGGAAAGACTGTGACGTGAAAGCTGCCTTTGATATTTGAATCCTCATTTTCCCTTAAAATAATCAAGTAATTGAAGCCTCTAATGTAACAAAAACACAAGTGAAAGTGCACAACTCCTTTTCATCTCCTTGTAGGTAGGTCCAAATAATATTTTGTGACAACACAGTGCAATCAAAGGTGATGTTTGCCTTCAGGATGTATTAAGATACCCTTTGGAACCAGCAAGGTGTTAGACCCCTACTCTCTCCAGACTGGCATCCCAGACTCATGAATCCCTGTGACTGAAGGTGCCATTTCAGCTGCTGATACTTCAGTTCACTAACCCCAGTCTTTCCAGCTGCTGGCACTGCAGACCCCATATAGACACATAAACACAGAAACAAGAATCCCTCACCCAGAAAAAACAGAAAAAAATAGAATCTGGTAGAAAATAAGACAGACTATGGTGAACAGGAGCAGGGTGCTGACAGAGAAGTGTACAGAGCACTGTTAACAGGCAATTGCTCCCTTTTATTCCCTTATCCCCCTCTATTTTGCCACCATTTCCCTTTCCAANTTTTCCCACCATTTCCCTTTCCAAATCACCTAGATCCATCCCTTTTCCCAGTTTCAATTCCTCTCATCCTAAGTCCTATGTGATCCCCAAATGTCTGCATTCTGTAAGAAACCTAAGTGAACCCACCATGCTCTTTCATGTATGTGCAGACCAGCCTTTAACACATAACCTGCTGCTGCTGTCTTGGCTTCTATTTTTAGTCAGTTCCTATGTTTAAGGAGGTTATGATGCCTCGAGGGCCATGTGCATCTCTACCAGGAAAGTCTGGAGGTCTTTTTGCTCAGTAGGACTGAGCTATGTTTCAAGAAAACCATGTCTGGGACTGTATTGCCTGAGTTTTTGCTTTCCTTGAGACTCTGGTCTAGGAAAGACTGATATCAAGAGGTGACTAAGTTTACTAGCAAATGGCAAATATTAAATAGATTAAATATTTTTCCAACACCAAACTGGAATTTTGTTCACTTCTAAACAAAATCTGAATACTTGTCCTAAGCCTGATTTGTTGTTATTGTTAATTTTTAAACTCAACTCTGTTCTTCAGTTCTTAATCCTTATGACTTCTGGTTTCTGTCTATCAGTTGCAGATGCAAGAAAGCCCTTAGATAAATTACCTCTGTTGTGACAGATCCATCTTTTAACAACTTTGCTCTACACCTTAGTATGACAGAACTTACATTAAACTTAGTCAGGTAATAGTAAAAAGGTTCTGGTACAGAGTTCTGATGAAAACTAGATTCTCAGATATTGTGCTGTTGCTAGAAGAATTTTTTTTTTTAAATCCTCTAACAGGACATCAGTCACTCTGGGGTGTTGACTAAAGTTAGAGCCGATGGAAACCTCTTCTCTGCATCACACTGGGTTTCCATAAAATAACACTTGTAGAGCTCAGCTTCCCTAGTTATTTCTGTTTCCAGCAGCACTGGAGATAAAAATGAATTTATTTTTGTGGCTACCAAAGTCACCATGCTGTAGGGTATTGAGAGTTGCCATGGAGTGAATCTGTCTATTGAACTTTCTCTTTTCCAGCAGAATTCAGTGACTGCTGTTGGCTCTTGGTGTCACCAAGCAGGAGACATAAAACCAAGATATTAGTTCAGCAATAACTTGGTCCAGAGTAAGGACTCTTCCATTTTGAAAACCTACATTTCCAGTTGTTATGCTCTTGGAAGTAGCTGNGGAAAAAAAAATTAAAGAAAAATAGCTGTCAAATTATTCTGAAAGCCACTGGTTACATGTCAGCCAGAGGATCTTGCTGCTCATGGCAACAGCCTTTACTGACACAAGATTAGAAGCTGCTTTTTCAAATGTCATCCAGGAGTGTACAAGTAATTGATTTTTAGGTTCAACTGCCAAACGAAAAACAACAATAATAATAAAAAAATGGCTTAGATTGGATAACATGTATGGCTTCCCCCCTCATCCCTATGGAAAACCAACATTATTTTGCATTAATAAAACATTACATTTTGGTTTTTTTTCATAACAGTGAAAAACCAAACTGATAGATTCTCCTTATAGGTATGTTAATTGGTTTCTGTTCTGTTATTGCAAAGATAGGTGGGTTTAAGCATTTCATACTGGATTTGAATATTTCATAATATTAACCAACTATACTTTTTTCACATAAAGGGTCAAATTTTGAGAACTGTGTGTGGCTATGTACTGTATTATTCTCAAAAGAGACAACTTGAGCATCTGATAACGTCTGATTGCATGTTCATAAGATTCATAAGGGGAAAGACTGTGACGTGAAAGCTGCCTTTGATATTTGAATCCTCATTTTCCCTTAAAATAATCAAGTAATTGAAGCCTCTAATGTAACAAAAACACAAGTGAAAGTGCACAACTTCCTTTCATCTCCTTGTAGGTAGGTCCAAATAATATTTTGTGCCAACACAGTGCAATCAAAGGTAATGTTTGCCTTCAGGATGTATTAAGATACCCTTTGGAACCAGCAAGGTGTTAAACCCCTACTCTCTCCAGACTGGCATCTCAGACTCATGAATC
This sequence comes from Chaetops frenatus, assembly GCA_013400775.1. Classification (NCBI taxonomy): domain Eukaryota; kingdom Metazoa; phylum Chordata; class Aves; order Passeriformes; family Picathartidae; genus Chaetops; species Chaetops frenatus. The sequence goes on along the minus strand of VZTR01023630.1, from coordinate 321 downwards.
CCTATGACTGAAGGTGCCATTTCAGCTGCTGATACTTCAGTTCATTAACCCCAGTCTTTCCAGCTGCTGGCACTGCAGACCCCATATACACACATAAACACTGAAACAAGAATCTTTCACCCAGAAAAACAGAAAGAAATGGAATCTGATAGAAAATAAGACAGATTGGTGAACAGGAGCAGGATGCTGACAGAGAAGTGTACAGAGCACTGTTAACAGGCAATTGCTCCCTTTTATTCCCTTATCCCCCTCTATTTTCCCACCATTTTCCTTTCCAAATCACCTAGATCCATCCTTTTTCCCAGTTTCAATTCCTCTCAT
>VZTR01023628.1:17668-27805 GCA_013400775.1 Chaetops frenatus | reverse complement strand
CTTGTTTTTGCTTGTTTGTTTTGGTTCTTGCGAGAGTTTTTCCTTTTTATTTTAATATTTTGATTTCAAGGTCTTCAGGAGGGAGCAGTCCCTCAGCAAGTAATTTCTTTCTTCTGATGTTAGCCATCCAAAGCTTAGATATCTAGTGAGGTGTTCAACTCAAATGAGAAATGAGAGGGAGAGAGGGAAAGAGATGATTCTGCTGAACAAAGAGTTAAATCTAGGTGACTAAACTTCAAATGGCTGAAATCAGATGTGATGAATTCCATCCTTAAGAGCTTAATGTGGTTCCTGACACACTATAATATTTATAGATGACTCAAAGCTACTGAGGTGCATTAATAAGAATGGAATAGTAAAATCTGGGCGGCTCAAGGTAAGAACCATAAGATTCTAATGCTCTTTGGCCTCTGCTTGACTTTGCATTTTTGTAGAAGACACAAGTTTGTCCTCAATCTCTTGGGGGTAAGGTGTTTAGTGCTACTTAATACATCATCATTTTTATGACCTCAGAGAATCAGAGGATCAACTTCAGATTCCATTGTACATGACATCAGACTAGTTCCTGTTGACATGGCTTCATTCCAGCTTGGGTAAATAGGTTTTGTCTACCTACATTTCCTTGGGTTTCAACTGGATGTGCTATTCTCCTAGACTTTCTGCTTCAATTTGTAGTGTAATGCAAATGTGTGTTCTTCAGTATTTGCTGTATTTCAGTGGTAGGTGATGTGAGCATTAGTAACACCTTCCACTCTCACAGGCTGAATGAACAAGTCTACACAGCACCTGGAGTTCCAGTGATGAGAGTGGCTACAAAAGTGGAGAAGAGATACTATTAACTCATCCTTAATCTCTGTTGGTGTTCACAAACCCAAATAAGTGAGTCACATAATATTAAATGTTTTCTTTGTAATGAAGTACTGTGACATACTGTAGAGGACAGGCAAGCAAATATATATATACATTGATGTAAGATAATATAAACATCTCTCGATGCAATATACAAGAAGTGCAGCACTATGTAATTATTTAAAAGATCATATCTTAAGCCATGACCACCAGTGGGGTCTGTGATGGCTGCATCCAGCTTACTCTGAATTTTGGGGAACCAATGACAGCATTTCCAGGGGCTGTCTTGAAACAATGATCCAGACACCTTGTAGGTATGCAAATATAAGTCAGTCATTACTTTGTGACAGCCTGGGCCTGTTGAGCTCTTCTGCACAGCCCTGGGCTGCACACCAGGATGTTCCCTTGAGCAGAGATGCTTCTCAAGGTTATTCCCTCAGCGAGGCTGAGAGATTCCTTGCCACAACAGATTCCCAGTAAGTGATTAATAGCATGTTAAACTTTGAAATCTTAACTATATAAAGGATTGATTGGGCACATCTCATCCTTTATACATAAACCATCAACCAGGTTTGGGCCTAGGATTGGATCCAGCTGCATCTAGATGCCTCTAAAAAGCAAGGACATCCTTCCGGAACCATGACTCAATGACTAGTACTCCCTGACAGCTTTATCTGATCCTGTTCTCTATGCAGTAAAAAATCAAGTGTCTTGTCACCAAACATTGTTAAACCTTTTTCTCAATAATATTAAATTTTTTAATTCACTGCTTTGTATCAATAAAGTATATCATCTCTTCTCTCATGTAAGTGAAGTTTATTAGTCCATCTGCAACAGCTGGGTGTGAAAAAACCTGTATTATCCAATCATTTACTAAAATAAGCTAACTCATTTTCTTGAACAAACAGAAAATTCACTTTCCTACTGGAGCTGAAAAAGGATTTTTTCCCCCCTGATATCCATAATAATTTAGTTTGTGAGTTTTGGTAAGGGTTAACTATTCCTCTTCAAAAAGTCATTAATTTGTCATTATTGGAAAGAGACCACTGAACTGACTGGGAGAGTGACTTGAATAGGGTCTTAGAATCTAAGGCCAGAGGCATTGTTAAACAGTTCAGTCTGATCACAAGGCAATGCATTTCACCCAGTGTCAAATATTAACAATATTTGTTTAGATGCTAAATTCTTAACTCATGTGACAGTAAACTACATGAAGCCATGGGCTCTATTTCCTTCTAAGAGGAAAATAATTTGGTGGTCTGGACTCCTGCAATGTCCTGTTACATTTCCATTAGAATGTTAATATGAGAACATATACACAGTGGTGCACCTTCCCTCTCTGCTCAGATACTAAGTATTGCCTGAACTTAAGAAAATGTTCTACAGTCTCCTGAAATCTTTTATTTCCCTCCAAAAACTTCAGCATCTTTTCTGTGCCAAGTTAGTTAAAGATTCAAGATGCCTGAAACTTGTACACCATATCTAAGTTTTCCACAGATTTAATATCTGTGGAAAAGCTTTCAACCTCATACCAAACTCTCTGGCCATGTCCTGACTCCACATTCTCAAACAAATGTACATTGGTGCTTTTATCATCAATTTGCTTTTCCTCTTGAATCCCACAGCTACATCTCTTTCTGATACCTCAGGTAGACATATGTCAAGGTGCTGTGACACACTCCTTCCAATCTGGACAGTGGAAATGAGAATCTAGGGGTCCATATCAGGAACCTAGTAATACAAACTTTGGCATTAAATGTTTACTATAATCAGATAGAATCATCTGCAGGGGAAATGGAAAACAGTAGTCCAAATGTTTGGTTTTCTGAAAGACAAATAATGAAAAGTGTCAGAACACAGGAATCACAGAATATGAAATTGCAGAAACAGTCTTTCACTGTAAAAATTAGAAAAAATTAGTTTATTTTGTGCATGTGTGTGTGAGAGACATTTCTGGTGCCATAAGGAGTTACATTTTTGGAAAATATATTGAATTCTCTGAAACTTTTCTGAAAACAGTGACATTAGATAAAAAGAGTTGGTTAGAAAAACAAATCCCAGCAGTATAAGAATGACATTTATCTTAATTTACTTCAATCTCATCATTCAAAGAAAAATAAAGAAAAATATGAAACTGAATTATCTTATAACTGCATCATGTACAGTATTTTGTCTATGTAAATTAATTTTGAAACCTATGTTTCAAAGAAGTTGCTAACTACATCATGTCTGTGAGTGTGCCTGAAACATTGTATTAAAGACCTTATTTCATGTAGAGGTGATGTTATAGACTTTACAGGACTCAACGATTTTCTCTAAGAGTGTCTAATTCTCCTTTTACTAAATGTACTACAGGCAATGCTAGCAGCTTTACTCTTTTAGAGATAACCTTAGAATTGGCCACACTTAGTAAATTTCTCTCTGTGAGTCTTATCCTCTAGGCCCTAAGTCCTGAAGCTAGAGCATGGCCTACAGTAAAATATTGTCTGCCTTGACTTTGTCCCTTCCCTCAGACACAGATGAACGGGATATGATTAAAATAGGTTTAAAATTTAAGCTGGAAATACTTCTGTGAATGAGATATTAGGGAATCCAGGTGACTGTGTCACAAACTTCTAAAGTTGTGTCAAATAAATCTTACACAGACTATCCGTGAAGTACAGTCAACCGTTTTAGATCCTTTTCACTACTTTCTCTACAGACACTATGTTGCCCAAAAATCCTTTATGAGAATATGCTGTAATGATGAGATGCAGTTTACAATGACATGCAATAAGTGAAGAAAAGTTGATACTGTGTTTTGACAAGTGGTCCCAAGCTGCTTCCGTCTTTTTTTATGTAGCCCCCAAGCCTCTTCTAAAATGCTAAAATAACAAGAGAAGATAGCAAAACAACAAATCATATGTGTACACAACCCTGTGCCTCAGTTTTCCCTGTATCCCTGTATTTGAAGATGAGAGGAATTACTCCAATTTTCTTCTATCATCTATCCCTGGCTTCATTTCTCAGTTTTAAGATCTCTTCATTATTTCCTCTCTCTCCTTCCTCTTTACTTGGCTCTTTAGATGTACAGGATACTCAAAGAATGATGCCTGGATTCTTACCTTCTCTCTCTTGTGTTTCCTTTATCTAGCTAGTGCAAGAACACTGTGACACAAGATGAATTGACTATCTCAAATAATTTCCAGCATATTAATGCTAAATTTAAATGGAGCGTACTCTTGTGTAAATTGTTTTAGGAAGAATTGCTCCTGTCATGATTTTAAAGTTGTGAGTATGGGAGAACCTGGTGGGAACTTACACTCTAGCTCTTTAAAGAGTGATTTCCCTGAGCAAGCAAAGAAATCTCTTTTAAAGACTCTCTCTCTTGAGTCTGTGTCAATATATGTTTCCTTCTTTTTCTTGGAATATTTTATTCTTTTTAATCACATTCCTACCTTCAATTTTGTGTAGTGATGTTGAAGTAACATGTTTTCTTTTAGGGTACAGCTAATGTCTTAAAGCTCTAATGGTATTTATCAAATAACACCCTAATACATATTAATACTAATAGTGCCTTTTGATTTTTGTAACATAAGTAACAGAGAAACGTAAATCTATAAAAATACAGAAATTTCACACACAGCCCCAGAAAATCAAGCAAGTGAAATACCCAAATTACATATGCTTCACTACTGAAAATTATCTGAATGGACACCTACCATCTCTTCCATGCAGATTCCTGAAAAAAAAATCTAAACAAATATGTAATGTTCAGATATCAAATCCCCTTCATTTGTTTCACCACAGCCTCTGTCACTTGTGGATTATGCCAGAAACTAGGCCATCAAAAATTCATCACATCCACTTTTACTATCTTTAGACGCTTTTTGAGTTCTCTCATGAAAAATTTTAGAAAATCTGTTTCAAGCCTTTGCATGTGATCACGTGGATACTGTGTTGGTTTTGTTGCTGCTTTTCTTACTGGTTGATGATAGTAAGGAAAATATTGAGAACATCTTTTCTTTGGAGTGAAGACAAAACTAAAGACATACAAATTTTTCTTCAGAGTGAAGGGACAAAATACATAAACATTTTATTAATAAGAAGGATTGTGAGCCTTAGTCTCTTCATCACTCCAAAAAAAACCAGTACTTTATATTTTTCTTACTACATGTTTCTGCAAGATCTAAACGTATCATAAACTCTGGAAAATGCTTTGTATTAAAGTTAAAATAAAAATATGAAAATAATATAGTGCTGAATCTCTGAGTATGCTGAACCTCAGATTTTGTTACACTACTGTTAAAAAATATTTTCAAAGACAAATATGAACACCATACAATTAGCTTCCTGCTCTTTAATGTGTCTTACATAATTTATCTGAGAATAGGTAAGTCAAATTTCATCCAGTATAGAATTTGCTCTTGAAAAATTAGTGCTATTTTAGGTTACAGAATCAAAGACTGAAATAACAAAAAATAAAATGATGAATGCATGAACAAAAATTGTATAACAAATGTAATGATTAGTAAAGGTAATAATAACAAAGGGAATGATAATCCCGCCAGGAGAAAAATAAATTGGTGTTTTTAATGAATTGCAAGGATAGATTCTTTCATGATAAGAAAAATACACATAAGAACAGACCATGCAACTTCAGATAACAAGAATTCTTACACTAAAAAGAAGATACATTTTGGGACTTACATAAAACAAATAGGATTGATAAGCAAACCCTGAATTGTCTCAGCAATTTTAAAAGTGCCATAAAGACTTGTTTCCAAGGGTTCAGCCAAGAGGAGTTGCCATTTTACCATACTCAAGTGGCATGCCTTCTTGCTTTGAAATTAGACACAAAATCAAGCACTTTAGATGGAAACACCAATTCTGCTATCATTTTAACAATATTAAAACACAGATTAATAATTACTTTGACTGTCTAGTTAACTTTTTCTCATTTTCAGGTAGCCATATATGAAAAAAATCTCACATTCAACAAGTTTCTTCTCTTTACAATACAATAAGGTATATTTCAGGAATACATTAGAGAAGGACACGTGTTTAAAAATAGTTTGAAAGATGTTAACTAAGGAATAAATTGATTTGAAATCTATTGAAATTACTTGTTTTCTACTTCTGTTGGCTCTGACACATTTCATTACTCTGTAATTACATAATACTTTTAGAGTGAAAGTATGCACTCATGGATTAAGAATCTACCTTCTAATGTATGACCAGAAAGACACAATTTAGCTCTCCTATCCCACAGCTGAGTGTGTTCTCCATTAGATCATAAATATCAAAAATAGCAATATTTCTAGTGACCCCTGGGATGAAAGTACCAGAGGTATTTAGGGAGAGAGAAACAGATAAAAGGTAAATTATGCCTAAGGATTTACCTAGAAGAGAGAGAGACTTAAAATTCTAAATCCACACCTGCAATTTTAGATGTTTATTTTTCAATGATGATCTTACAGGAAATACACACCTGGTTCAAAAGTTGCATGAGTCTCAACTGTCTGTTGTACAACATTAAGTGCATTTCATATGAGTTAAAGAAAAATGCCTTATAAATGGAAATGAGAATTTAACATTCATCTAATAAAAATAAAATCTGAATGGTTTTACTAGTTGATTCACTCCTGAAGTGAACATACAGTGCTTTCCCAAGCACTGCATCTCTAGATTTCTTGCCTCTATGTGAAACATGTTCACAATCAGATTTTATGGGAAGTTTGATTTCCATATAGTGTCCACACACAGCACTAATAAAGGCCTTAGTATTAGCCCACAGTTTATTTTTAGTATCTTTTTATCTGAAATTTCCAAGAGACTGAAATAAAAGGAATAATTAGGTTTGTTTTATTACCCATGTATTTAGCAGAAGCTCTATTCTGTTATTTCTAGTGTTAATAATAAAAGAAGTGGTGCAAGTATTTTTTTCTCAATAAAGTTTTTAATCTAAAGCTCCATTCTTTACAGAAATAATTTTGAAAAGCTTAAATTTTTTACAGTATAGATTTTTACTTGATATTTTAAAACTAAGAAGTTAAGTGAGTAAACAGAGTTGCAAACCACTTGAAAAGATTAGTTGACTTGAATAAAAAGCTAAGCATCATGGGTTTTTTACAATACATTATACATATTCTGAACAGTTCTATTGCCATTTTATAAAAATCTAAACATAAATTTAAATTTCTTTTCATGTGTTGTGGAGAAGTTTAATTAACTTACCAGTAGTAATGGCCAGCATTTCTGAGAATATGTACTTGAATAAAATCAGTTCATTTCTAATGAAGTATCTAAAAGGTGATGCAAGATTTAGATGTCTGTGTGTTTGAGGTACTGGTTTCAACAGGAGTTTAGTTTATGACACTTGAGAGAAATTTGAATAATGTTTAAGAGAATAATCCTGGAAAATCAATAACAGGACTTAAAGCAGGCAAAAATCCCAAAGCACAAAAAAATCATAATGAGATCAGATTCTGGTTAAAACAAAACAAAACAAAATAAAACAAAAAATCCCCCAAGCCTCTGGGACTCAGTAACATGCATTAATTACAAAACCATGCTCATACATTTAAACCTCTTGGCAGAAAATAAGGGAATTTTAGATCTCTAGGGAAAAAAAAATCCTAGATTTTTTTTCCTGAAAAATTTTGTATTTGACTTTAAAGTTGACTGCATTGAGGTCCCATTTAGGAAACAAGGACATGTTTTTCAATGTATTTTCCTTCAAAAAAGTGATCATCTTTCTGGGAAGTTTTAGATTTGCTTTAAAAAATAACATTTTTTCTTAAAAAACAAAATGAGGATATATGAGATTTTGACTACATTTTTCTACCTAGTTATAAACATTCTTTGCTTTTAGGGTTATTTTCTTAGTCTGCATAGCTGAACCTTTTGCAGATGTTTGTTGTTAGGGACAACTAATTTTATTCTCTCTTCAGAATTTTGTCCACTTAAATCATCATTGTATTTTTCTTCTAGTAAATTATTCCATTTTAATTTTAAGATTGATCTTGCAAGGCCATGTTACTGAGAAGATAATCAAACCCAGGTACCTTAATATTCACCCATGGAGATACTGAATCATAAAGAACAATCTGGAGGTTTTTTTTCTGATGAACCAGACAGGCACAGGGTATTGAGAACAAATGTTACTGACACTGACACCCAGAAGACAAGAAAATTATCTGTAATATAGGAAAACAAATAGGCAAGAGACGTTTCTTTTGTACATTCTTTTTGTTCTTATAATAACCTTGAGATGCCCTCAGATCTTTTTTAAATAGCTAGTTTTAAAATAATCATGTACAGCAGATTGATTGTTCTAAGTAAAAAATAGTTGTAGTTATGTGCAATCACAGGTTTTGAACGTACCTTGGGTGTACTAAATTACATAATGAGATGATCCCTATTTCTTCAAAGCTAAAGAAAACTTATCTGTGCAAAGGACATCAAAATACATTTGGAATTAACTTAAAAGCAAATTGATAGTTCTGTAATAAAGATTGCAGCAAACATCAGAAAACATAAGGAGGCTATCTGATCTATTACAATAGAGGGAAACAGTCCGACAGTGGAAGAACTGTGGTAAAGGATAATAAACCAGCACCTTATTGATTAAATCGATGTTAACACTGTTGCTTTATAAGAGGCTGTTGTTGTTGTTGTTGTTGTTGTTGACTCAGACTTTTAACTTCTGGTTTAGTTAAGAGCTTTATAACCTGGATAAAAAAATGGACAGTTGTCCCCTCCTCCCCCTGCCAACCTCATTACTCCCTCCACGGAAGAGCCCAATCTGTTGTAAAATTTTTGCAGATAATGTGAATTTTGCATTTCCCATCTGCTTATGACTAATAAAATTATTTCTTATTATTTTTGATGGACTGTCCTCAGAGAAAATATTTACTTTTAAACCATTCAAAATAACTCATATTCTGTTTATAACAATATATGAGCTCATCCATATGAGCACTCCAGTCTGGATATTAAGAAAATAGTTCAATACAGTCAATAAGTGAATATATTGAAAATCTGGTTTCTCAATAAATTTATTAACATTTGATTTAAGACATTTTCATCATCATATTTAGATCTAGGCCACAGGTTTGCAATGTCTTATCACAAAACTCAACTTCTTCACTGTCAGGTGACAATTAAAAAAATGTATTTATTTTTAATCAAGCTGCCAAAATAGAAACTTCTGTATTTGACCTATTTTGGCTTAATGACACTTTTCCACACTTGAACAATTTTAATACCTGATTACAATTTTCAATGGCCAGGAATAAAACATCGGCTGAAAAATGGGATGTGACTTTTAATTGTGCATGATAATAGACCACACATAACCTATATATGTTTCTAAATAATCTACTTTCTGGGGAGGATAGCTACTCATCCTTTAAAATTTTTTTTATTTTTTTCAGCAAATGTACCATAATGATCAAAATTTTGCTTACATTATGTGAAGACAATGTTTAATTTGTTTTAATATTGACTGTTGAAAAAATAGGACTTTAAAAAAACCAAACATACAAATAGACAAATAAACTATATACCACAACCATTCACAGTCTGTGATAAGCTAAAAAGTCAAAATGGGAATCCAGTAGCAAATTGATTATTATTTTTTAAGACCAAAGGCAGATTTTCTATTGAGAACTGGGAATTCTGCATTAAACTAGAAAAGCTGCACGAACAAATAGATATGAGCATGAATGGATTCATAAGGATACATCTGAACTTAGAGATAGCAAGTGTTCAAAACTCTAGAAATTATGTGTACATAAATATTACTATTTAGATACCAAGCAAGAGTTATTGAGGAAAAAACAATAAAAAATAGTTTATAAAAGTAGGTTAGAGTTGTACTTAGCTACTCAGTAAGGTGATTTTATATTTAAGTGGATTCGCTTGATGTCTGAAAGACACTGTTTGACTTTAAGCGGAAAGAAGGGATCCTAATGTAAGTTCCCTGTTGAGGAAGTTACCACTAAGTAGGGTTTCTTAGAAAATTCTGCAGACCCCTGTCAAAGACCACCAGAAAAATCTTACTTACAGGGTATTTATACAGCCATAAGTAGCCCTTTAAAATTGTGATTTTCTACTTTGGTTAAAAGGGACTGAGGGGAAACTATGATCAGAGTCTATTTATCTCACCTAAGTATCTTTAGTGTGTAAAGACTTCTTATATTTTGGTCTTAGCTAGACTCATCAGACCAGATGTTCTGCTTAAACATGGTTGTTTTAATTAAAACAAAAGCTATCTTACACCAACTTAGGAAGCCATGATATAAG
>VZTR01023626.1:53676-76281 GCA_013400775.1 Chaetops frenatus | reverse complement strand
GGGCTCTCTGCTTGGGGGATTGCGAGGGAATCGGGAGGGGGATCCCGGCTTAGGGGATCTGGGTCGGGTCAGTCCTTATCCGGAAGGTTATTTGTGTCACTCTCCCGAGCTTCCAGGGAGTTACCTCACCTGTAACACTTTCCTGGGAATATTCCACCCCAAGGATAATCAGGAGGAGGGCCACCCTGTGCCCTGCCCGCGTTGCCTGAGCGCACGTTTGAGTCGTTCAAAAACGCCCCTGCAAGGAGTGAGCCCCTGTGCGGGGAAAGCCGGGATATTCCTGCCTGATCCCTCCCTCCCCTGCGCCCCCGGGCCGAGGGAATTCCGTAACCCCGATCGACACACGCACACTCCCACACACACCCCGGACTACAAATCCCGGCGTGCCCCGCGGCCGGCGCGCGGTGATGGCGTCGTCGCCCCGCTCACCGCTGTCTCCATGGCGACGCTGGCGCATCCCGGCGTCGCTCCCATGGGAACGGCCCGCGTGAAACTCCGGGAACCGGGGAAGGAAAAAAAAAATAAATAAAAGCTCGCCCTCCCCGCGGCTCCGCTGTCTCGGATCCCTCCCCCACTGCCAGGGAATGGCGGCTCCGCAGTGCCGGGAATGATCCCTCCGGGAAAGGGAATTTCCCGGCCCGGGAATTCCAGGTGGGTGACCTGGTTTCAGGGCTGGGAGAAATTAAAGACGGGAGCGTTTTCCCAAGCCGGGAACTGCCATCCTCATCCAAGCTCGCTGGGAAAAGCGGGAACTGGATCCACGCTGGATCCCAATAATCCCAGGGGTTGTTGTTTTTCCCCCCTTTTTGCCGGCAGGACAACATGGAGTCTTTTTCTCTCTCTGAGCTGGGGCTCCCAACAGCAAACAAAGCTATCCAGGGAATTCTCTGCCCCATGGCGCTGGAGCTCTGTCACCTCCTCCTCGCCCTGGAACGAGAAGATGGCATTTGTCTGGCCTTTCCCAATCTGGGGGGGAAGGCGGAAAACTTAGCCAAAGCCACGGGAGAACTCGCTGCTGTGGCAAGGAGGTGAGGTGAGGTGGGTGGGTGGGAGTCTCCCGGCTGGATTTGGGGGCTGGGAGGAGATGGAGAGGTTGGTATTGGGAATGGGGAATAGATGGGAAGCGCCGAGCCCAGCCCTCCCATTCCAGGCTGTCCAAGGATTCCGGCGAGGAAGGGAGCGTGGAGATGTGTCCAGGGGCTGAATCCCTGCTCCAGGCTGGGAGGGACGCGGTGCTGGCAGCATTCCAGCTCCAGGAGAATCCCGACAGCCCCCGGCACCGGGAGCACCTGGCAGCGGCCGCCAAGAGGATCCTGATGGAAACAGCCAAGGTGAGGGAAGGAACAGGAGCTGGGGCGTGGGGGGAAGCTCCAGCAGACCCCTGGAGCAAGCCCCACCTTCTCCCCTTTCCAGGGATGAACCGGGAATGGGAATTGCTGGCCTGAGGGGCTTTTCTGCCTTGTTTTCCCGGTTAGATCCTCCGGCTGGAAGAGGCTGCAGGGATGAGGAGGGTCACCGGGGCTGCCCGCTGGCTCCTGGAACGCCTGAGCGTGCTGCGGGAGGCCCGGGATGCTCCAGGGCTGCTGGCTGCATTCCAGGCCTTCTCCCAGGCCCTGCTCCAGCTGAGCCGCCTGACAGCCGAGCGCATCCAGCAATTCCGGGATTGTCCTGGCGGGAAGAGCTTGGCCCGGACCCTGCTGCTGCTCCACGAGTGCGTCCCGCTCATCCACGCAGCCCAGCACGGCGCCCTGAGGCATTCCAGGGACTGCCAGGCCGGCCTCTCCAGGGATTCCCTTTTCCAGCTGATGGAGAGGACCGTCAGGGAGCTCCTCTCCCAGCTCACGGAGCCTCCACGGGACAGGAGTGGGATCTTCTTCCAGCAGCTGAGCAGGCTCCAGGCTCTCCTCTCCCACCCGGACCCCCTGTGCCTCTCCCAGGGTGGCTTCGGCTCCAGCTTGGAAGGGGTGATCCTCCACGGAATGCTGCTGGCGGAGTCGTCATCCAGGCAGGATCTGCAGCTGGAGCTGGCGGAGCGCTGCTGGGCCCTGCTGCAGCTCAGGAGGAGCATCCGCAACCACCTGCACCCGAGGGAGGAACAGGGAGAAGAACGCAGCCTGGAGCGGGAATGCCACAGCCTGAGGGAGGAGCTGGAAAACCTGGACCGGGCAGCGCTCAGGGCCATGCTGTGCCAAATCCTGGAGGGGTTCTTCCAGGAGAAGGAGCCCCTGAGGCAGCTGGTGGAAGGTGCCCTTCGCCTTGCCGGGTCAGGATGTTTCCCAGCAGCACCGGGAGGGATTTTAAGGAAGCTCCAGCCCCTCATCTCCGCCTTCTTCGCTCAGGCCCAGCGGATGCTCCAAGCGGCCGATCTGCTCCTGGCCAGGTGCACCAAGGCCCAAACTTCCAGGGAAATCTGGGAGGGCATGGAGCACCTGCGGAGCCTCCTGGCCAGCCTCCCTTCCCTGCTCATGGAAATAAGTGGGAATACCACGGAGCAGCTCCAGGCCCTGTGCTGTGCCTGGGCCAGAGCCACCCACGGCCTCCTGGGCTGCTTTGAGGAGACCGTGGGCATGAGGGAATTCCTTGAGTTATCCGTCCTGGAGCTGGCCAAGCACAAGGAAGGGTGCGAAGCGGCACTGGAATGCCGGGATCCCGAGGGATTCTCCTGGCACGCCTCCCACCTCACGGGCTGGGCACGCTGGGTGCTTGGAGCCAACACCCGGCACGTGGACAGGCACACAGATCCCATCTTCAGGAACGGTTTGCTGGCGTGGCTGGAGCAATTGGCCAAATCCATCCTGGAGCTGGAAGCCCTCCTTCCAGGAGGGTTTTCCTGCCTCCAAAGCCAGGATGCCTTTTCCCAGGCAGCGAGCTCCCTGCTGGGCTCTGCTCTCCATGTCCAAGCTGGGCTGGATGGCTCCAACCACCTGGAGATCCTCAGCCCGCTCCGGCAGCAAGTGCGGAGCACCAGGCTGGAAAAGGGGCTGGAGCTCAGCCCGTCCCACACCGGGATACAAACCAGTAGGGATGAGGCAGCATTCCAAGGAGACATCCAAAGTCATCCTCCTTTGCCACCATGGAAAGGGGACACACACCCTGTCATCACAGCTCTCCTGGGAGCATCCCAAGCCGGTGACACGGGCGCTGTCCGTGCCGCTGGCTCCGTCCTGCTGGAACTCTCCCGTGGCTGTGTGGAAGCAGCATGGGAAGCGCTGCCCGTGGCCGAACCCTCCCAGCTCCAGGTGCTGGAGCAGCACCGGGATATCGTGGCACTGACCCCACGGGTCGTCAGCCTGGCCATGGAAACGGCTGCCGGGCAGCTCTGTGATGCAGGCAGGCTTCTCCGCATGGCACTCAAGCTCTCGGGAAGGATCCGGGAGACTCGGGAGTGCCTGGCAGCCATGGCAGGCTCTTGGGATGGTCTGGCCCAGCAAGTGCTTGGGTTCTTCCTGTCGGGGGACTTTCCAAGAGGGAAGCAGGCTTTGGATGAGACCCTGCTGGCTTTAGCAGGAGCGGTGCAGCTGGCAGGAGACATTGCAAGCACAGCCTGCAGTAGGGAAAATCCCAGTCCCTCAGACGTCCAGGAGAGCTTTCTGCAGCTCCAAGCCAAGTTCTCCTGTGCTCAGCTGAACACCAAAGGGTTCCTGGAGAAGGCAGTGTCCTTCAGGGAATCCCATGGGATGGAAAAGGCCGTCCTGGAGCTGCAGGGCGTCCACTGGGCCCTTGGCATGCGCATCCTGCTGGATGCCCTGGATCAGTTCGTGGGCAGGGATGTCCTGTTCCTGAGGGAGCTGAGCAGAGCCGTGAGGAACAAGGTTGGCTCACGGAGCCTCCTGGCTGCCGTGGCCGAGAATTCCCTCAGGCTGCAGGAGGCTGCCCGGCTCTCCTACTTATCCTGCCCTGGAGGCCACGCTGCCAGGGAAATCCTAGCATTCCAGGAGGAGACCCAGGTGCTCATGGAAGCGCTGCTGGACGTGGCCAACACCCTCCTGCTGTCCCCACTGCCTACTGCCAGCCTGGCCATCCGCTTGGAGCTCCTGCAGAGGAACGTGGCCCTCAGGGCCAAGGCGCTGTTGCTCCACATGGAAAAGGTCAACATGGAACAGCTGCAGCTCATCCGAGGGGTGGTTGGAGCAGCTCTGCCCAGCTTCTCCCAAGAGGAGAGGGAGAAGAGCAAAGAAAGTTTTGAGGAGAAGGCAAATCAGCTCATGGCTGATGTCCAGCAGGTCAGGAACACCCTCTGGGATACTCCAGAGGCCAGCGCTCAACCTCCATCGCAGCCTGACCTGCTCTCCATGGCTGATCACCTCCTGCTGCTCACGGCTGACGTGGTGGGAAGCGCCCGGCAGCACTTCCAGAGCCACCGGGACACTGGGAATCCCTGCCAGGACACTGGGGATCCCCACCTGGACAGTGTGGTGTGGTACTGGTCAGCCAAGGCACACTACCTTGTCACACAGCTCCGGGATATCCGTGGAATCGACAGGGAATGCCTGCAGTGGGAACGCTCCCTGGGATCACCCCCTGGCACAGCCGGGCTCCCCCCAGCCCCAGAGCCCAGCGAGGCAGCAGGAATTCATCCCTGCAGGAGCAGGGAACTGGGTGAACTGGTAGAGGAACTCTTTTCCCTGGCGGGGTGTTTGTTGCTCAGGGCTGTCCGTCACTGCCGGTGCTCCCGGCACGGAGCAGGAATGTCACAGGGATGCTGACAGGGCCTCCGGAGGTCACCAGGCTGGCCCTGGGCCACTCTGGCAGCTCAGGTTGCTGGCAGCCCTGGATTCCTGGGTATCCGATCGGCCAGGCTCTCCTACGTCCGTCCCAATCCGCCATTCTGGAAGCAGGGCGGGATGTGGCACTCTCCCTCACCTCCACACATTCCCTCTGGGAATACCAGCAACTCCATTCCCGTGGGTGTCAGGAGCTGGGAAAGGCTTTGGCACACAACCCAGGACCCTCAGCAAAGTGCTTTAGAGCTCTAATAGTGCTGGGAATTAATTGCAAACTCCCAGCTTGCAGGACACCCTACTCTCATTTGGAGCTGGCTCCAAGGGTTTTGGATTTAGGGAGAAGGGCTGGTGGGAAAGGTGGAATGGAGCCAGAAGGGGGTGGGCAGCTCTCCCACCAACCTTACTCACCAAAATCTCTCTCAGAAACAGCCAGGTGCAGGAGAGCGCTCGGCGTCGCCGTTGCCGTGTCCACGCATTCCAGGCTTGGAATCTGCTCCGTCACTGTCCGGACAGCAGCGGGATGGCCCTTCCAGCATCTCCCCCGCAGAGCAGGAGAGAGGATGCTGGGGTGGCCCCAGCCAGCTGTCCCAGGTGTCCCAGGTGTCCCAGGACATGGCCACGAGGATGCTCCACATGGCTCAGTTCCTGCGCAGGAAGGGCCCTATTGCGGTAGGCAGCGTTTGACACCGCCCATTATCCCTTAGGATCCTGGCGGCTCCATCCCAAATCCCTGTGCCACCCGGCTCTTGGGAGAGTGGCACCAGCTCTGTTTATGCAAAATACTTACCAAATTCCTGGATGGATGTGAGCTTGGCATCCCGTCCTTCCCTCAGCATGTGTCTGAGCTTCCTGCACCCTGCCTGTCCTGCAGGAAAAGCTTTTTTTTTTTCTCCCTTCTCTCTCCAATCCCACTGATTTTTATCCCATTCCAGAGCAAGGAGCAGTTTGTTGGCTGTGCCAGGCAGATGGTTTCTGATGGGCAGGTGGTTGTTAAATTTGGGAACATCCTTGCCAAGCGCTGCCTGGACCAGAGATGCTCCATGGAGCTGCTCCGTGCTGCCGAGCACACCCAATCCATCAGCAGCCAGCTCAGCATTGTGGCCAGGTGAGCTGCCAGCAGCTGGCATCACCTCTCCCACCGTCATCCAGGAGGGATCCCTTCTCCAAGGAATGTAGCTGGTGGTCCCCAGAGGTCCTAGGGGAGGTGGGTGTTGTCCAAGAGTTGAGGAACGATTTGAAGGCCTCCCTGGGTTTCCCTGTTCCGATGGTGCAGGGGACAAGCTGGGTTTGGAATGACAATGCTGTCAGGATGTCCAATGTCCTTCCAATAAAATCCTTCGGAATGTCTTTGAAGGGTGAAAGCAGTGACTGGGGAGAGCAAGGCCTCCTCTGAGCTGCTGCTGAGCAACGTGCAGAACCTGATCCGAGCGGTCCAGCATGTCCTGAGGGCGGCCGAGGCAGCGTGTGTCAAAGTGAGTCCCTCATGGAATCAGTCCTGGAATTATCTGGGTGGGAAGGGTCGCTCCAAGCCCCATCCAACCTGGCTTTGAACCCTTCCAGGGATGGGGCAGCCACAGCAACTCCAGCTTGTGGGAGCTCCTCATCCAGGTCTTTCTGTGGGAGCTGGGATCTGGCTGCTGTGGGACTCCAGCTGGAGCAAATATTCCTCCTGGAATGTTTTTATTTTGTGCCTTTCTGTCTTGCGTCCCAAGCCCACCCAGGCATTGACTGTCCTTGAACTCACCTTCACCTGGTCCATCCCCCAGTTAACTCTTGGATTGTAGAGCACCTTTTTTTGAAATTAGTCCGTGCTATCCTCTTTATTCCCAAAAGCCATATTCCCAAGAGTTTCCCATGCAGCTGCCATCAACAGCCACCTGATCCAACTATAAAGTCTGTGGGAGTAGATTTTTCCTAAAAACAACTGGAAAACAAGTGCAAACACCACCAGCCTCTCCCTAAGGCAGCATTCCCATCTGAATCCCATCTTCCTCTATAATTCTACTGCTTTTCCTGGGATCAGCATCTCTTTTTGAAGGAAACACTGATTTTTTAGAATCCCATTTGCTGAACAGTCAGCCCCGAGGATGACAAAGCTCCTCCCGTGCTTAAACCTCAAACTTCCTCTATTTGTCCCTTTTTCACTTTGCTGATGCCAGCCTGGATTAATTAATTAATTTTGACTGTCTAGATTCCCAAGTCCTTTATGACCTGGAAATTTCCCTTTGGAAAATTCCCTGCTTATCAACAAACTGCCCTCCTTTCCCCCCACCCGTAAGCAGCTTTTGAAGCATTTTAAGCATTTTGAAGCGTTACGAGGTAGCGATGCCAGGTGGATCACGCACCTCCTTGGCACATCCAGACTTTTCCATAATTTAGGAATGCACAGCGATATATTAAAGCAATTCCTTTGTCCAACAGGGTTTGGGACAACCCTCAGCTGACCCTGAGGAGGAAGAAGTTGCTGCTTTCTGCCAGCAGTGGAGGAAAAACCTGACACAGCATAGAGCCAAGGAGGCTTTGAATTCCAACCGGGATGAATTAGGGCTCCGGAAAACTCGAGGGGCAAAGGCTGAGCCCACCCTGATTTCTCTGGTGCAAGAGCAACCCCCTTGGAGCAGGAATATCCCAAAGCATCCCAATCCTAGGAAAGGACACACGGTTATGGACAGACACCTGTAAATCCAGAGGGGCTCCTGGAAGCAGAGGAGGAATACTTGCAGTGTGAAGGATCCATGCTGGAGTTTTTGATCCTGGCAGGAAAATCTTGGAAGTGGCTCCGTGGGGAGGCCAGGAATCTTCTGGTGAGTGTTTTACCCCCAGGTGGTGAGATGGGATGGACGGGGGCTTTGGAGAATCCTGATCCAGTGGGAGGTGTCCCTGTCCATGGAATGGGATGAGTTTAAGGTCCCTTCCCACCCAGACTATTCCAGGATTCTGTGATCCAGAGATGCTCAGGCTTTCTGCAGTCTTTCAACCTTCCCTCCCTCAAGTATCCAGGGATACAGCAGTGAGGAACATTCTGTCTCACCTGCTGCCCCTGATCCTGCAGATCTCTTCCCAAAATCCCACTCAGCCCCAGGATTCTCTCCTGTCCAGAGTAAACATTCAATCCCCAAGATCACCCACCTCACAGCTTCCAGAGTATTCCCAGGCTGGTGACACTGCTATTCCTGTATCCTGGCTCTCCACATCCATCCTTCCCAACCTCAGGATCACGGGTTGAAACGCTGCTCCGTGCCGGAATTCTGCAGGAGAGGTGGGAAGGAGCCTTCCCTGTGGAACAGACAGACACAACAGCAGCAGATCACAAGTGGCTCCATGGGGGCTGTGGCCCATTCCAGCCCACCCTGGTGTTCCCACCTGCATCCCAACCACCTTCCCCAGGCCAGGAATTCCATTACTTGCGTGGCAGCAAGGGATCTCTTCCGTATTCCGAGGAAAAGCAGCAGCAGGCACAGTGGAGACTCTGGGAAGCAATCTGCAATGGATAAAGCAGGGAGCAGGGCTGGATGCAGGAGCCAAGCAGCTGGAATAAAGGAAGGAATTACACCTGGACACACCAGGCTGTGAGGACTCACAGGCCTTTGTATCCATGTCCTATTTCCATGCTATTTTTCCCTGCTGGTTTGGTTTTTTGAGGAAAACCTTGAGCACCCACACCAGCAAGGAGATGAAGAAATAACAGACTAATAATAAAGATTAATGGATTACTCCAAAATAACCCAGTTCCATGTCTATTCTATGCTTTTGCTACTTAAAAAAAAAATTTAAAAATTTAAAATTAATGGAATTCGTGCTCTAGGAAATCAAGAAGGCAAACTGAAACTACAATTGCCTCCTCCGCCGTGCAGGAATCCCCGGCTTCCCTTGGCTCATCCATGCAAGGTAAAACCTCAGAATTTGGGATAAACACTCTGCTGTCCCAGTGGAAACACCACTTGGCCAAAAAAAAATAGAGAGGAAAAGGTCCTTGACCATCATGAGGGCCAAGGGGAAGAAACCAAGAAGAAAAGGTCCAACAAACCAAGAGGAAAAGGTCCTTGACCATCACCTGGCCAAGGGACAAACAAGAGGAAAAAGCCCACCAAGGAAGAGAAGCAGAAAAACATTCCAAGGGGGAGGGAAGCAGATGGTTGATGGAGCAGCCGGCACGTTTTTATTGGAAAGGCAGCTCCTAGGAACGACTGCATTTCCTCTGGAGAAAAAGCAGCCCCAAAGGCAGGACAAGAGGTCAGGAGGACAGTTGTGCTCTCCTGTGCAAAAACTTGGGAATTCAAGACAGGCGGGATGTTCCATGATGGAAAATGGCGACTCTCTCCTGAGACCTTGGGAATTCAAGACCTGCAGGATGTTCCATGATGGAAAATGGCAACTCTCTCTGTGAGAGCTCGGGATCAGGTACAAGGTTATGTTAAAACCCCACAAACCATCCCAAAAAAGCCCGGCTTTAGCCCCCCTCATCCCAGCTGCCACCTTATGCACACGGAGTCGTCACCAGGAAATAACTGTACCCTTTTTAATTGTTTTGTTAAAAATGTCGTCGAGACACCATGAATACAAGTACTGCAGTTACAGCCATACAAAAAAAGCAATACAAATTAAGCAGCTGAATACAAAAATACGTTGAAATACATGAACACCACAATGGAACTCGGAGCACTAAATCCCAATCGTGTAGGCGTGGAAAAAAATTAAATAAAAACCTTTTTTTTTTTTTTTTCTCCGTATTAGACAACGTAGTTTTCTCCACTTTGAACAGTTACTTTTGCTAGTTATGTACTTCACAATTTCTTCTATGTACAGCATAGAATAAAATACTTTTAAAAGATATGACATTTTTCATCCTCAATACGTGATATAGTCTCTTTTACACTAATATTGACTGCAGGAATAAAAACTGTCCGTGTCTTACATCAACTCATTGGAAAAGGAGGAGCGACGCTTTCCTTTGAATTCCTTTCCGTGGGGTTTTCCATCAGTTCAGGGGTTTGGCAGTCCTGGAACGGCATCTCTCCCGGGAATTCATGTACATAATATTGCTTGGATCTATACAAATGTGGCAATCGGATCTAAGTGGTGCTTGGGAAAGAGGCAGCTCACACATATACAGCTCTGGGGATTTTCCATGACTTATTTACAATGAAAGTGCTTTTCTCAGCTCTAACACGATCCAGGGGGCGATTGGTATCCTTTCTACAGGTCAATTATTAGTCTCCCTGAAATTGGAAAGAAAAAGGATTCTCTAGAAAATACCACAGCTTTGCAAACACTCGAGCGTACTGGAGAACTGCGTGTGGTTCGGAGATTAGCAGCTGAAAAGTGGTGGGAATTATAATTTAAAAATAAATAAAGCCAAAAGAGGTAACCCAGGTATACAAAACAGCAGAGAACTGCAATATCCACAATGGTAAAAAGACTCCAAAGCCATCTGCTAACAAAATGGGGAAGCGGTTGGATCAAAAGTCTTGAAAACATCTTTTAAGGATTTATCATCTGACTCCCCGTTGGGATCGCTCTCCGGGGCCTGCGTTACCTGTCCGGGCTGCCTCACCTGCCTGGGGTCGCTGTACTGCGGCCGGATTAATCCCGACAGAGCCTGGATCGGGAGGTTATGGACGGCAGGAGCAGCGCTGGAGTGTTTTGCCTGAGGTTTACTGGTGCTGTTTGCCTTGTCTGGAGCAGCTTCTGCTGATCCTTCCGGGGGTTTCTCCGTGTTGGAGGTGGCCTTCTGCTGGGATGCGTCCTCCGCCAGACTCGGCTCGTTTTTACTGGAATTTTTCAAAATACTTTTTTTCTGGTTCTCTCCGTTCTCTCCCGAAGCGGCCGGAGCTGTGTCTGAGGACGAGCTGTGATCCCTGGGATCGTACAAACTGATCCCGCTCAGGATGGAGCCAGGAGCTCCCAGCCTAACACCACTGGACGATAACTTGGGCGCGTACGGAGGCAGAGCGTCGGCGTCGGATTTCAGAGTCGTGGCTTCCGAGGGCTGGGATGAGCTGGCAGCAGCTCTGGCGAGGCGGGGGTCAAACTTGGCAGGGTGGGAATCCTTCCCGACTCCGTGGTGAGCGTCCACACCCGACAGTCTGTGGAGTCTGGGATCGACGTTCTTTTGCAAGCGAGGATCCCCCAGTTTGCTGGAGCTACTGGCATGGGAATCTGGGGATGGATCCAAGTAGCCAGCCCGGCCCGCGAGGCTGTTTTTGGCCTTGGCAGCGAGCCGGGGATCGGCCGGCATCGCGTTGGGATGCGGATCGTTCTTCAAATTCCGCAGTTTATTCAGTCTCTGGTCGGCAATGAGAGGAGGGAGGGGTAAATTGATGGAAGAGACAGGGTCGGGTTTAGGCAGAGGGATTGGGAGCAAGTCCTCGGGAGCCCACACGATGTGCTTGGCAAAGTTGGGTTTCATCAGGGTCACATCCATCTTAATGTGGCTGAACTGCCGCAGCTGGGAGCGGGGATCCCGTAACGTGACTCCCGGCAGGGGTTCCAAGGGAATGAGGAAAGCTCGTTCCCTCAGCTCCCTCTCTGAGTCCTCCTCGTCATCATCCAGCCCTTTCTGCTTGACCTTCACTCCGGCGTGGGCGTGGTGCAAATCCAGCTTGGCCCCAGCCAGGGAGGAGCCGGGATGGCCGCCCTCGCTGACCTTGTGCATCCGGGGATCGCGGGCCAGCCGGGGATCCAGGGACGCCGATTCCGAGGGCTTCCTGGGATTGGGCCTGGGAGAGGCCCGGAGCCTCGGGTCAGCAGCCTGGCCTTTGTCTTTGGCCAGCCTCGGATCCGTAGGCATCCCAAGCATGTGCTGCTCCGTGGAATGTTGTTGCCGATTCCTAAAGTTTTCGCTTTGTTTCTTTAAGGTTTTGAGGATTGATTTAACGCTGCTCCCCTCTTCCTCCTCACTGCTGGAATACCAGTTGACATTGTCATCTACGAATCAAAGAAATGCCAAAAAATTTAGATTAGTCCAGCAAATAATCGTTAGAGAATCCAACACTCCCTAATAGGAAACTTCTCAGTAAAGTTAAAAGATCTGATAGTAAGTCACTCCCTGTGTCATAAAAATCACAACCCTAAATAATCATTTAATCCCCATTTAATCAAACTGCCATAACAAAAAAACCCTGGAGGTAAGGGAGATGGACTGCAGCAGAACTTGGGAATCTCTATCCATCAATATTAATTTGGGAAAATAACCTGCTTTCCAACAATCCTTATCAGTACTAGTAAAAAACCTGTATCTAAAATTTCAGTCTTGATGGGAGAAGGAAAAGTAAAATGGTCCCTTGAAGTAGTTTTTAATCTAGGTAAATTACAAATTTGCTGTCTTACTTAATCCAAATCCCAAGGGCTGCTGGAGAAGTCAGGATTCAGGAAGGGAAGAAATCATAGTTTTATTTTAAAGGATATCAGAGAAGGAAAAATGCTGCTCTAGAGGAAGAAGATCAAGAGGTACAATCAAAAAACCAGGATCTAGGATGGCCTTCCATTCCTGGCAGTGAGGAACAACCCCTCTGGTTCCACAAGGGATTTTCAAAGTCATTATCAACCAAAGAACCTTATAAAAGTGCAACAAGATCCAAAAATTATCCACTGGAGCTAGGATGGACTGAGCCTACACTAAAATCCTAGAACAAGCTGGGAAGAAGAGCTGAAAACAATATTGGTTATTCCCAGTAACCGTGACCGGGGACACGACGCGAGCCAACGTCAACGGATTTGTTGACCACGGCCGTTAAGGACGATGAGAATTCCAACCAAATCCTGCTCACCTTCATCTTTGCTCATGGCCCTCTGGCCCTGGCTGCTGGCAGAGTCTCCATCCCGCTGGTGTTTCTGGCTAAGCCTCGCATACAGGGCCTTCTGCATGGCGGGCAGGAAGTCGGGCACATTGATGCCCTGGTTGTGGCCCATGTGGCCACCCATGCAGTCCGACTCGCTCCCGCCCGGGTGCGACTCCGGAGCCATCAGGTGAGCCTGGTGATCCGGAAATTCTCCGTGCCACGCTCCATCTGCAGGACAAAACTCTGGTTAGAAGTTATCCTAGGGAAATGCTGGCAGCTATAAACATGGAATCGTGGAGTGGGTTGGGTTGGAAGGGAGTTTAAAGCACATCCAGTTCCATGCCATGGCAGGGACACCTTCCACTATCCCAGGCTGTTCCAAGCCACGTCCAACTTGGCCTGGAACACTTCCAGGGATGGGGTAGCCACAGCTTCTCTGGGAAAACTCTGCCAGGGCCTTCCCACCCTCACAGGGAAGGACTTCTTCCCAATATCCCATATCAACCTAAAGCAAAACATGACTTAACAACACATCTGAACAGCACCAGCTGAAAAAGCCGGAACACTGAAGACGCTCCAGGAAGTTTCCATCCAAAATTCATCCAGCAGGATGTCCTTACCTCCGGAATTATTGGCTGGCTGGAAGTTGTGCACAGCTTGGTGGGAATAATAGTTGTCGTAGAAGTCAGCTGGGTTCTGCATGGGCTCGTACTCCCCGGGCATCTGCTGGTACTGCGGTCCCGGGGGACAGTGATTGTCCCTTGGCATGTTCACCATGTGCCCCTGCACTCCGGGGGAATTGTAGGATCCTCCCATCCCCGGTGGGGTGAGGGGTGGCCCACCCTGCTGGGCCTGCATGGGCATTCCAGTCTGGTTCTGCGGGCCCATGTATCCTGGGGGCACGCCCTGCATGGGAGGGCTCTGCGGCATTCCCGGCCCTTGGGGGCCTCCGCAGGGATGGTGCCCAGGAGAACCGGGGTGCATCGGGGGCCCGTTGTGGCCTTGGGACATGCCAGGACCCGGCCCTGGGCTCGAGCCTGGGTTGTACATGTGCTGGGAATGTGGGTCGTTGCCCTGGTAGGGCGGCCGCGGGGGCGACGCGCTGTTGTAGAAGGTCGGTGGCCTGGAGGCAGAAGAAAATCAAGGAATTAAATTTTGATCCTACAGACACCAACAGTCGGCTCTCTCCTCCCCCTCCCACTCTTATTTGACCTGACATTGGATACAATTCCCAAAGGAGCATGATTTTCCAACTACATTCGTTCCATGTTCCTTAACTTGGCCAGAAACACTTTTTTTTCCAATATTTGCTCATCTCCATCAGTTTTGCCCAAGAAAAAGCCAACTACAAAAAGACTGGAGCAGGGAATGAACTGCTCCACCTGCAGATGGAGATGCCAAACTTCAGGCCTAAGTTGCTTTCTATGGAAAATATGAAATAATTCTGGTATCAAATATTTGGTAGATCCTTAAGCTAGCCCAGAATCCTGCCAGGAACAACAATTAACTATTACCCAGAATTCCAACACCTACTTCTTCCCAATTTTGTGTGCCAAATCCACCGTGGGCTTCACGACAATTTCAAAAAGAGACGGGATTTTCTTATAGTCTCCTGAAGGATCTTGGTAATTCTCCATGTCGGACTCGGAGAAGGGATATTGCTCCGGGGGGGTTGGCAGGAGTCCGACCCCTGGGGGAGGTTTGGGAAGGGGAACAATGCCCCGCTT
The DNA here is from genome assembly GCA_013400775.1 of Chaetops frenatus. Taxonomy (NCBI): domain Eukaryota; kingdom Metazoa; phylum Chordata; class Aves; order Passeriformes; family Picathartidae; genus Chaetops; species Chaetops frenatus. Next base: position 62,049 of record VZTR01023626.1, on the reverse strand, counting down.
CCGGAGTTCCTCCAGCTCCTTCTCATCTTCATTTTGGGGTTCCTCCTCGTTGTTCAAAACCTGGAACAAAGCCATGTGGCAAACATTCCATCAATTTTCCAGTATTGCAGCTGAATTTAGCCTTGAGTCTTTTATTGAAATATTATTTCCGTATTTAAATAAACAACTTTCCTGTTATCTGCTACAATATTGCTGGATATTGACATTCAACTCAAAGGAATTCTAAACCATTTTTAGGAGTTGTTTTCCAGCCAAGAAAATATTTCAGGAAGGAAAAAATTCCCTCAAAAGTCCACTTCTTTCAAACAGGAGTGGAAGGTGTTATTCCAAGATTCCTCCTGTTTTTACTGTTTGATTCACACCCCTTTTCTATAAGGCCTGGTGGGCAATGACTGGAGAGGGATTATCCCAATAAACCAGAGTTCAGGATTTCCCAAGGCTCCTGCATCCCTTTCCCACCCCGAGTGCAGCATTCCCGATATTCCTGGTATCTGGATCACTCACCTTATCCAACAGCTCCTTGGTTTCTGCAGTCAGGGGAGCGTGAGAGAATTTGCATTTATCTCCTTGATAACACTTTGCTCCTGTGTGGTAGAACTTGCAGGGGAACTCATGTGAGGAAGGAATTAAGGATTCCTAACAGTTTGGGAAGGTTACAAAATCCAGCTGGCAGCTATTCCTCAATTCTTCACCAGGAATTCCTATTTATGGTAGGAATTCTGGAAGCTAATATCCAACTTACCTCTTGCTTCCATTTAGAATTATCCTAAAAATTACATTTCTGTGGCCTTTGGATTTAATTTTCCAATTGTGGTTCAAAAGGGAAAGGTCTCAATTCCAGAGGAAAACACCAAAATAATGACAAAGAGGAACAGATCAGGGGTTTAAAAGTGTGGATAAATGTATCTAAACTTCAGGGATTTTATCTTCGAAAATGTTATAAGTCGGTAATTTTATATTTATTTTTTCCTCTGAAGTATTTGAGAAAAAGAATATTCTTGTAATTAATTTACACAGTCAGTGATAGAGTCTCTTAGAAACCAGTCACCTTTAAAAATCATTTATACCAAAATAAATAAAAATAAAGTAATAGAAATTAAAATTCCAGTTTTAATTTAGAAGTATTTTTTAAAGGATATTGTGCAAATAAATGCAGTTCTCTCCTTTGGTGCAGTAACCCTGGATGTAAAACTTGCAGATTTCCTTCTTCTTTTCAATCTCTGCATCATGATCAAATTTACACTGTTCTCCCTATAAATAAATTAAAAAACAAGAAAAAGCCATTATCCATCTGAAATGCTGAGTAAATTTAATTCCGTACTAAAAGAACAACCTCCTCAGCTGAATTTAAATTTTTCATCTTTACCAACATTAAATTCCATTACAAGCAATAAAAGCTGTAAATAGGAGAGTGTGGAGCAGAGACAATTCCTGGAGTGTAATTCAAAGGAATATATGGAGTGGTGACAGAAAACAATCCCTGTTCTCTGCCTCCACCTGTGAATTTGCATTAAAAAGGTACTGAAATAATATTCTACTGAATTATTTTCCATATATTCTGTTATCCATTAGGATTATTTTGCTGGATGGGAGGTCTGGATATTTTTTTAGGATTTATTTTCCTGAAAAAGACACCAAGTGCTCTTTCAGTGCCTCCTAAAACTGAAGGTGGCAGCAAATGCTCATCTGAGCCAAAGGTATTTAAAGGCAGCAAGAAACAAATATTTCCAATAATTTTCACTTTATTTCCACTATTTGGGAAAGAAACAGAAAATTCCCAAGGAACCAAATAAAAGTGGAGGCATTCAGTGCTTGTGTTTTTTAATAATCCCACTTTTTAAAGTTTAGCACCACAAAGCAATTCCTTCAAAGTTCCCAAATCAGCAAAAAATAATTTAATATATTCAGGAATTGTTCCCTATTTAGATTCCAGACTTGTGAGATGTGATGCCATTGATACATTATCATTCTCAGGGTCAGTTTAGGATGTTTTTATTAAATATATTAATAAAAATATAAACCTTCAATAGAATTTAATTTAGAATGTGTAACAGAAGGGGATGTTTTTCCACAAATAATTCCATCTAGAAATCCTCAGCACATTTACTGACTATATTAATAAAAATATATACTTTTATCACCATTTAACTCAAAATGTGCAGTACAAGGGGATGGTTTTTCCACAAATAATTCCATCTAGAAATCCTCAGCACATTTACTGACTATATTAATAAAAATATATACTTTTATCACCATTTAACTCAAAATGTGCAGTACAAGGGGATGGTTTTTCCACAAATAATTCCATCTAGAAATCCTCAGCACATTTACTGACTATATTAATAAAAATATATACTTTTATCACCATTTAACTCAAAATGTGCAGTACAAGGGGATGGTTTTTCCACAAATAATTCCATCTAGAAATCCTCAACATATCAGAAATCAAAATACTGCGTTTCAACACCTGAGTCTGATAAAAATTTAATTTAAAAAAAGAATTTATTTTACCTTAATGCACCTCCCTTCGAGGAAGTATTTACAGATCTGTTTACCCTTGTGCTCCACCGTGTGCTGGTTGATGAACTCCTGGCTCATATTAACCCATTTCTTCACTGGTTTGCCATCCTGGGAAAAAAAAAAATTCCACATTTGATCAGTTCCTATTTGGAGCACTGGTGATGCAGCCATTGGGAATAAGGATTTTGGGAACTGCAGGTACCTCATGGAAGCCATCAGATCCTTTATTGCCACCTCTGCCCCTCCCGCGATCTTTGCGCTTCAGTTTCTTTTGCATTCCACGCCCTCTTCCAACGTTGTAGTTGTTCCCTCGTTGGGAAATGCCTGGAAAACAGGGATAACCTCTTTAAAGGATCACAGAAATTAAGGGAGAATGGTTCTCTCATGGCATCATAGAGAGACAAATGGAATAAATTAAATCCCTCCCTTTGTGCTGTTGGAAATGTTATTTCTGACCAGCCCGGATATTCCAGGAAAACCATCCCTGGCAACTTCCCTCATCCAGGTCTCCATCCCAAAATGCCACCAAAACTTTCCTTACCTTTCTGGATCCCTTTCATCCCCTGTTTCTTCACTGGTTCCTTCGGGAATGGAGGTCCCAAATCCCCACTGGAAGTCTCTTTAGCTTGTCTGTACTGTTTGAGCTGGTCAGCAAAATCCTCATCCTTTTCCTCCTCATTGTAATTCCCAAAGTTTTCATCACTGTAATGACTGTAGTCGTCATATTCCTTACTTTTGACATTTTTTTTATGCTGCATTTTCTGGGAACTCATGTAATTCCCTGACACGTGTCCATGCTGTAAGGAAAAGGGATTGCATTAGGAAGCAATTCAATTTTTCCAAACCCCACCCCTCCAAACTGCTCTGAAACTTCATTTCTGGGGCCATTTTATTATTCCCAGATTTGCTCAAAAAAGCATCAATAATACAGGGAAAATCAGTTATTCAGGAAAAAAAAATTTTTTAATTCACAGGCTGAGAAAAGCCAAGAAAACTGAGCTCCCAAAAATCAAAATCAACTTTAGATATTGAAAAGTCGCTTTTCAAGAGTTCTTTCGAGTCTAGCCTAAATCCAATTCAGACAATAAAAAGATTCTTTAGTAATAAAGATTCCTTAATTCCCATTGCCTGGTGGAGGAAATATTGGTATCAGACTTATTTTCTACCACAGATCCTGCTTTACATCTGGGAATCTCCTCAGGGAGATGAGAACTGGATGTGCTTCCAGAAATCTGGGAGAACGGGCACTGGGATGGAGCCAAGCTTCCAAACCCTCACTGTTCATGCTTGTATTTTTGGGATGTCACCTCAATAAAGACCTGGGGAATGAGTTTCAAACTTCCTACCTGACTGAAGGAGGAATCATAATCCCTGTAGGAAGAGCTGCTGCTTTTTTTGTGGGGCCTTTCCGTGCGCTCCATGTCAGAGTCGTGGCTGTAGTCGGAACTGTCATCGCTGGAAGGCGAGTTATGCTGGAAAACAGAACGAAAAAGCTGAGAATTTCGAGGGAATCATCTTCTTTCCATGAATAAAATGAGCACAAAAGTGATAAATTCACATTGTGCCTCTCATCCTAAAAACTCTCAAATCCCTCTGGTTCAGCTTCCATGACCTGGCCTTAACTTTGAATATTTAAAACCAGTTTTAAGTCTTAATGGTAATAAACCCACTTTAATTCCTTCTCCAATTCCTTGGATTCTTGTCCCGGACACCCATGAATCACATCAGCACTTCCAAAATGTTGTTTTTTTCCCTAACCTTATGCTTGTCCCGTCTTCTCCTTTTGGATTTTTTCTTTTCTTTCTCTTTTTTGCGTTTTTTCCGGGATTTCCGGTGGCCTTTCTCATTCTTCTGTTTATCCTCCCCTTTTGAGCCATGTTCCTTCACATCCTCATAGGCTGCATCATCTATTTCCCCATCTTCCAGCTCTCCATCTTCCCTGCAAAAGGAAAACCAGGAAGACAATAAGATTCCATGTTATTATCCAGCTTACCTGTCACTGGAAAAAAAGCTGTTAAGAAGTCCAAAGCAACCCCAAACTGTGATTTTTGGGATAAATGGATATGCCAGGGAGAACACATGAATTCTCTACAACCTGGAATTTCTTGGAATTACATTAATGAAATAAAACTGGAACATTAATATCCCTGAAACACCTGCAGCTATCCCAAAAATCCAATTATGTTTTGACAACATCAGTTAAAACTCATTCCCTCAAGGATCAATTAAAATATCCTCTTCCATAAAATACCCACTGAAAATGCTCCCTGGGAACAAAGTTGTTCCTGTGTCCCAATTCCTCTGGGAATTACACTCATGGATTTCTACTTTTGGGATGCATCCAGGACTGGAATAACTCTCCTGGTAAACCAATCTCAGTAATACAATCCCTTGGATTGCATGGCAGAGGGAAGATGACACAAGTCCTCTCATCCCTAAGTTCTTTCCACAACATCCGAGCATTTTCCAAGGACTGAGCTTCAAGAATGTAAAAAAGCAGGGGGGGAAAAAGGAAAAACAAGGAAAAACCCAACAACTGGATAAATATGGATTGAGAAGATAATGGTCAAAACCACAATTTCTTGGAAAAATAAGTTCTTTTTCAAGGAAGTTCTGAGGCAGGGATTCTCTTCTGGTTTAGCTGCTTTTATTCCCATTTAAATCCCAAACTGGAGCTGTGCACCAGGAAGGGAGAGCAGAATCTCCCCTTCCACAAGTTCCCTCCCTGTCCCACAACCTCCAGATACTTGGAGCTCGATGGATATGTGGGAACAATCCCAGAAAATATTCCCGCTGACTGAGTGGATTCCAAGAGCATCTCCCAAATGGATCAGGAAGGCACAGAAACCAAATTATCTTCCAGGGAACACCAGCCTGGTGAAATCACTGGGCAGTTCCACAAATATTTGGGAAGGGAGAATCAAGAAACCCAAGTTCTGGTGTTTTAAGTTCATTTCTAACCTTCAAACCTGGATTTTAGTTCCCCTTCCTTGACCTTATTTCAGGTCATCCTTAAAAATAGAATTCCTTATGCCTAAAGAAGATTTACTCCAGAAGCTCCTTAAGTCCAAGATCAAAACCCAGCATGCCTTTTCTGAAATATTCTGGGAATCTTCACCCTCAAACATCACTGAAGTCTTTAAATTTTCATTCCCCATCACTTCATTCTAAAATAATTTTATTTTAGGTTAAAATTCCCTGAGGGCTAAAATTCCCCCCAAATTTTGATACTAAGGTACTGCTAAAAAAATTAGGAAGTAATAAGGAAAATAACTGCAAATAACATAGAATTTTCACTGGGAAAATCAAATAAAAGCAGAGAGGTGGCTGGGAGCAGTAAAAAAGGGAAAGTAAATTAATTCCAAACTGTTTTCTGGGATATCTGGCATTGATTCGTGTGTAAACGAATTTGCCTCCAAATTTTTCCTTGCCCTGCCATGGATTTCCCCACACAAAACCAAGAAATCTTCACTAAATCCTTGCAGGAAAAATTATTTCCAGGACCCCTGCATTGGAAGGCTCAGACTCTTCCATCACCAAAATAATGTCAACAACAGGAATGAACTAAAACTAATTAAAGAATTCAAAACATTCCTGGCCTGAGAAAACTGCATTAAAACAACCTTCCAACTGGGAATATTCAGAGTGCAAACAGAGAGGGCTTTTTACTGTTTTCTACTGCTCAAAAACACCAATAAAATCAAAGACTTTGGATAAACCAGGATTAAAACAACCTTCCAACTTGGAAAGTGTGGCCAGACAGGGGTTTTATTATTATTTCATACTAAGTAATTTCTCTTATCATTCAACAGATCAGCTCAAATCAAGCTATTACGAGAATTCCTGCTGCACAAATTGATTGGGAATCGTGAGGTTCCCAGTACAGGTGTTCCCTGGAGTGAACTGGTTTTACTGGTCTTACATTTGCACACCTGATGTAACACAAGAACTTGGGAGTTGGGCCTTTTCTGAAGTGAGTTTTAACCTACTTTACAGAGCTAAAGTTTTTTTTAAAAAAATACAAGTTCTGATCTCTCAGGTCGTGTTTACTGTTGCTCTTCACCTCGTAAATTAAAACATTATAAAGCAACACTTGTAAATTAAAATTAATTAGGTTGTTAGGTGGCAATTACTGGCTCTATTTCACAATTATCCAGTGTCACAACTGGTTGTACTGGTGGGAACAGCTGGTGAAAGGATGAGAAATGCAAGCTGGAAAAACTCTGCTCCCAGCACAACTCGGCCTTGTCCCCAAGGATTTGAAAACTCCAGGTATTTTCAATCCCTGACCCAGTGAAAAGCCACAGCCTGTGTGCAGGAACTCCACAGCACAGCTCTGCCCCAGCTCCAGAGATCCCAGCAGATTCCTGGCTTGGAAAACAGAGCATGACACAACTTCCACCCTTGCCCAAGGACAGGCAGGAAAGGGAACACAAGAACCAGCAGCTCCAGGCTCTGCCTTGAACCTTCACTAAACCCCAGGCCCATTTTAGGGATCACTTCCCAAGGACAAGCAGGAAGTGGGAACACAAGCACCAGCAGCTCTGGACTCTGCCCTGACCCTTGCACTAAACCCCAGCAGCATTTCCCAAGGACAAGCAGAAAGGGGAAAACAAGCACCAGCAGCTCTGGGTTCTGCCCTGACCCTTGCACTACACCCCAGGAGCATTTTGGGACCACTTCCCAATTTATAACACAGAAGTCTGGACTCTTTCTCCAGTGAGGAACACTTTTGCATTTACCCACAAGCCTTTTTTTTTTTTTTTTTTTTTTTTTTTTTTTTTTTTTTTTTTTTTTTTTTTTTTGGTCTGTTTGTTTGATTTTTTTCCCCAGTGTTTCCTGGTCCTCTGAAGTACCACAAAGGGTTGTGGAGCTGTGTGGGGGGAGGCCAAGCTCTGGGAATCCCAAAACCCTGGAGTTTTTAACTCCTGCAGCTGTGTCAGGAATCCTCAGGGGAGATGTGGGCTCAAGCACTGGTAACTGCCACCCTGGCACAGTATTTTTGGAACTAGTTAGGAAGGCCAGGGCTGCCTGGAGAAAGGATTTGAATTTCCAGCAGCTGCAGGAGAGAAAAGGAGGGAGGGAAAGAAGGAGGGAGAGAAAGAGGGAGGGAAAGAGGGAGGGAGGGAGGAACAGAGGTCCTTTCACCAGGAACAGGACTCTGCATTTCTGCGCATGGGGATTGAGAGGTGGCAAAGATAACGTCAGTCAGCCCTTAATCTGCATAAAAAAGATCCAGTTAAATGTGTAAGGTGGAATCTGGCAAGAAAATGACGTTAAATATGGCTCTAGTGAGAGATTGTGGTATCAACAAAAACAGCCAAAAATAAAAAACCCGCCCAACTCGGAGCACCCTTTCCTGCCTGAGACAGAGAACAATGGTGACATTCAACAGACACCCCCTGGAAAGTGCAATTTATGGAAAGAATGGCAACCAGCCCCCCTTCCCAGCCAGAATAAATCAATAAAGATGTAAAAAAGCATGCATTCCAAAAGGAAAAATTAAAACCTTGCTAAAAAAAAATGCACTTTTAATGCAGTGACACCCCCCCTCCCCTCCTTGTATACCCCACCACCACCACCCCGCTTCAGCCTGAAGGTGACCTGCCCCCCAAAAACATCGTTAACCCCCTCAGGCACATTAACAGAGCATCATCATCATCAGCATCATCATCAGCATTACCAGCATCACCCCACTAAGTACCACCATTATGAGAAGCGGAGAGAGAGAAGAATGTTACTCGACCTTTCGTCCCCTGCATGTTGCCTGTCAGAGTCGGGCATGTTTGGGTCAAGAACTGGGTTTGGGGGTTTGGAGAACAGGCTTTCAAAGGCCATTGTGCCTGGCTGTGG
>VZTR01023626.1:29543-53069 GCA_013400775.1 Chaetops frenatus | reverse complement strand
GCCGTGCGCGCGCGGAGGGGGCGGGGCCTTGGCGGCGCGCGGCGTCACGTGCCCCCGGCGCCCGTCACGTGACGGCGGCGTCTTCCCCCGGGAGTGGTGGGGGAAAAGGGGGGAAAAAGGGAGGGAAAAAGGGAAAAAGGGCGGCGGCTTCCGCCTGACGAGAACCGGGACGGGCACCGGGAGCCGGAACTGGCCTCCCCTCCCGCCGCTGCGTCATGGCCGCCTCCCCCTGCCCGCCCCTCACGCGCTGTGCGCAGCGCCCCCCGGCGGCAGGTATGTGTGAGGGGGAACCGGCCCTGGCGTCGTCAATTAGTGACGCTCGTAATTAAACCCAGTTTGTGGCCCCGGGGCGGGACAAAAGCGGTCCCTGGAGTCCCTGGCGGGGTCAAGGCGTGACAAAAGCCGGGATGAAGTGGTTCAAAGACAGTCATTTAATAAAAATGCGGTGGGCGAAGGGAAGACGTGCCTGTCGGAGTCACCTCAGTGACGTTTAATGAAATGTTCCCGGGAAAAGTTACATTTTTTTTTTCCTTTTCCAGGCTCTCTCCCTGCCTCCCAGGGCCTTTCAGGACACGGCATTCACCTTTTCCCAGTGCTAGCAATCAAAGAATAAAGTTTATAAAAACAAGGCGGAACGCTCGCATGGATTCCCATGGGATTCCCAGTGGGAGGAACCTCAGATCCTTAAGGGAAGAATCATCTCCCTGGGGCCTCACTCACCTGAGCTGAGGGAAGCAAACATGACCGAAGGTCCAGATCATCGGGGAAATTAGGTAAATCCAAGGAAAAGGCTGGAAAACTGCATTCCTAAAGCTCCGGGACTGAACAGGCTCCAAGGACCGGGTGGTGATGGCTGGGGAGCATCATTAGGGCAAATTAGGACTAATTAGCCCCATCAGCATAGGTGGAGCCCTGGAGTTGATGCCCACAGGACTCAGCATCATCTCCCCAGGCCATAGGCAAGGAAAAAACGGGATTCTCAATCTGAACTAAAAGGAAGAATCCTAAAATTTTGATTAAATATTCCGGGGTGGGAAGTGGTGATTTTGGGACGGCACATCCGGGGCCAGCCATGCCCACCAAAGGGAAGCAGAAGCATTCCAGCTATTTTTTCAGCTCCCCAGTATTATCATCCCAAATAAAAGTTGTATTTCAACACCGGAAGAGCCTCTCTCTGCAAATTCCAGCCTCGGGAAAGCTGAAAAGCTGCCGGAGTGGCTGCTCTGGGAAGGGAAGGGGGGGGGGGAAATCTCCTTTAGCCAACTGGAATGGCAGCCAGAGGTTGAGAAAGGCAAAGAGCCAAACTTAAACTTTTCCAGGGCTGGAGAAACCAGCTCAGCCTGGCCTGGGGAACTGGGAAGATGTTGTCAGTTTGGGATCGTGCCGCCAGGAAAAGCCTCCGGAGCGCGGCCCAGGCACCCGACTCCAGCTGTGTCATCCAGGCAAAGCAGCACATGGAAACCATTCTGCCCTGTCAGGAGCTTGTCCTCTCCCAGATCCCTGCTTTTCAGCTCCCAGATTTTGTTAGCATCCCCCAAATAGGATCGTGGCCTGCTGGAGGAGCGTGTCCAGCCAGGCTGGGAAGCTCCAGGGAATGGGAGAGAAGAAGGAGTGGAGCAGCCATGCTTCCAGAAAAGCATTTTCTCCTCATTTTTAGGGATGTTTTTGAAGCACTCTGGAGTTTTCCCTTCCCTCCCCCAGCAGAACCCTGGGATACTTTTCCCTGCCCAGCTCCACGTCCCTCCTGCCAATCCAAACATCCTCCATCTGCTGACAGCAGCCCTGAATGTCCCTCCTTGTTCTGCCAGAGGGATCCAACCCCTTCCCAAGCTCCCATACCCCTCAAAAATCCAGGAGCTTGATCCCCCAGAGGAGACAGATCCATCTTGGAAGTCTCTTTCCCTGGGGCAAGGAGTGGGAATGGTTTTAGGGGGTGCACCTCAGCAGGGTGTCAGGGGATGAGGATTCCCAGGGAAAAGGATGCTCAGGGAGTGAGGATTCCCAGGGGAAAAGGATGCTCAGGGGGTGAGGATTCCCAGGGGAAAAGGATGCTCAGGGGGTGAGGATTCCCAGGGTGAGGATTCCTTGGGGGTAAGGATGCTCCAGGCTGGGAATGCTCAGGGATGGGGACGCTCTGGTGGGAACAAGCCCCTTGCTATCAGCCAGCCCCTCCCAAACAAAACAAAGCAGGAAAGTAAAACCATGGATCACAGGCCCTCCCGGACCCCAAACCCCTTGGACTGCTCCGGATGAGCATTCCCCACATCCACCAGGTGCTTCACTCCGGTGGAATCCTTTACATCATCCTTTAATTGCGCTAAATCCAGCGGGGATGAGGGAACATGCAGAACATGCACAAGCACGAGGGCGAATACCCCTGGGGAAAAGCTGAATCCCAGCTCTTCCCAGCATCCCTGTGCTGGGATGGAGGCTCTAACTGATGGAGCAGGGAACATTCCCAGCTCTGCACGCAGCCAGAGCTCTGCTGTGAGGAGGATCCACGGGGCATCCCCATTTGGGAGTTTTATGGAGCAGGGATAGCTCTGGGATTCCTCCTCTTGCCAAGGAGGGCGCCCAGGTGGCCGTGCAGGGAGTTTTCCAGCCCTGGTCAATCCCAGGGGATTGAGGCACCAGACGGGGGATTCTCAGCCCCCAGAGGGAAGTGGGAGTGTGTGTTTTTAGGGAGCAGGACCCCGTGCAAGCAAGGGAAGAGAGCAGGGAAGGCCACGAGCCTCCCTCCTCCCGCTTGCTGGGCTTCACCACGCTTCCTGAAGGAAAAAAAAAACAGGAATTCAAAAAAACAGGAATTCAGAGGGAATCAGGTCTGTGCTTTCCTTCTGCTGTTGTAGGATATCATCTCTCTGGAGCCGGGATGAGCTTCCTGCTGCTCGGCGTAAATCCACCTAGGCAGGCCTAAATCCACGCGGCGAGGAGAACCTTGGGACAAAGCGGGGGAGGCCAAGCTGCCCGCGGATTGCCTCCTGCCTGGAATTCCCAGCAGAAGGCTGTAGCAGGGAGCGGAAACCACTCCTAAAACTCATAGGCCGAGACGAAGAGGGTGATTTTGGACAGGTGCTTGGCCTGGAACACCCGGTCCAGGTACTCGGCCATGTCCACCTCCAGCTGGACGGTGCGGGGCCCCTGCAGGCTCTGCAGCAGCAGCAGCTCCCCGGAGCGCCGGTCCGAGCGCTGCACCACGAAGTGCCCGCCGTGCTTCCCGCCGGAGATGCCGAAGCGCAGGCTCTTCTCCGGGCCCGGCCTGCCGGGAGCCGCCGCCGCCGCCGCCGCCATGCGGAACAGCGTCGCCGGAGCCCTCAGCTTGGAGGGGAGAGGCAGGTAATGGAAGGAGATGGTTTGGGGAGCCTGCAGGCACGAGCGGCTCTCCCCCGGGCACGGCCTGCGCTCGCACTGGCTGTGGGGGGAGAAGCGACGGGGGTGGGGGGAGGTTTTTTTTGGGGAACGCAGAACCCGTGCCCCTCCCGCGCCCAGGGGATTCCCCCTGGGGATGCCACGCCCTGGATTTTGGGCCCCGCGCTTACAAGGGGGAGGTTTTGATGTAGGAGATGTCGCCGGCGGCCGGGGGGCACTGAGGGGTGACGCACTGGAAGCCCCCCCCCGTGTTGATGCAGGTGCTTCCGCTAGTGCAGTTATCCTGGGATAGGGAACACTCGTCGATATCTGGAAGACAGGGGGTGGGAAAACGGGGTCAGGGCCTGGAAAATTCCAAGCGAGCTCACCATCCCATCAGAAAACAGACCAAAAAAACCACCTTGAAACGGGTCAAACGCAATCCAAAAAATTTGGGAGCATCCTAGAATTCCATCTCCTCTCCCCAAGCTCTGCCCCGGCCCAGCATGGGTTAAGAGCAGCCCTCTCCCAGCAGGAAGGCAGCTGCTCTTCCAAACTTTCTGCCGGGCTGCTTGGAAACACCATTGCTTTTTACTCACTGAACACCCGTGGGACACCTGGCAGGAGCTGGAATGCAGAGGATTTGCTGGGAGCATTAACGAGATGCCGTGGAACACGGGAAAATCAGGGAGGAATGGGTAAACAGGGATTTTCTCACCCTGAACTGCAGCAATCAAGGCTTCGGGGCACAAAAATTTCCCTGTTTTTCAGGAGCCTTTCAGCAGTTCTGGCCTCTCATCATCCCCACCCACTGCCTTCCACCTGCACCCCAATTCCCTTGGGACTGGGGGAGACGCTGCCACCCTCTGAGCTGATCCTGGAATTCTGTGGGTTTGACGTTACTTTTGGTTCTTCCCAGGAATTCCCTGCTGCGGGAACATTCCCACAGCTACAGTGGGGTCGTTTTCAAGGAGGTGCAGACCCAAAGTGTTGCTCCATCATCCAGAGGGGTAAAGAAGAGGGGAGAGGGAGAGAAGGAGAGGGAGAGGAGCAGTCACGCTTCCAGAAAAGCATTTTATTTTCATTTTTAGGGATTCTTTTGAAGCACTCTGCTGGAGTTCTCCCTTCCCTTCCCCAGCACAACCCTGGGATTCATTTCCCCACCCAGCTCCGCATCCAGCCGGAGCTCCCGCCAATCCAAACATCCTCCATCCGCTGCCATCCCGCAAAGCCTCTCTCCATCATCCTCCTCCCCTCCACAGCAGCCTCTCCCTTGGAAAGGGAGAAAAAAGGCGGGGGGAAAAAAATGACAAAGCACTTGGGACCAAGTGGATTCCAGCCCCCTCACCTTCGCAGCTCTTGCCGTCGCCCAGCAGGACGTATCCGGCGGGGCAGGAGCAGCGGAAGGAGCCGGGAATGTTGACGCAGGCGTGGGCACAGAGCCGGGGTCCCCCTTCCTGCTGGTACACCTCACACTCGTTGAGGTCTGCAGGGACAGGGATTCACCAGGCTCTCACTCCAGCCTCCTGGGAAAACCCAGAGAGAGAGCACGGGCTGGAGGAGCAGGAACTGGGGAGTGGGTTGGGAACGGGCTGACGGAAGGTTCCAGGGAACGGGATCGGCGGCACAGGGGCTGATTTGAGGCTGTGACCAGCGGCGTCCCGCAGAGGGCGACGCTGGGCCCAGGGGGTCGGAGCCTCCTGAAGGCGCTTCCATCACCGGAGATATTCCAGAGCCAGCTGGGAACGATCCCGTGCCGTGCGCTCTGGGATGGTGGGGCTGAGCCACCACCGTGGTCCCATCCAGCACGGGCTGGAGGAGAGGGAAGTGAGGAGGGGTGGGAACGGGCTGCTGGAAGATTCCGGAGAACGGGATGGGCGGCACAGGGGCTGATTTGAGGCTGTGACCAGCGGCGTCCCGCAGGGGGCGACGCTGGGCCCAGTTTGAACTCAGCCGTGCAATGGATGAAGGGGGTTGGAGCCTCCTGAAGGGGTTCGGAGCAGCGGCCCATCCCTCAGAGAGCGTGAGGAGTCTCCCTCACCGGAGATATTCCAGAGCCAGCTGGGCACAATCCCGTGCCGTGTGCCCTGGGGTGCTGGGGCTGAGCCACCTCGGCGGCTCTGCGAGGGGAGCAGACACCGAGCCAGCCCCGCGTCCCTCCCGTATCGCGGCTCACCCTGGCAGATCCCGTTGGAAGCCGTGCCGCTCATGTGGAAGCCGGGATCGCAGCTGCACTGCTGGCTCTGGGCGACCTGGACGCAGCGGGGCTGCCGGCTGAAGGCCGGGTCGTCCGTCACGCTCCAGGCGGGAGGAGCTGCGGGAAAACGGCGGGGTGGGGAGCTGGGGTTGAGGTGCGGCGTGAAATGCTCCCGTTTATCCCCCAGCAAGGGTCACGCACCGGTCTGAGCCTGGTACTGGCAGGTGGTCCCGGCCCACTGTGGGGGGCAGAGGCACTTGAAGTGGTTGAGCCCCTCCAGGCACGTCCCGCCGTTCTGGCAGGGGCTGCTCCGGCACTCGCTGACCTCTGCGGGAAAAGCGGCCGCGTTCCACGTTATCTCCCTCTGGGGAGCAAGCCTGAGGGAATGCTGCACGCGCTCTGGTACCCCACGGCACGCCATAGCCAAGGTAACTTTCCCCCTCATCTCTCCCGCTGAGCTGCTGCAGCTGTAATTCCCCGTTTTCCTCGAGGCTGAGAAATCCCAAAGCCACGGGAGCTGCAGCATCCCTGGACCTTTGCGATCCCTCCCCGCTGGGAGCAGCCCGCCGTGTTCAAATCACTCCACTTTCCCAAAGGCCGCTGCAGGGCCGGGAAGGAGCAGTGCCTACCTGCACAGCGGGGCTCCTGCCCTGTCCAGCTGCCGTCGGCCTGGCACGCCCGTGTGCTGGACCCCAGGAGCTGGAATCCCGGGTCGCAGGCGAAGTGGACCTCGTGATCCACCAAATACTTGGTGCCGAACTTCCTCCCATCCGCGGGGGCTTGGAGGGCAGGGCAGGAGGCTGCGAGAGCGTGGGGGGGGGGATGACTTTGGAGGGGGTCCTATCCTCCCGAGCCAGCTGTCATTTCCCTGGGATATTGTCCCGGGGACTCACCGCGGGGCGGCTCCGGGGTGGCCTTGGCCAGGGAGGCGTGGATGGTGCTGAGGCGGCCCCTCAGGGCGCGCAGCCCCTCCGAGAACCGCGTCTCCTGCCCCTTCAGCAGCTGCTGCATCTGCCGGATGGCAGCCAGGAGCTGCTGCCTGCTGAGGCAGCTCTGCGGGGACACAGGGATGGGGACAGCCATGGGGACGGGGACGGGGACATCCCTGCGGGAGGGGGCTGGAGCGGGAGCTCCGCAGCGTCCGATGTCCCCTGGGCGCCCTCATTTTGCGTTTCCCCCCGCGTTCCCCCGGATCCCGGGGGTTCTTGCACCTATCCCCGCGCTCCAGGCGGGGCCGGGGACCGCTTTGTGGGAGGGATGCTATAGCTCATGTTTCATCCTGCTGGAGCTCCAGCCCCGTCCCGCTTCCACATGACAAAAGAAGAGGAAAACAGCTGTCTTGTGAGCTCTGCCGGGGCCAGGAACGCTGGTGGGACTCCTGCCTGCAAACCGATCGCTCCCGCGGGGCTGACTCATGCCGGAGACGGGCACCGTTATTATGGGATTCCTGCGGAATGGGCTTGAAACCGAGGAAAAAACAGCGAAGCCATTCCCAGGGCTCAGCAATCCGGGCAGCGCAGTGGGGAGAGGGCACGCAGGGACTGGGGCTGGGGGCTGTGGAATTCCGGGAAAGCCGGCGGAGCTGGTGGGCTCTGGCCCACCTGATCCGAGGGATTTCTTTTTCCCCTCTCCGTAACCGCACTGAGGAATTGATTCCCGGTTCCAAAGAGCTGCTGAGGGTTGAGGGAGGACAAGCGCGGCAGCCCGAGCAACGCGCTCGGTGCCCTCTGCTTCCCCGGGAGTAGTTTTGGGGGTCCCGGGCTGCCGGGTGAGGGGATGAGCCGGGCTGCGCTGGCAGCTCTGGGATAGCCCGAGCCCAGAGGAAGGGAGGCAAAAGCAAATAGATGCCGGCGCGTCGCTGGCTTTAATAAACAGCTCTTTGTTGGGGCTGGGTTTAACTCCGGGAGCCAGCGCGAGCTGCGGCGGGATGCTGAGCCGTCGCAACGCTGGAAAATCCGCCCCCCCACCACCACCAAAAGCCCCAAACGGGGGATTGTCCGCTCCCGCTGTGCTCGGGGGCAGCTTCAGCTGTGGGGTAAGAAGGGCAAAAAAGATCCCGAGAGAAGCCGCGCGCGCTTTAAGCGCGGCTCAGGCGCGGTTTAAGCGCGGCTTGCGGCTTTGCCCACCTGTTTGCCGGGGCAGGAGGGCGGGCAGCGCTGCGGGGGCCGTCGGGGCTCACGGGCAGCGGCGAGCGAGCGGAGGGAGCGGAGAGCAGCCCCGTGCCCCACCCCAGAGCCCCTCCCGGGGTCCCGGTCCCCGCTCACCTGGGCGGCCGGCGCGGCCGGGATCGGCAGCAGCAGCAGCANCCGGGCCGGCCCCGCGCATCCCCCGGGACACCGGCCGGGCTCTGCGGGCATCCATCCACCGGGACACCGGCGGGGCTCTCCGGGCATCCATCCCCCCCCGGGACACCGGCCCTCCGTGCCCCGCGGGGTTTGGGGTGCGGGTGCGTGGCTTTTACCCCCAGCAAAGCTGTTTCTGGTGCCGCCGGGACGAGCGGGCACCGTGCGGGAGTCCCCGACAGCCCCCCCCCAGCTCCGGCTGGGCCGGGACCAACCCGCGCCGGGCCGGGAAACCCTTTCCCAGCCCTGCACCCCGTCCCCAGCTCGGTCCCCCCATTCCCAGCCAGGTTCTCCCCCAGGAAGAGGCGACAGGTGCTGGCTCCGGTCGCTGCCGACCAGCCCCAGCTGTGGAAGCAGCAGAATTCCCTCACAAAGGGAGAAGGGGCAGCAGGGAAGGGCTGGGCCATGGCTGGGGGGCTCCAGCCCTCCCGGGACTCCCCCCTCAGGCTGCTGTTATCCCGGTGTTGCAGCAGGATCGACGGTGCCTCAGCACACGGCTGGGATGGATGGAAACCCGTCAGGGGGAAGGGAAGGTGGGAGCAAGCCCTGTTCCATTGGGGCTGCCGTCGCTGTTTTCCATGTTGGCTTCTTGGCAGTGTGAAATCCCCCAGACGAGCTGTAGAGCTGGGGTCCTGATCATCCATGGGGCTGCCCATCCCCAAAACCTCAATATATCGTGGAAAAGGGGGAAAACACCCGGCCCCCTCAGCATCATCCACCCCACCCTGCCCTGCTCCTTCCGGAAAAGACGAACAACTACAGCAAAATAATTCCACTGCTAACTCCAAACCCGTGGGACTCCAGCCCAGGAAAGAACTCCCAGGAAGATCCATCCTCCAGCAGGAAAACCGTGCAGGAGGTAGCAAACAGAAGAGACGAGCGTTTTATTAAAATATTCCCACAGTGTCCTCGCCACGGTGCCTCTCACAGCGCTCCCAGCGGCACTCCCGAGTCCTCCTGGCGGCTCCCGGCCGGCGCCGGCCGCTCCGACGCCGGCAAAGTGCCGGCCTGGCTCCAGCGGCTGCCGGCCTCCGAGGCCTGCCAGGGGAGCAGTGGCACGTAGGGCTCCTCCGCGGGGCCACCGAGCTGCTCCTCCGCCACGTACCTGGCGTCCCAGGGCTCGCTGGGATGCACATCCACGGCCACCAGCGCCGCCTCGGCGCCGGGGGAGCCGGGCTCCGACGCCGCCTCGCCCGCCTCCAAATCCGAGTCCGCTTGCGGGAAGCCCGAATCCTGCGTGGAGTCCGGGCTCTGCTCGGGACCCGTGTTGATGTAGATGATGTCCCCGCCTGCCTTGGCGCTGGGCAGGTTTTCCAGCAGCTTTTCCAGCTGGACTTTGAGCTGGGAGAAGGAGGGGCGGGTGGCAGGGTCGGCTCTCCAGCACTCAGACATGATTTCGTACCTGGAAAGCGGGAGAGGAGCGTGGTTAAGAGAGGATCCCGGGATGGTCTTCGGGAGGAAGGGACCTTTAAAGCTCATCCAGAGTTCCACCCCCTGCCATGGGCAGGGGCACCTTCCACCACCCCAGGTTGCCCCAAGCTGTTCTTGAACACTTCCAGGGATGGAGCAGCCACAGCTTCTCTGGGCAGCCTGCACGTCCCTGGATTAGAGGAGGTATTGGGGGGGGTCTAATTCCCATTTTCCCTCCAAGCTAGGTAAGCCTTGAAATTCGCATTAAATCAAAGTGAAAGCAACTCCCCCTGCTCAGGCTGTTTCCCAAGGGCATGGATTTATCAGCCCAAGCTGCTGTTAGAAGTGTGAGAACTCACTTCCAGCGCAGCCCTGGGATCTGTTCCCTGGGAACATCCCAGCTCTGTGTGTGGGATGCCCAGTCCATCCCTTGGCAGGTGCCTGCTCCCAGGCTCGATGTCAGGGAAGCTCCCAGCATGTCCCTGCCAGCCTCTCTGCCCTGGAGCAGGCTGGATTCTCAGAGGTTCCTGCACTGCTTCCTTCAGAAACAGCCAGTGGAGGGGAGGCTTTTATGGAATGTTGTGCAACTCTCTTTATCCGGCTTGGATTCAAAGCTCTCAGCCATGGGGGAGGGTTAAACATTTTCAGCTCTAATGGCCCTGGAAAAAAACTCAAGAAGGAAGCCTGGGAGAAAGGCCTTTGCTGAGCTGCTCAGAAATCCAGAGGTTTGTGTTTTCCACGTTTTCCCTTTCCAGATTTATAGATTTGAGGCAAGGAAGGGCCCTAGAGGGGACAAAGAGGGGCATCACCAGCCAGGACCTTTTGGCCAAAACAAATCCAAAAATCAGGAAACCAGATACTGAGAAGTGCCATCACTGACTGTTCCTGGTGACCCTGCCAGCCCTACAAACCCACTGCTCCCCTCAGGACATTTGTTGGGATTTTTCCCTTGGAGCTCAGCAGGTGCTGACACACGCTCCGCTCTAGGATCCGGCTTTCCTCAGGCACGTAGTGCAAACATCAAGGGGTTTGTTCCCGGGGAAATCCGTGTTCCCAGCTGGGATTCCCAGGACTCACAGCTCATCCAGGCAACCCTCGGGCTTCTTCAGGCGCTGCCCATGGAAGAGGTACTCGTAGATCTCGTGGTTCTGCACCCCTGGGTAGGGCGTCATCCCGCGCGTGGCGATCTCCCACATGGTGACGCCGAATGCCCACTGCCGGCACAAAGGGAAAAGGCCAGGGACTGAAGGGACACTTCCAGGAGGAATGAAAGAACCTTTTCATGGGGAAAGGTCACTGCCTGGCATCCAAGGGACGGCAGGGAGAGCTGTGCTGCTCCCAAAATTGGGAACGACCGGGATGGAGGCAAGCAGCCCGCTCAAGGAACCGACTGCTCCGGCAGCCTCCAGCACTTGCAGGGAGTGCCAGCAACGGGAGCACGGCGTAGCTCAGCCCAGGGGACTGTCCCTCCAGGCACAGGGGACCTACCACGTCACTCTTGGTGGTGTAGACACGGTCAGCCAGGGACTCCAGGGCAATCCACTTGACCGGCATCTTGGCGATGCGGCCCTGGCGATAGTAATCCCCGCTGTAGATCTTCTTGGAGAGCCCGAAGTCTGCCACGCACACCGTCATGTCATCCCTCAGCCTGGGGGGGGGGGGGGGGGGGAAAGTGGGGTCAGCACAGCCCCAGGGCCACATCCCCAGCCACAAAGCCCAGGCTGAGCTCTGTGGCTCAAAACCAAGCGAGGTTTTACTGAGGGGAGCTGAGTTGTGCTGTGAATCCACGGGGGTGTTCATCCCGTGGGGTGGAGCAGGGGGAAACCACTCACATGCAGTTCCGAGCTGCCAGGTCCCTGTGGAGGAAGTTCCGACTGCTCAGGTATTCCATGCCCAGGGCGATGTCCACCATGAACTTCACCAGGGTCTGCAGGGGCACAAACTGGGGAGGGAAGGTGGGGGTTTACACAGCGTTGATCCAAAAGGTTTCCCTGTCCAGGCCTGCCATCCCAATGGATGAGCCCACGGCAGCAGAGGGGCTCTCACCCCTCAGACCGTGCGATGGATTGACCCAGGAGCCTGCAGGAGCTGCAGAGGTGGGTTCCCTTCCCATCCCAATCCCACCCCACTCCTCTGCTCCCTACCTGTGGGGCCATTTCCAGCCGGGAGCGGAGCAGGAAGCTGTGCAGGTCTCCGTATTTCATGAAGGGCAGGATCACCATGGGCTTGGGCACCTGCAGGGAGCTCAGCTCGATGCACACCCCTGGGAGACACGGACAGCTCACACAGTGCCCTGGGAAAAGGGATCCCAGGCCCACCCAAATCCCAGCTGGAGGACAGCCCATACCGAGGAGCTTGATGACATTGGGGTGGTCAAAGTCCTTCATGCAGGCTGCTTCGCTGAGGAACTCTTCGATCTCCCTCTGGGAAAAGTTATCCACTGGGAAGCAGAGAGAAAGAAAGAGCTTCAAACCCCCAAAACCGTGCCAGGATGCTGTTCCTGAGAGAGGCACTGGGAATGCTGGTATCCAGTCCTTCCAAGACAGGGAGACAACTTACACTTCATGGTCTTCACAGCCACCTTCAGTGGGGGTCCTTCGGGCTGGCTGAGCCGTCCCTCCATCACGGAGCCGAACTCCCCTGCACCACGGGAAAGAAGGAATCCCTTTTGTATCCCTTTATCCGAAGTGCCACCTCTCAGGGCATCACCACAGCCCTAAGATCTCCCAGGAGGGAGCCAAAAGGCTTGCTCCTCCTCATCGGTGACAGAAGGAGGACAAGCTGGCCTCACCTCCATGGCAGGAGGTCGGAATGGGATGAGTTTCACTCACCCTCTCCCAGGACCTTCCCCAGGCTCAGGGCGTTTCTGTCCACAACAACATCCTGCAGCTTCTGCTGGAGCTCCCTGCTGACACCCAGGCTTCCCACTGCAGGAGAGGCGGGGACAGCAGCTCAGGCATCTCCCACCTGCTGCCATTTCCTCTCCCCCCTCCCCAATCCAGCTCCTTCCAGAGGGATGAAACTGTCTCCTTACGGGTCAGTTCCACGGCTCTCCGGCAGTAGGACTTCTTGGCCGTGTAGTTCACTGCCAGCTCCGAGTCGTTCCTGCTGAAAGCATTCCTGGGAGGGGACACAAACACATCTGCTGTGGCTGCTCGCAGCTGGATGAAGGAGTCAGGATCCGTAGGAAAAGGGGAAATGCCCGTTCCATTTCCTTTTTCCTGGATCGGCACCATCGCCTGCGAGGCCTGAGCAAAACAACAACAGCTCCACAAACACCACTGGAAGCATCGGGGAGTGAGTCATGGAGCTTCTGGGGAGGAAATAGGATACTCATTTCCTACTTGGGGAGCAGGAATGCTGCTGGGAGCCCTGCAGAGCCCAGCTTTGGGAAACAAAACCAGGGCAGGATGCTCCAGGGCTGGGGAAGCAGGGAAAGAGTGACCACGACCAGTTAGGAGAGGGATCCTGACTCGGTACCAGTTTCCAAACCGGGAGCAGGGAGCAGTTAAATGCCACTTGGGAAGTCACAAGGATGAGTGAGGAGTGCGGGGTTATTGCAGGAGAAAACAGCCCTTTGTCCGTGTTTTTAAACAATGCTGGGCCATTGAACCCGGGGCGTGGGATGAGGCAGGAGTGGGGCGGGTTTCTCCAGGACATGGGGTATTATGGAATCACAGAATCATGGAATTGAAATGAACCCACAGAGATCATCCAGTCCAGCTCCTGGCCCTGCACAGACCCCCCAACAATCCCACCCTGTGCATCCCTGAGAGCTTTGTCCAAGCTGGACTCCTGGATCTCTGGCAGCCTTGGGGCTGTGCCCATTCCCTGGGGAGCCTGGGCAGTTCCCTCTGGGGGAAGGATCTTATCCCAAAATCCAGCCCAACCTCCCCTACACTCCATGGGCTACAGCCATTCCCTCGGGTCCAGGTCACCCTCTGGTGACCAGTGACATCTCTGCTCCCTCATTTCCATGCCAAAACACCTCCCCCACCAAGTTGCACAAGTTCACTTCCCTTTAAAAATAGGAATAGTGAGCAAAAGGTGAACTGCTGAGCTAAGGGAGGGAGGGGAAGGAAAGACCCACCCTCGCCCTGGGCATAAAAAACTTCATTTGTGGTAACAACATCAGTCCTGGGGACAGAATCCTTGCCCCCAAATCCCAGCCCCCTGGGAGCTGCCCTGTTTTCCGTAGCCTTACCCATATTTTGTCTCCACACATCGTTTCTGGATGACCACGGACAGGCAGAGGATGACTCCCACAGCAACTGTCCCGCAGATAAATCCCAGGGCTACGACAAAGGAGTCGGCGTTCCCCGAGGCTGGAGTCGAAGAGGGGGCTGAGGTTATTAATCCTAAGAAAATATCCTGTTAATGGAGCCGGTGAAACAGTCAGCCTACAGCACACCCAGGCCTTGGGGCAGGAATTTCCCAGTGGTTTCCAGCAAAGCCCAAAGGGTTACATGGCCCAGAGGGGAAAAAATGGGGAATGAGGAGCCAGGATTTCCTGCTCCCAAACCAGGATCAGCTCCCTGATCCTTGGCTGCCAGGGAAAGCACCTGAAGGAGGGCGGAGCGATGCTGAAGGGCCTCATGGAAAGCACATTCCCAAGCCCTGCACCTCCTTACCAGTGGCAGGGATGAAGATCTCCACGGGAGAGCTGGAAGGTCCCACTCCCCCCCTGGTGACAGCGGCCACGCGGACGGAGCAGGTGGCATTGGTGGCCACCGCGGGCAGCACGGCCACGCTGCCGTTCAGCCGGGCCTCGCCAGAGACCACCTGCTGGAGAGAAAATCCTGGGCTGGGGAAAAGCAGGGGAAACCTGGGGATTTGCTGAGAGTTGCCCCCTTGGCAACCTGGGGAGCTGCTTTGCTTTCCCAGCCCGGAGGAAGGGCAACCATTTAGGGAGAAGAATGGCCCTGTGCGCGAGGGGCCGGGTGGGATCAGGAATGGAGCAGCGCTTCCCGTTCAATCCCAGCCTTACTGGATTTCAACAGCAGCAGCCAGAGCCAGGGAAGAGGCAGGGAAGGATCTGGCAAGGAAGGGAAAGGCTCTGGTGACATGGATTGTGACCCTCAGCCTTCCTTGTGGCCGCTGGAGCCCTGTGAGCCTCGGCACCCAGGGATCCGGGTGCTCCTGGTGGGATTGCCCAAGTGCTCTGGGAGCAGATCCTAGGGCAGGAATTTTCTGCCTTCTGTGGGTTTTGTGTCCAGCTAATTATATTCCAGCTTTTTATGTGTTTCCTTGGCTGGTACTGTGGCAGGAGGCCTTGGTAAAAACCCGGGAGACTTGCCCTGCAAATTCCACCCTTTCCTGGTCGTTTCCAGCTGAGAAAGAGCTGCTACTGCTCCCTGCCGATTTCCAGCTGCAAAACAGCTGGCAGCTGCAGCCAAAACATCTGGCAGGCTGCTGTGCCCACCAGAGCCTGGCTGCTTCCTGAAGATCCCACAAAAAAAAAAAAAAAAAAAAAAAAAAAAAAAAAAAGCAGGAGCTGAGGGGGATCAGTGAGTGAGGAAATGGAGATGAGGGGGATCAGTGGACAAGGAAATGGAGGTGAGGGGGATCAGTGGATGAGGAAAGGGAATCAGAGCTTGTCAGAGGGAGCCAGTTTCTGTTCCCTGTCCCAAAAAAAGCCACGGAAATGGCTGTGAAACACCCAGGCCCTGGGAATGTGTGGGCACCTCTGGGCAGTGACAGGACCTGTTGTCATGTCTGCTCCCACACTCCTCTGCCTTTCTCCTCCTTGTATCCACATGGGAGTCCTTTCCCTACCACCAGCCTAAGTTTGGGATCTTTCCCTGTCCTAAAAGGGCTCTGCTGTGTCAGCTGAGGGCAGGCCCAGACAGTGAGCACAAAGCAGGGCTGACCTGCCAAATTTAATGGGATTCGATGAGTTTTGTGGTAGCTGAGGAATTTCTTCCCATCCCAACTCCAGCAGCCTTGGCTCCAACAAGGACTCCTGGTTAAAGGAGGAAAATAAACTGACTTTTGGGAATTTTCTGGTTGTGGAGAGGCCTGCAGGTGGCCCTGTGACACCAAAATCCAACTTCTTCCTGGCTTTATCCTGCAAAAACCAGTGGTTATTTTGGGGCAGTCCACATTTAGCCTGTGCAGGGCCACAACTCAGGAAGTTTATTTCATGGAATCATCCTCACAGAATCATTTAGGTTGGAAAAGCCCTCAGAGATCGTGGAGCCCAACTTTAGAAGGAGCTTTTCAAGGAGACAAAACTCCAGTCTCGTGCCTCAGACTCATGGAAAAATTGAGAACCGGAAAAAATTTCACTCCATAAGCTGGAAAAATGGACCAAAAAATATAACAAACAACAAAACAACAATAAATCCCCCAGAGTTTAAAGGGCAAGGCCTGGATTTAGCCTTTTTTCTGGAGAGAGACATCTCCTGTCAGCACTTTTTTTTTCCGAGTCACAAGACCGTGATTTTGTTTCCCTGGCTTCATTCAGGCTGGATCTATACGGAGGAGCAAAAGGAGAACAGAAAGTGCAGCATCCTACAAAAAAATGGGGATGAGTCACTGTTTCCTTCCAGCCCAGGGTCACTCCTCCAGCCTGGCACAGAGGAACCCAAACCACAGCTGGACCCATCCCTGCTGTTATCCACAGGCTCTGAATGGGATCTTCAGCCCAGAGCCTGGGCCAACCTTGCCCTAGCAAATTCCTGCAGCTCCTTCCCAAATCCTAGAAAAGGCAAGCAGGGTGTGTCAGGTGATTTCGTGCAGACACAGAGAGGCCTTTGAGCCAAAGGGTTCCTCGAGCTCTGAAATTCTGTGCTGTGGGTTAAGGCAGGGATAAATAATCCCATCTGAGTGAGGAACATCTCAACATCCAGGGAATGCAAGGCCAGGAGTGGTTTTGAAGCCCAAGACAGCAAAGAAATGAGCTCCGAGACAATCCCTGGAAGCACCAAAACCCCCCTGGACACCCCCAGCCGGGATTTTTTCCAGGCTTGAGCCATTCTTCCCCATCTCCTGGTGACTCACCACACCCTCGGAGTTGTGCCAGCTGTACCAGATGTGGTAGCCCTGGAGCTCCCCGTGGATCCTCTCCAGGGATGGCTTCATCCAGCGGATCTCCAGCGAGGAGCTGGATTCATTGAAGGACACCGTGACGTTCAGTGGGGGCCTGGTGGGAGCTGTGGGAATCAGTGGGAAAAGGAGGTGAGGGAAGCCTGGAGAAGGGGAATCTGATGGAAAACAAGCTGGAAGTCAAGCAGAAAGCCCACGGTAAAAAAGGGAAGTTTCCTTTCCCACCCTGTGAGCAACCATGACTCCGGAGCGGCCTCTCATCCAGAGGGATTGAGGCAGGAATTCCCTGCTCCCATTTCCTACCTCCCTCCGTGGTGCTGGCCGTTATCCAGGGGCTGAATGGCGACCAGCCCACCTCATTCCCGCAGGAAACACGGATGTTGTACTCTTCCATGGGCTCCAGCTGCTGGATGTGATACACGTGGGGAGGCACCGAGGTGTGCCAGGCTTGGAGGGAGACGTTGCCTCTTGGAACAACTTCCTTGACCTTGAATTGGAAAAATCAGTCCACAAACAGGGATTAGTCAGCCGCAACCTGCGGGGGGGAGACGTTGGAAAAGAGGATCCAGAGCCCTGCCTCCCATCTGAGCTCCGCAGGGAAAAGTTCCTGCAGGGAAAGTTCATGGCAGGACATTCACAAGGCACAGGGACAGGGCTCCAGCATGGAGCTGGGAACATCCCACGCATGGCTGGGAAGGAAGGAGGGATGATTTGCTGTTTCTTGTGGCATGGAGCAAAAGGAGACTCAAATAAAATGACCAGGGCAGCATATCCCAAATAAAAGAAATCCCTTTTTTTCGTGCAGCCACATAGTTGTGAAATAGGATTTATCTCCGTGGGTGTCACAGGATTAATCCCAATCCTTGTCACATTCAGCAGCATGGATGAATTCAACATGCCAACCACAATTCCTGCTTTTTACAGGAAGACAAATTGCTGAACGTGGAGCCCCCATGAAGCTGCCCACAGAGCCACTGCAGCTTTCCAGGAAACATCTCATTTTGTGGGAAGCACTGCCTGGACTGGGACAGAGGGAGGAGAGAAGGAAGAGCAAGAACAAGGACAACCCAAGCCATGAAGCCTCCACCCATGATTTTGGGATAGCAGGAGACCTGTCCTTGTGCTCTATCAAGAGACCCCCATGGTATCCCAGGATGGCCTCAGCATCTGTTTTCCAGCCAAAATGAAAGACAACAGCCTTCAGCCTCAGGTTTTCATGGAGAAATTCCCAGAAATGCTCTCAAAGTATCTTTTTGGGAGACTCTGCAAGCCTGGAGGTGCTGCAGCCACACATTTGTCCTGGTCACATGCTTCCCAACCAAGCAGCATTCCCAAAGTCAGGATTTGGAGGTTTCCCTCAGCTCCTTATAAATACTGGGAAGAAGCTGAAGATTCTGGAAAATTCAGGGAATGCCACCTCCATCCCCAAGCTGTCACAAGATGCTCTGAGGGAGGCAAGCAGTGACCGGAGGAACACACACACACGACACTTCCAGGACCATCCTGAGCATTACAGCCCCATCCTCAGCTGTCTTCTGAGGATAATCCACCAAATCCATGGACTTTGGAAGGAAATCAGGACGTTTGCAAAGTGCAGCAGTTGGAATTGGCAGGTGGGCCAGCTGCAGCCCTCGGCAATGNGGGGGGGGGGGATTAACCAAGGGGTTCAGGAGCGAAAGGGCTGAGTCACAGCTGTGTTTTTGCCAGAAACCCTCTCCTGTTTTCCACTTTCAAAGGCCATTTCCTACGGACAGACCATGAATGTTAAGTCATAGGAAATTCCTTGGCTCTCCACCCCGCTTCCCAAGCTCCGGCTGGAAGGCAGCAGCAGCAGGACATGCTGCTAATATTGGCCCTGGTACCTCTCTTCCCTGGAATTCCTTTCACTTTTACCTGGCTTCAGAGGTCGCCTCTTCTCCACGTGGTGTCCCATCTGGAGTGGAGATTTTCCAGGATAAAAATCATATATCCACGAGGCAGCAAGATGGGCTTGGACTGGGAAATCCAGCCACGTGCAGCAGGTGGAAAATGCCTGCAGGCTCTGCCCATGGAGGTGGCATTCCCTGAGTTGTGCAGGACACAGGCAAATCCCTCAGTGGATTCCCAGGAGTGGGGAGCTGAGGGAAACCTGCCCCTCCAAATCCCAGATTTGGGAATGCTGCTGGGTTGGGAAGGGTTTGACCAGAACAAAGGTGTGGCTGCAGCACATGCAGGCTTGCAGAGTCTCCCAGAGAACCACTTGGAGCATTTCTGGGAATCTCACCATAGGAAGGCAGGACAACCTGCCCAAAGAAAAGGGGCTCCAAGAGAGCTGGAGAGGGACTTGGGACAAGGGCACGGAGTGACAAGACACAGGGGGAATGCCTTCCCACTGCCAGAGGGCAGGGATAGGTGGGATACTGGGAAGGAATTCTTCCCTGTGAGGCCCTGGCACAGGCTGCCCAGAGAGGCTGTGTCTGCGCCCCCGAATCCCTGGAAGTGCCCAAGGCCAGGCTGGAGCAAGCTGGGATTGTGGGAGGTGTTGGAAGGGAGTTGGAACTGGATGACCTTTAAGGTGCTTCCAAACCCAAACCATTCCAGGGTCCCGTGAAATCTGCGCAGCTCGTGCCAAACTTCCAGCTGCCTTGGAGCATCTGTGTGGGGGAGTTGCAGGGGTCTGGGAATTCTGGGTGCTTACCTGGACACTGCAGCTGTTCAAGGCAGAGAAGGCATCAAAGCCCGGCACCCAGGCTATCCCAATCCCATGAGCTGTCCTGTTGAGGACCTGCACGCTGACTGGAGCCGACGGAATTCCTGCAGGGAGAAGCCAAGGGAAGCCTGAACACAAACCTGGCATGGTTTGTGGCTCTTCCCTGGAAGCTCCCAGGGCTGGGGGTGCGTGACACCACATCCGAATTCTGCGGATGTGCTGGACCACCGGATGGGGAAGCACAAAAATGTCACTTTCAGGACTATTTTGGCCATTTCTATATTTGTGATCACTCTGGGCAACTGAGAGGCCACGACTTATTTTGGGGAACACCTTCCTCGCGTTGCCAGAGCGACTCCCATCAGGAATGTCAGCAATTTCCACTGTTTCCTATGGAAAATTCCTATGGAGCACCACCCTGGTTGTGCAGGAAGGAAAGGAGCAATGCAGCCCTTTACAAACCCTGTTCTGAAGCTGAGAGTTTTGCTTTCAAATTTAGGTTTTGGTCCCAGTGCTGGGGTGACTGAACCCAGATGCCCACAGCACAACCAGATCCCGCTGGGATTTTAATTATAGGATTGAAGCTGGCATCTCCCTCAACTTATGAAGGATGAGTGCTGGGAATTGTGGAGACATGGACATGGGGATTTAGGAGGGAATGGGAGCTGACCTTTGATGTTGACCTGGCCCGGGCTGGATGCAGTCAGGCCTTTGCTGTTGTGGGCCTCGCAGCTGAACAGCGCCGGCTCATCGAGTCCTGCCGGGAAAACACAGCCCCGTTCCCTGGATATCCCAAAACCATCCCAATCCCACCAGCAAACCCTTTCTTAGCCTTTTTTCGCTTCCCTCCACGGCACTGCCAGTGCCCGGGGGTGACCCCAGGCTCCAGCTGCCCCACTCCCATGCCGGGAGCACGCGCGTGCCGGGGCTGCCGGACCCAGCACGGCGGGGACGGGACGTCCCTTGCACAAGCTCCTTGAGGAAGGGCTTGTTTTTCCTCCAAAAGGGGAAAGGCAGAAAGCAGAAGAGCCCCCACCATGGCCTGGTCAGATGATTTAGCACCGGTTTGCTGAAATCCCCCAGCCGATGGCAGAGAAGGACCGCTGGAAATACCCCAGGGCGGATTCTCCCGGCCCTGGCGAGGTGACCCCAGGCTCGGCATCCCTGTCCCATGCCAAGGTGGATGTGGGGAGCGTTGGCTCATCCCAGCAGTGCCTCAGGGTGTCAGGGCTCCTGGGCCAGGAGCAGCTCGGCTCCAATGGCCCAGCCAAGCAGGTGCCAGGCGGATGTGAGGACATCCAAGAGGAATAAGTCACTTCTTCTGCCTTTCACTGCCTTCTAAAGGCCGCACGCCCTGGATGCCAAGACCAGGCAATTATAGCCCAGCTCTTAATTAACCACCGGCCTCCTCCTCCTCATGAGCAAAGCAAGACATCCCCCATCCTTTGCCTCTGCAGCAAAACCAGAGTGGGGTTTGTGGGACACCAAGGATTTTTCTCCCTGTGTCCCACCAGCTGTCACGGACGCATGGCGCAGGGGACACTCCAAGCTCTTCCAGAGGTACAAAGTGGGGACTGCCATTCACCAGCAGCCCAGGAGAGCAGCTGGGCTCAAGCTGGCACAGCCAGAGGCCAGAGGAAAAACCTGCTGCTTGCTCAGGAAGGAGTCAGTTGAGTATCCTGCCTCTTCCAAGAAAGGGATTTCTGGCGGCAGCCAGAGGGGGTTGGATGGGGCTTCCTGACCCAGGGCGGTGCATGGCATGGGAACAGCCCCTCCTGGCAGAGACCAGCTCTGGGGTGGCACAAGGCACATTGCCAGCATGGTGTCCCAGGGCAGGGACACTCCCGGCTCACCTGGCACGGTCAGGACTGACGGGGAGATGTGGGGTTTCTGGTTGAGCTGGACGTTGTTCTGGAACCAGTAGATCTCCACAGGCTCCGGAGGCCCCACAGCCTGGCACGTCAGGTTGAAGGGGCTGTTCCTGGTGACGTTCAGCTGCTGGGGCTGGCGGATGAAGTGCGGGAGACCTGCAGGGACATGGGGAAGCAAAGGATTTGTCGGGATCTGAGGCACAGAGAGTCCTCAAGACCATGTGCCTGCTTCCTCTGGGTTTGAAATGTGTGCTGCCTTTGACCTGAGGCCGTGGAAAAGGCTTCCAAACTTAGGGACCCATAACAAAAATGTAGGTCTGCAGTTTAAGAAGAGACTTGTTAAGTTAGATAGTAGAAGGTCTTGAAGGTTAAAGTTTAGATATAGAAGTAGGTATAGAAGAAAGTAAGAAGTTTAAAATGTACTAATATAAAATTGCATGTCATTACCACCATTAAACAAAAAAGTCCGCAGTGCGGCAAACACGTAACACTACTTTGCTTGACTATTGGTGTAGAAATGAAAATACATGTGTGTGACATTGGTTTATTGGCCTTTAATTAACCTTTAAAAGACCTTGCAACCTGTGATCACTTTAGCACTATGGCTGACCTCTGCATCCCTGTGTGAAGACGTCCTCACCACTTCCTGAGACTGTAGCAACAAATCAAACTTTAAATCACACCGGAGTGATCCCACCTCCTTCCCAACTATCCCAGCGAGGACTCCCCGGGTCGCTCAGCCAGGACACAAACTCCAGCTCACCTTCCAGCAGCACCAGGATGGGATCGGACACCACCTCCACGCCGGAGACGTTGAGTTTGCAGACGTAGGAGCCGTTATCCGAGCGCCGGGCGCCGAGGATGCTGCGGGACAGAGCGGAGACCACCTCAGGCTCCGTGCTTTCCCACCTTTTCCCTGGGAGCCAGCCCTTCAGGGCATGGCTCGTTCCCACCCACCTGAAGGTGGAGGTCATGGCCACCTCCTCCTCGTCGGGGATCTCAAAGTGGCTGCTGGCGATGCGATCCAGCACGTGCAGCTCCCTGCCATCCTTCCAGAGGGAAATCCCCGGGGCGTCGGCCCGCAGCAGCTCCTGAGGCACTTTGATGGAGCAGTTGAAGGTGACGCCCTTGTGCTCGTTGATCACCACGTGTCTCACCGTGGGGTTGAACCTGAGCCGCCCCACGGAGCTGCCTGGGGGCTCCTCCTCCCTGCTCCTCCGGTGGGAATGTGCCGGCAGGTACAGCCTCACACCTCCTTCTCCATCAGCATCCTCTGCAAGGGAACACCTGGGGCTTGTCACCGTCACCACTACCACCACCACCACCACCGGCGAGTTTGGGAGACCTGGCAGCAAAACAACCCCGCCACTCCCAAGAATGATCAAAGGCAGCCCGCTCCCATTTCCCAAAATGCCGTCCCAGGATTCTGTACCAGCAGCACACCTCCAAAAAAAGCCCTTTTTTACAACAAACAGGAGCGGCCCAAGCGGAAGAAAACACTCGGCAACGTTTCTTTGGGCAGGGGAGAGGCAGGAGCTATTCCTGCTGCGTTACACCCCCGGGACTGGAATATAAAAGGATCCCTGGGCAGCAGGAATTTGGGACTTTTACTCCAGCAAACCCCTTGCGGGGCCTCATCTGAAGCATTTTCAGCTGGGGCAGAGGAAGAGCTCCCGGCTGGGATTTTGCTGATTTTAGGCTCTGCCAGGAGCCTGTCCCTTCCCAGGACAGGGAGAGAGGGACACGCTCTGAGTCAACTTTTGCTAAGTGCCTCCACTCCACTGCCTTTCCTGGGAAAAGAGCTGCAGATGGATGAAGAAATGCCTTTGGACAGCTGCTGTTCAGTGTTGCTCTCCCAGGGTCTTCTCCCACATTTTTTTTCCCAAG
Organism: Chaetops frenatus; assembly: GCA_013400775.1. Taxonomy (NCBI): domain Eukaryota; kingdom Metazoa; phylum Chordata; class Aves; order Passeriformes; family Picathartidae; genus Chaetops; species Chaetops frenatus. The sequence goes on along the minus strand of VZTR01023626.1, from coordinate 30,278 downwards.
GGAAAGCTCTTTTTTGAGGACTTCATACCCCCACCTCCAAACCATCAAATGGCATTTTCCCCCTCCCTCCCAGCACTTCCCACCCAGCCACGGCCGAGATGAAGAGCAGCTCCATATAAAGCAATTCTCTTCCCCCCAAAAAAAAGTATTTTTGAGGAGATGGGATCTAGGGGATCCACCACGTGGAGGTTGGTTTTCCTGGACCTTTTCTGAGCTTCCTGAGGCTTTCCCAGCCATCAGCAATCCCGAGCCCAGTGGTAAATCTCCCTTTCAGCAAGCAAAGGCACTGTGCCAGACAGGAATTTCAACTAAATTAATTCCCTTTTCCAAGAGAGAAAAGCCAAACAATCTCCCGCAGTTTAAAAGATAAAGAAAGCACAGTTTTTAATTGAACCTGAGCTCAGCTAAGTTTGGTTTTGGGCAGGTTTTAGCCCTCAAACATCAAACAACAAGTTTTTAAAGCTACGTCATCACTGCTGTGAGTAATGGGGCATGAGCCTGGTGTGTTCTTCCCAGAGCCAAGAAACACAGCCCGATTTCGAGGCTGGATACAGCCCTTTGCTAAATCTCTCCCTATTTTTAACCCTCAAGAAATGCTGCTTGAGGACGGAACGCCAGCAGAGTTTTTTCATACCAGGGGGAAGGGGGAGGCTCTCCCTGCCTCTCCCGCAGCACAATGGGCTTCCCTTTCAGAAAAAAAAAAAAAAAAAAAAAAAAAAAAAACAAAAAAAAAAG
>VZTR01023626.1:0-29524 GCA_013400775.1 Chaetops frenatus | reverse complement strand
AAAACAAAAAGAGCCGGAGCTTTTCCGACCTGCTTCCCTGAGCCTCCCATCCCGACACAAACACAGCCCATGTGACTGCTGCAAAGCTGCCGGGACAGCCGTGGATGCGCAGCCGCGTCTCCAGCAGCTCCCAAAGGATCTCCCAAAGGCAAACAAGCGGCGACCCCACATTCCCTGCCCTCCCCTGCCCCTCCCGGAGGTCACTCGGGCTGGAGCCGCTCCCGGCCTGGCACAATCCAAGCTCCAATGCTGTTTTCATGCTCCGTTTGGAGCGTTCAGGCTCCGGCCGGAGCAGCTCCCCCGGCACGGACCCCTGGCCGGGGAGGACATGGATTTGTGCCGCGTCCCGGGATGATTTCTGCTTCAAGCCTAAAGGCAAAGAGCAAGGAGGATCTCAGCCTTGTTTTCACGCTAATTAAGTGGGAAGAGGTGTTTGCTGGCCCGGGAATGAAATACTTTCCTCTCTGACTCACGGGAGTACGGGAATTCCTCACCTCCAGCGCTGCCTTTGGGCACCCAGGGAGTTTGGGACGGGGATATCCTCACGGCACTTTGGAAGGGACTGACCTTTGTGGCAGGACAGCCCTTGCTTGAGTCCAGAGCTGTTAGGCTGGCTCTAAAATGCCAGGCTGAAGCATTTCATAGCCAGCCGGGGAGCTGCAAGCCCGGCGTGCCTGCGTGGGTGCAGGAGCAGCTCCCGTCCTCACCACAGCCAGGCCTGAGGCAAAAGCTGGCGTGGAAACCAAACCACTTGCAAGGGCATTGCTGCTCTCCTGGGACACGTGGAATCGCAGCAAAACTCCAGGGCCAACAGAGGCAGGTTTTTCTGCACAGGTCCTGTGTGCCTTTCTCCCCGGAGAGAGGAATTTTAGCAGGAAAACCGGCGGGGATACTTCATCAGGGATGGAGAACAACAAGCAGGGAGCTGCACACCCCGCGACTGAAGCAACAAGGTCTTGACTGCAGTCGTGATGCAGCCAGGTCTGCCAAAACGCTGGCTGCACGCCTAGCCCTGGAATTCCCACTGCCGGGAGTAATTCACCTGCTGACAACAGCTTCTGCTCGGGCTCCGTTGAGCGGGAGGAACGAGGAGCCCCTGCCTGTGGGGTTTCCAACCTCCCCATCCCCCTGGAGGGAGCTGTGCTGGACCTGGAAGTGTCAGGTTAACGCTGGACTCGATGATCTTTTCCAAGCCAAACGATTTTATGACTATAAGAAATTGATTTCCCCGAGGGGCACACCTGAGTCCAAAGAGATTTTCCTTATTCAAACACCTTTTGTTAAAGCAGCCCAGGATTCCTGGTTACATCCACAGAGAGTTGCCCTCACCGCAGGCTCCTGCTGTGACAGTCAGAACTTTAACTCCTGCCTGCCCAAAGCAAACCCTCCCATTCCTGCCTTCCCTGCTAAATTCCACCTGCACAGCGACTCCAAGACCCTCCAGCACCCCCGAGGGGTTTTGGGTGTCCCAAAGGTCAGGCAGCCCAGATCACAGGATTTTTGGAAGTCCAAAAATTACCATATCCCCTCACTTCTCTCTGCACATGGAGTTGAAAAGCCACCGAACTGCCTGCGCTGCGAAGCGCCACAAAACCGTGGCGATTCCCAAGGATTTTTCCCAGCATCACTACGCAGCTGGCTCACGGCTGATGGGATAAATCCCAGACTGATCTGCCGCAGTTTGTGCCCCCTGCCTGTCCTGCTGTCCCCGGCAGGCAGAGGCACATCTGGCAGCGAGGTGCTGGGGCAGGACCACAACGCAGAGGCAGAGCTTTGTCCTGGGACAGCCAAACTGTGTGTCCCAGGACATACAAATCATGTCCCAGAACAGCCAGACCCTGTGCCCCCGGACAGCCAAACCCTATATCGCAGGACACCCAGAACCGCTGCCCCAGAACAGGCAAACCACATGTCCTGGGACAGTCTGGTCCTGTGTCCCAGGACAACAAAATCCTGTGTCGCAGGACAGCCAGACCCGGTGCGCCAGGACAGACAAACCACATGTCCCGGGACAGCCAAACCCTGTGTCCCGGGACAGCCAGACCCACTCCGAGTTGAGATGCGGCCAGAAACCCGGCGGGAGATCCCTGCCCAGCTTCTCCCCGGGACCTCAGCAGGCGCGGGGTGCCCGCGGGTGCCCACGCCACAGCCCGGCCCGGAAAGCGCTCCCAGCCCCCTGGAAAAGCACGGCTCCCCCGCCGTCCCGGGGCCGTCCCCGGCTCCCTCCGTGCCCCGTGCGGACTCACCGGCCCCTCCGCGGGGCGGGCGCAGGGCCGCCAGCAGCGCCCAGAGCAGCGCCCAGCGCCCGCCGCCCATCGCCCGCCGGCACCGCCAGCGCCNGGGGAGGGACCCGGGCAGCACCGGAGCTGCCGTGCCGAGAGCGCTCCCCCAGCTCTGCGAGGCCACTCTCAGCCCTGTCCCCAAGTGCCGCCGGGGTGGGGATGCGCCACTGCCATGGGCAGCTGTGCCAGGGCTGGGCAGTCCTTTCCGTGAAAGGGATTTTTCCCAATGTCCAACCAAAACCTCTCCCGCCACAGCTTGGAGGAAGTTTCCTCTTGTACTGGCACTTGTTAACCGAGGAGCAGAGACTGACTCTCAGCTGTCTGCAATTTCCTCTGCCCCATCCCTGGCAGTGTCCGAGGCCACGTTGGATGGGGTTTGGAGCAACCTGGGCTAGCGGAAGGTGTCCCTGCCCATGGCTGGGAATGAGATGAGTTCTAAGCTCCTTCCAACCCAAACCATTCCATGATTCAGACACTTGTAGAGAGTGACAAGGTCTCTCCTGAACCTCCTTTTCTTCAGGCTGAGGCCCCCTCTGCAGCTGCTCCTGGTGCTCCAGACCCTTTCCCCACCTACCATTCCCATCTCTGGATAGAGTCCAGCGCCTCCAAGTCCTTCTTTTAATGCGGGGCCCAAAACTGCCCCGAGGATTTGAGGTGAGGCCTCACCAGTGGCCACATGCGGGGACGGTCACTGCCCTGCTCCTGTGGCCGCCGCTGCCACCTCAGGCACACCCGGGCGCAGCCACTGCTCGCCGGGGGCCTTTCCCAGCCACTCATCCCCAGCTCCATGGGGTTGTTGTGACCCACGTGCAGGAACCTGGCACTCCACCCATTCCATGGAATGTCAGCCTCTGGCCTGCCCAGCACGGGAATGCTGGGCTGAATGCCCGCACCGGCGGGACAACAGGGGACAGGGACGAGACCCAGGGAAGGAGGAAGACCCAGGTGAAACCAACCTGAGCACCCAAGGCAAACTGAGCACATCTCCCACGGTACGGGAAGGAAACAGGGAATTTCTGGATATTCAGACCCTGCCCCGACACTGGCCTTGCACGGAGACATTTGGCACCAAGGTGTATCTGGGTTGTGAGTGTTTTCCCCGGCCACGGGAAGGGACTGGGATTTGGGGAACTGGCAGCCTGCTGATGTGGCACTGGTATTTCTCTGCACCAACCTTTCTGCTCCCGGTACCTGTGACACAAGTCACTGCCTGCTGCACTCTTCCCAAAGGATAGAACCATACCTAATCCACTTTGAAGCCCTTTCCAACTGGGAAGAAAGAACCTTCTTAAGCTCAGTGAAAAAAAAAAAAAATAACAACAACAAATCACTCCCAGACTTCTTTGACTTGTAAAGCTGCTTATTCACTGCACATTCCCAGGCCTTGGTGACAGGGATTGAGTTTTCCTCCCAGCTTCCCACATCTTGAAGCCATCAGCAGCCGAGGAAGGGCTCACGGAGCTGGAGGCCCCAAGGAAAGGGGAAAAGGAAAATTCACTAAAACTTCTGCAAGAAGCTGGAGCATCTTCCGTGCAGCTCCAGCAGCACTGCTTTTCCTCCAGATGCTGGGCACATTCCCTGTGGATCCAGCATCCCTCAGGGAGCAGGACAAGACCAGGGACAGACATTTGTCCCATGCCTGTCATTTGTGGTCAGCCTTTGCCACATGAGTGCACTTTGATCTGGCTGCATTCCTCGCTGCTCCTGCTGGCCTTGCAACTTCTGGGAACAAAGCAATGGAAAAACCTTTGGACTTCGTGGGCTGCAGAGTGGGAATGGCCCCTTGCATCAGGATACAGTCGCCCCACTAACACGGGGTGAGGAAGAGGAGCAGCTTGTGCAAAAGAGGAGTTAAAAAAATAAACAAGAACACGCAGGAGCAATAAAGAAGATTTCAGCAGCTCCCCAAAATCCCCTGATTTGGGTCATTTCTTTGCAGCAGGTTGGGTTCTGCTCCAGCTCCAGAGGGTTTGTTGCACAACCTGACGTGAGGAAGAGGCTGGTGCACAGAGAGGGAAGAAAAAGTCAGAGAGGAGAAATCAGAGGAGGAGCTCTCAGGTGAGATCTGTGGTGGGAAAAGCCTGGCAGCAGCTGGCAGGAGCCAGTCTGGCCCCTTTGGCTCTTGGATACCTCAGTGCCATCCTCTTGCTCCTCATGGCATATGGAATACTGGAGTGGCCTTCTTTGGAGCAGGTGACAGTTTCCCAACCTCAGAGCCCAAAGTCAACAGCTGCTGGGGGGTGTCCACACAAAGCACTAGTGGCTTTTGGCCCCTGACTCACCGGATCTCCCCAAGCAGCACCCCCTGTTCCTGCTGCCCAGAGGCTGGGAATCAGTTGGCATTTGGCCCTAGGAATCCCTCTTGGGGCAGTGGGAGAGGGGGAAAAAAGCAACTGATGTCCAAGGAAGGAGGGAGAACCTTTCGTGGAAACAAAGGCTGCCTGTCTGAGCAGCAGGGTCGGCCCTGAACCAGCTAAACCAGTCGCTATCCGAGGTTATCCGATCCGTCACCGCAGCACCCCGTGTTTTCCGGCTGCGTCCTGCTCCAGAGAGAGAGATCCTTATCCTCACAGCTTCTCCTGCCTGGGTGAGAAGTTAAAACCCTCTCCACTGGGATCCTCAGCTCTCCCTTGGTGGGATCCCAGCGTTGCGGGTGCCTGAGTCTGACCCTGTTTTGCAGTTTCACTTCAGAGCATCGATTCCATTTCCTCACCAGACTTTTTGGGAAGCCTTGGAGTCAACACAACCCTTGGGAAATCGGATCGTTTAGCAGAAATGGCACTCGGCAATCAGACCCGTGGGCTTTTATTTGCTGAGGGTTTTTTCCCCCCTCCTTGGCTATTTTTGTGTTTTTATTTTCATTTTGCTAAATCGTTCCTTTATTTCTGCTTCCTCTTTGGGTCTATTTTTATTTCGATTTGCACGGGCTCCTGTTCTTTCAAATGCCAAACGCCTTTGGCAACACGTCCTTAGCTGAGGGCAGCTGGCCCGTTTGTGCTCAGTGCTAAACCCCAGGCACAGGATGCAGCTCTTAAATGATTTCCAGGGACAAACTGAACATTTTGTGATGCCACTGAAACGCTTTCTTTTCCCTGCTGCGCCTGCTCTGGGCACTGGGACACGCTGCGGCTCTTACCGGGCACATCCTGTCCCTTGGCTCAGCTGGTTCTTCCCAGGACAATTTCTCCTGCTCTGCAAATCATCTTGCAAAAGCAAAGGGTTGGGCATTGGCTTTTCCCATGCTGCTTCTCCTTTCGGAGAAGTGCTTCTGTCCAGACTCATACCGAAGAACCCCAAAGCCCAGTTTCAAGCACGTTTTCGACTCATCCACAGCTTCTCCCTTCTTTGATTATTGTGAAATTCACATCTTGAAAATAAATCCTTTGCCGTTTCAGTTCCCATGGAGGTACTACATACAGATTTTACAGGAGGGTTAGATGGGACGTTGGGAAGAAATCCGTCCATGTGAGGGTGAGGAGGCCCTGGCACAGGTTGCCCAGAGAAGGTGTGGGTATTTCATCCCTGGAAGTGTCCGGGTTGGACGGGGCACGCACCCTGTGAGAACAGAAAGGGTTGTGAAGCACTGCAAGAGGCTGCCCAGGGAAGTGGTGGAGTCATCATCCCTGGAATTGTTCAAAAAAACATGTGGATGTGGCACTTGAGGACGTGGTTCAGTGGTGAACGTGGCGGTGGTGATGGTGATGGTTGCTGCTTGGACTCGATGATCCAAAAGCTCTTTTCCCAACCTTTAACTCTCATCCAGGAGGGAGAGGGGATGATATAACCTCCCCTCACTCCGGACAGAACAGTCCCTCCTGTGTGCCAGGAGCTGGGATTCTGGCTGGGATAAGTCAGCAGAGCTCAGACTTACACAGATTTATGCTAATCCATGTCACGAGCACGTGGAATGTTGGGAAGAGGGTTGTACACATGCCCGGGGTGCCTGCAGAAGCCCCATCAGTCCCATGGAGCAGTTTCTCAAGCACCATTTCAGAGAATTCCAGAATATTTTGGGTTGGAAGGGACCTTGAAGACGTTGCAGTTCCACCCCCTGCCATGGACAGGGATGCCTTCCACTGTCCCAGGTAGCTCCAAGCCCTGTCCAGCCTGGCCTTGGACACTTCCAGGGATCCAAGGGCAGCCACAGCTTCTCTGGGTTAATGTCCATGTCCGAAACACAGATAGCCAAGTAGCCAGCCAGGAACTGTTGGGAGTAACGGGCAAGGATTGTCAGTGCTAAATGTCACGGAGAAGAACAAGATGTGACTGGAGAAGGGGCCATGCACCAGTAGGGCAGGGCTTTTCTGGGAAAAACATCCTCATTCTAGTGCATGGAGACACAACAACAACAAAAAATAAAGTGTCAGCACTGAATTCTTTCTTCCTTTATTTCGGAGCCCTTTTAGGCAGTGGAAGGGGCTCTAAGATCTCCCTGGAAGCTTCTCTTTTCCAGCTGAACAATCCCAATTGGAGATTGAGATTGAGCCCAACATTGGATCCATCTACATCCCACCTCCCCTCTGAGAAGGAGTTTAGGAAACTAAGGGATTCACTCTGAATCTTATTACTCCACAAAGAGTCTCCCATACCCTTTCCTCCTTTTTTCATCCCTGTCTTCCATAAAAATCCCTCTAAATGGATTCTGATTGTTCTTTACCCGGGATGATCTGGGTGGGAAGGGACCTTAAACGTGATCCAGTCCCTCGCCACGGGCTCGGACACTTCCACTGCCCCAGGCTGCTCCAACCTGGCCTGGAACACTTCCAGGGATCCAGAGGCAGCCACAGCTTCTCTGAGCAACTCCTCCAGTGCCTCACCACACTCACAGGGGAGAATTTCTTCCCGATATCCCATTTAAAAGTATCCTCCGTCAGTTTAAAGGCAGTGGAGGACAACCTCAGGTTGCGTGCTGGGCGAGCCACGGCGGAAACCGCCACGGGCGGAAAGCAGCCACCATCCACCGCCGCATTGCCAGCGCTCGGTGGGGCTGTGGCAGTACAAGCGGCATTTCGGGGGGGGGGGCCGTCTCCCCTCGGAAAATGCGGGGAGCCGCTGGATTCCCCCGCCGGGATAGGCCGGGAGAGGGGAGGATTCCCCCGGGGAGGGGCCCCCGTGAGGCGCGGCCATGGCGGAGCCGGCGCCGCGCGCGGGGCAGGGCGGGAGCGCCAACATGGCCGCGCCCGCGTGAGGGGCCGCCGGTGCCGCTAACCCCCCCTCCCCCCCCTTCCCCCCATCCGCGCAGCCCCGCGCGTCCTGGTGCCCGCGGGAGCCGCCGGAGCGTCCACGGAAATAATGTGGATATCGGGGCCCCATGTCGGACCACTGTGACGAGAGGGCGACGATGATAGCGGCCGGTGACCTGCAGGAGTTCGCGCCGCGGGGCCGCGAGCAGAGCCGGCGGCACCCGAGCGCCCTGAGCCTGCAGCTGCGGCGGCTCCAGCCCGCGCCGGAGCTCTGCTCCTCCGACGGCGCCGCAGGGCTCGTGGGCTCCCTGCGAGAGGTCACCATCCACGACCGGCACCGGGTACGGGCTTTCCTGAGCCGCGAGGTTCCTTGGGGGGGGGGAGTTGGGAGGGAAGGGAACTTAAAGCCCCAATGCGGTTCCCGCCCGCCGCCGTGGGCAGGGGACGGCTGCCACCGGAGCGGGTTTGCTCCGAGCCTCCCTCCAGCCTGGCCTTGGCTTCCAGAGATCCAGGGGCAGCCCGTGCCTCACGGGGCCTCACAGGGGAGAATTCCTTCCCGGTATCCCGTCTAACCCTGCCCTCTGGCAGTGGGGAGCCATTCCCCCTTGTCCTGGCACTCCAGACCCGTGTCCAAGTCCCTCTCCGGCGCTCCTGGAGCCCCTTTAGGCACTGGAAGGGTCTGTAGGGTCTCCCTGGAGCTTTCTCTTCTCCATGTGAACACCCCCAGTTCTGATGGAGATGGAGCCTAAGATTGGATCCACCCACATCCCAACTCTTCTCTGAGAAGGAGTTTAGGGAGCAAGGGAGTTCGCTCTGAATCTCACAACTGCACAAATTGTCTCCCTCACCCTTTTCCTCCCTGCACTCCGTCAAAATAAATCTAAATGGGTGCCAATTTGTCCTTTACTGTGAAAAGCCAGGGTGGTTTGGGTTGGAAGGGACCTCATGGATCATCTCGTTCCAGCCCCTCCCATGGGGCAGGGACACCTTCCCCTATCCCAAGTTGCTCCCAAGCCCCATTCAGCTTGTCCTTGGACACTGGCAGGGATCCAGGGGCAGCCACAGCTTTTCTGTGCCAGCACCTTGTACCTGGCCGGACTCTTCACACCCATGGCTCTTGCGGCTTCTCCTTGACAAGCCCCTGTTTTCCAGGAAAGCTGGCAGCTGAGGAAAGGCATCAGTGATGTCGGGGAGGAGGTGGACTACGACGAGGAGCTGTACGTGGCCAGCAACGTGGTCATCTGGAGCAAGGGCAGCAGAAGCCAAGCATCCACCGTGTACAAGGCGTTCACCGTTGACAGCCCCGTCCTGCAGGTACAGGAGTGTGGGAAAGGGGGCTCTGAGGGAATCCACAGACCCCTTTCCAGACAGTGTTTTGGGGGTGGGGGAACACAGGAAGGTGATGCTGGGGGTGGGAGCAGCTCGTTCTGGAGAGTTAATGGCGCTGTGTTGGCTTTCAGGCCTTGTGGTGTGACTTCACCGTCCCCCAGGAGAAGTCGGAAAAAGCTGATGGTGAGTGTCCCGCTGGGCAAATGCTCAGAGCTCAGCTCCCTTGGCTTGGAATCGTGGAATTGTTTAGGTTGGAAAAGTCCTCTGAGCCCACTGAGTCCAGCCGTTGCCAAGGCCACCACAAAATCACGTCCCCAAGTGCCACATCCACGTGGCTTTTATATCCCTGTGCCTGTGGCAGGGCTGGACACCCTTCTGGGGAAGGAATTTTCCCAATATCCAACCTGAACCTCCTCTGGTGCAACCTGGGGCTGTTTCCTCTCATCCTGTCCCTTGTTCCCCGGGAGCAGAGCCTGACCCCCACCTGGCTGCACCCTCCTGTCAGGGACTCTCCGGAGAGCCAGAAGGTGCCCCCTCAGCTGTCTTTTCTCCAGGCTGAGCTTCCTCAGCCATTCCTTGTTTTCCAGCCCCTTTCCCATCTCCCTTCCCTTCTCTGGAAGAGCTCATTCACCAAGACTTGATACGTCAGAATTGACTTTTTGTGTATAAGGGATGTCTGAAAGAGAGAGAAACTTCACTGTGTAATTGGGTTTTGTTTTTTTTTTTCCTTCCTTTCCCTTCTCAGTTTCAGGCAGTGAGGAAATAGTGGAGAAATGTATCTGCATTTTGCAGAATTCCTGCATAAACGTGCACAGCATGGAGGGAAAGGATTACATCGCTGCTCTGCCTTTCCAGGTAACTTCTGCCTCGCTTTTTGTCCACAACTGGAACATTTTTGTCCACACTGACATTCCCCAGCCCTCCACAAAAAGGAACATCTCATTTCCCTATAAAACCCTCAAACATAAGCAATACAGTGCATGGTTGATTTTTTTTTTCCCCCCCACTGTAAATCCATAATTTTTTTTATAGGTGGCAAATGTCTGGCCCACCAAATATGGGTTGTTGTTTGAGCGCAGCAGTTCTTCCCATGAGGTGCCTCCAAGTCCACCCAGGTATGGGGTGAGGGATTTGGGTGCTTTCCTGATGGATAATCTAATAAGGAGTGGAGGGGTTGGAGGGCAGTGGTGAAGGATCCGTGTGTTTGTGACAGGAAAAGGAGGAAGTTGTGGTTGGCCCATCCCTGGAAGTGTTCAAGGGCAGCTCGGAAGGGGGCTTGGAGCAACCGGGGATAGTGGAAATGTTCCTGGCAGGGGGTGGGATGGGATCATTTTAAGGTCCCTTCCTACCCAGGCCAGTCTGGGATTTTATTGACGTGATTCTTCCAGTCTTTTTATCCCATCCCAGCGACCCTGAGTGAGCACACTCAAAACTGAGTGTTAGAAACTGTTTGGGAATGCTGGTCCTGGGAATAGGGTCTGGGAATAGCCACAATATGGGTGTCACCAGCCTGGTTTCATTAGGGCTTGTCCTGGGAATTGATTCCAGGCTGTCATGGACAGCTAGGAGAGTCACTCAGGGATTGTCATCCAGACATTTTCTCTCAGCTGCAGGATCCCATTCCCAGTTGGGTGGGGATCCCATTCTCTCTTGGCTGAGGATCCCATTCCCTGTTGGCTGAGGATCCCGTTCCCTGTTGTGTGTGGATCCCATTCCCAGTTGGGTGGGGATCCCATTCTCTCTTGGCTGAGGATCCCATTCCCTGTTGGGTGGGGATCCCATACCCTGTTGGCTGAGGGTCCCATTCCCTGTGGAAGCCCTCAGTGGATCCCTAAGGAAGCAGCTGGAAAATGCACTGATGAGCAGCTTTAAGCCACTCTTTTGGGATTCCCCTTGGGATTCCCTAGCCCTCAGAAGAGCTGGGATTAGGAACAGAGGTCCTGAAAAGTCGAGCCTACTCAGTCAACCCGACGGGCTTCTGGAGATGGAATCTGTGTCCCTGCTGTCACATGCCAGGCTCTGATTTGTCTGGCTTTTCCCTAGGGAGCCTTTGCCAACCATGTTCAGCATGCTGCACCCCTTGGATGAGATCACCCCTCTGGTCTGGAAGTCTGGAGGTACGTTGGATGCCACTGGAGTCCCTCAGGGTGGCAGCAAATCCCTGGAATGTTCCCCGCATCAAAGAAAGAAAAAAAAATCCGGGAAGAATCACTTCCAAGGATGCAGCTAGAGCTGCTGTGTGAGCAGGGAAGCTGCTCAGGGGAGAGACGCAGGCTGTAGAAGGAGGAAAGTGTAGGAACTGCTCATGGGTGCTGTGCTGGAGCTGATCCTTTGGAATGAATCCCTGTTTTCCAGGAGTGTTTGGATCGTGCCGGGTGCAGTACGTGGCTGACCACACGCTGAGGATCGTGTTCCTCAGCACTGACCCTTCCATTGTGATGACCTATGACACTGTGCAGAGCTTACACACGGTCTGGGCCCTCAGGAGAGTCAAGCCAGAGGTACACATTCCCTGGGGAACAAAGATCCCTGGAAAACAGCCAGGGGTGCATCTCCCCGCCCTTACGTGTGCCAGGAACGCCTGGCATTTGGGATTTGTTTCATTTGTAAGAGTTGGATGCTTGGTGGGGCTGGTTCTTTTGGTTTTTAAGTAACTTTTTTTCCATGGATTTCCCTGCAGCAGGGAGATCATGTGATGGATTGCGTTATTAACATGTTATTCCATGCATTGGACCAGAAGTTTTAAGAAAAGTGGGAAGTCACTTAGTGCCATGAAGACTTTGACATTCAGGGTGGGGAGGCCACAGCAGATTTTCCCAGAGAATCTGTGGCTGCTCCATGCCTGGAAATGTTCCAGGTTGGACGGGGCTTGGGAGCAACCTGGGATAGGGGAAGGTGTTCCCGTGGCAGGAGGTGGAACTGGCTGGGCTTTAAGGTCTTTTCCAACCAAATCCTGTGGTTCTGTGCAAACCACTGGAGCAGTTTCTGTGGGAGCGGGTGAGCAGCGTTGGTGGGAATAACTCCGTGGGCTGAGCATGAGCTTGTAACACGTACCTGATGGAAAAAGCTGTTGGAAAAGCCTCTCCCAGGCTGTCCTTGCCCACATGCCGTTGGTTTTCCTCCCAGGAGCAGAGCCTGGTGCTGAAATTCTCGGAGCAGGGGGGCACCCCCCAGCACATGGCCACCAGCAGCTCCCTGACCACTCATCTCCGGAGCTTCTCCAAAGGAGACTCCCCTGGGGGCTCCCCTTTCCAGAACTACTCGTCCATCCACAGCCAGAGCAGATCCGGCTCCTCTCCCAACCTGCAATCCCGCTCTCCCACCATCTCCAACATGGCTGCTTTGAGGTGGGCACCCACAGCAAATCCCAAAGGGTGGGGAGCTATGGAATGCCGTGGACACGTTCTGCTCTCTGGCTTTCCGTTCCAAGGCTCAGGTGCCTCTTGTGTTGCAGTGCCTGAAGTTCCTCTTGGAATGGGGATAATTCCTCTTGGAATGGGGATAATTCCACTATCCCAATAGCACAGGAGGAGAATCCCTGTGCCAGAGCCAAGGGGGCTGCTCTGTCACGGATCAAGGAATGTTTGCAGGATGTTGGAAGTCCTGGGAGTGTTTTGGTGTGGCTTCTCTAAAGAAATTAGAGGGAAGAGGTTTGGGAGGGACTTTTGATGGATTGGACCATCTGAAATCCTTTGGAAATCTCATCTGTTGGATTCAGATGCTTGGAAAATGATTGGAGAATTGTTTTCCTGTGCTGGAAAACTAAAGGAAATCAACACTGGACTAGTTCCTGGTTTAGGGTGAGTTTGGCTGGGTTTTAAAGTCAGTGTTTGAGCTCCTTGGGATTCTCCCTGAATTTGAAGCTCCACTTTTAAGTCTGGTTTTTCCATGATTTTGAGGATCCCCCTTCTTACCCGTACCCTGTGTCTGCCTGCAGCCGCTCCCATTCCCCAGCCCTGGGAGTCCATTCCTTCTCTGGAGTGCAGAGGTTCAACTTTTCCAGCAGTGCCCAGTCCCCAAGGAGACCCAGCGTTACCCATTCCCCGAATTCCATTTCCAACGACTCCTTCCTCGTGCCAGAGACGGAGCCGATCATTCCCGAGCTCTGCATCGACCACCTGTGGACAGAAACAGTCCCAAACATGAGGTCAGGTGGTTTTCTTGGGATGGAAGGAGTTTCTGTTGTAGAAAGTGAGAAATAACGGGAAATCCCAGCTTTTTTTTTTCTTTTTTTTTTTTTTTTTTTTTTTTTTTTTTTTTTTTTTCTTTTTTTTTTTTTCCTGCGAATGGAGCCCCCTTGGAGTCGATTCCTGGGCTGGAACTCCCTGGTTTTTTTGGGAAATGATGCTCCCTGTGTGCCTGGCTCCGTTCCAGAGAACTGAGCACTTGGAGCACTTTTCCTTGGTGTGTTATTCCAGGCTTTCTGAGCTGTTTCATGAAGTCTCCAAAGCAGAGCAGGTTCCAACCTGGTCCTTGTGTCTCATTTCCAGAGAGAAGAATTCCCAGGCATCCAAAGTGTTCATTTCCACTGACCTTTGTGGGCAGAAATTCCTGTGCTTTTTAGTGGAATCCCAGCTCCAGCTGAGGTGAGCATTCCCACCTTGGGGACGGGTCAACCCAGGAGGAGCACTCCAGAAATTCCCAGCTGGAAGTACATCGGAGTAGTTTTAATTAACTAGAAAATTAAAAGTGAGTGGATTTATTTTGGGTAAAGCAAGGAGAAGAAGGAGAAAGGAAACAGAAAAACCCACAAAAAATTCCACTGCGCTGTTGGAATTCTGTGCTTTCTTTCTGTAACAACACCCAGGACAAACCTTTTATGGTTCCTGTTGTTCTCCCTAATCCCTAGGTGTGTAAAATTCCAAGAGAGCAACGATAAATCCCAGCTGATCTTTGGCTCTGTCACCAATATTCCAGCAAAGGATGCAGCTCCAGTAGAGGTACTTGTTACCTGTGGAATGCCCTTGTCGTGCAGCAGGTGCCTCCTTAGTTAGACACAAGGAGCTGAATGTGCTGTTTGATTATTCCAGGGAATTGACACTCTGCTGGTTCTGGAAGGCAGTGGGAATCTGGTGCTTTATTCCGGAGTGGTTCGGGTAAGTGACAACTTTCCCATCCCTAATTTATGTGCAGTGCTGGACAGGGAGTTCTGAAGCATCCATGGCATTAATGGGACAATTAAATAATTTTTTCTGGGGGGGGGGGAAAGTGAAAAACTTAACTTTTTTGTTTCCCTTTTCCACCAAAAAGGTGGGGAAGGTTTTTATTCCCGGGCTCCCTGCTCCATCCCTGACAATGTCCAACCAAATGCCTCGGCCAAGCACTCCCTTGGATAGTGTCAGCACTCCATCCAAGCCTTTGAACAAGCACCTGGGGCCCCTGGAAGAGGTAAGAAATAAGGAAATACTCCTTTTGTTGTAATGATTGGTGGGTTTTTAATCTTCCAAGGTATTTTTTGGAGTTGAGTCTTCTCTTCTTGTTCTGTCAACCCCCCGAATAAACTGTGTTTAAAGCAGATTTCTGTGGTTCTGCCCTGTTTATTTATTTCTGTTTGCCATAAAATTCCCCAGGCAGCGATTGGAAAGATTTACAGTTGTTTCCAAGCTTCTTCTTAGTGCTTTAAACCCAACAATTTTAGCTGTTCTTTGGTCAGATCCACTTTAATTCTGAATTCCAGTTCAGTCTGAACTCTTGACTCTAAAATGGGCTCGTTTTTCCCGCTTCCCAGAGCGTGCTTTTGTCACCAGTCGCAGAACTAAGGGATTCTTCCAAGCTCCACGACTCCCCCTACGTTGAGGACTGCACTTTCCAGCAGTTTGGGACCTTCATCCAAGCTCTGAGGGATCCTGTCCACAACAGAGTGACTTTAGTAGGTATTTCCCTGTCACCTGGGGCAGCACTTTTGGTAACAAAAATTATTTCAAGACAATTTCAAGATTTCCAGTGTTTCACGGAGCTGACCCCTGAATTCCACATCTTTAACGTAGCAAAAGCCAGGGTTTGGGAATATCTTCACCATCTGAGGAGTTCTGATTTGATAGAAAAGGACTCTGCCTTTCACTTGATGCATTTCCTGATTTCTCTCCACTTTTTTTGGGTTTTCCAGGAGCTCAGCAATAACACCATGGTTCGGATCAGCATTCCTGAAATCGCCACCTCGGAATTAGGTAGGATTCCAAAGCTTTAGGTGGCTTTTGCCCTTTGCTTGGGGAAGGGCTGAGGTGCCAGTTCAGACATGGCTGGTTTCAGTAATGAGCAAAAAAAGGGAATATTTTTCCTGATTTTTGTTGCAGATTGAAGGGTCTGTGCTCACCTGAAGAGAAAGAAAAGCTGTTGTGGTTTTATTTAGAGTTAAAAGCAGGTCCAACAAGAGGTTTCCACCCATGATGGAGCAAATCCCAGGAAAGCAGAGCTGATGGATGATTTCCTTCTTGTCCAACAGTGAAAAGATGCCTGCAGGGGGTGAAAGCCATCCTGCCCAAGGAGACAGCTGTGCAGATGTTGGTGAAGTGGTACAATGCCTACAACGCTCCAGGAGGGCCCAGCTACCACTCAGAGTGGAATTTATTTGTCACCTGTCTCATGAACATGATGGGGTACAACACTGAGAGGCTCTGCTGGACACGGAACGTGAGCAAATTCATCCTTCTCTTCTAATTTTCAGGCCTGTTTTACTCTCTGTTTTATCGTGAGGTACATTTGTAAGGTGCTTACTATTATAAAAATAAACGATTTCATTCTAAAATAAATAGATATTTATAATAAGATTATAATTTTATTATAAAATAAAAATGGACTCCAGCTCACACCGAACACTGCTGCATTGAATTTGGTTAATCTCATCCATATTGAATTGATCCCGAGTTTAAACACAGGTCACAACTCAGGTTGTTGTTCCTTAAAGAGGATTTTGGGTTTCTGGGTTTTTTCCAGCAAATCCAGAAGTACCTCAAGCCACATCATGTCCTACCTGGTTCGAGTTCACATGTTGTGATTCACTTAGGAATTTCACTTGGAAAACCTTGGGAATTTCACTCCTGAGCTGCTTTTATTTCATTTTCTTCTTCTATTTATTTCTTTTCTTTTTATTTTTATTTCTTTTATTTTTGTTATTATTTTTTATTATTTCTATTTTTATTTTTATTTCTTTTTCTTTCATTTCTTGCAGCTCGATTTTGAGGGATCACTCTCCCCAGTCATTGCTCCAAAGAAGGCGAGGCCATCAGAAACTGGGTCAGATGAGGTAAGAAATGGTTCCCTCAGTTATATTTGGATTAGTTTTCAGAGGAAAAAAAATTCCTCTGTAACAGTGCTTTGGAGTTACCTTTCTGGAATTTGTGTCCCCCATGGATCCTCTGTCTCTCTTCCCTGTTTCCTTGCTCTAGGACTGGGAATATCTCCTGAGCTCTGACTACCACAGGAATTTCGAGTCTCATCCCATTGCCAAAGCCCTGTGCCTGGACCCTCTGGAAGTTTCGGCTTCCAAGGATGAGTTTTCCCAGAGCCTGAGCCTGGATTCCTCCACCCTCCTTTTCTCCCACATTCCTGCCATTTTCTTCGTTCTCCACCTCATCTACGAGGAGCTCAAGCTGAACAGTCTGATGGGAGAAGGGCTTCGCTCCCTCGTGGTTCTCCTGGTTCAGCTGGCCAGGTATTCCCACTGGAAAATCGTTTCTTTTCTTTGGATGGGATTGCCCAAATTGGAGCAGGCTTGCCCTGTATTTGAAGAAAAGGAATGTTTAGAACCTTTCCTATTTTTTTTTTCCATGGCTCCAAGTTCGTCCCCAGTAGCGCCAACTTCCCAGGTGTGACGTCCAGGAGGTTGGAATGGATTTTTTCCCCTAGTCTGTGACTCCCCTCCCTCTCATTCCAGGGATTTAAAGCTGGAAGCTTACATAGATTATTACTACAGGGACTACCCAGCCCTGGTCAAAACCTCCAGGCAGACCTGCATAATTGACCAAGGTGAGTTTAAACCTTTGGCTGTTCCCTGATATTTGGATATTCCCTTTGTTTCTAACTTTCCCCTCATTCTGGAGGATTACTCCCTGCTTATTCCTTTGAGGTAATTCTTCTTCCTTAGATAAATGCCTTGAGTTTTCATTCCTGCCATAAAATCCCATCTGACAGGTGGGATCTGTAATATTTTGGGGGAAATGATGGGATTTTTGTTGTTGGAGGGAGTGCTGGAGGATTTTCTTTGGGAATGGTGAGGATTTCTTGTGCCTTTTCCCTGAACTCACGGTCTTTGCATTTCCTTTTAAGTCCAAACAGGTTTCATGCTCCATCCCTCCTTTTTTTCTGCTGAGCCTCCAAGCATTTTCCAGTGGCTGAGTTCCTGCCTGAAGGGAGAGGGCGTGCAGCCTTATCCCTACCTACCAGGGATCTGTGAAAGGAGCAAACTGGTGGTACTGGTGAGTACTGGGGGACAGGGAATGTAGGGAATGGTGCCTTGTTCTGTCAGCACTGCCCTTGTAGGCAGGGTTTGCTCCAGCTGCTGAATTTCCTGGCCGTGAAACTTCCCTAAAAGGAGGTGAAATAACAGAGCGTTTAATCCACTGGATGGGTTTTCCAGGTGGGAAGGAGGTATTGGAGCTGAGCAGCTTCACTGCAGCTTCAGTGGTTTGTGCAAAATAATAATGGAACTTGGAGTTATCCGTATTCTGGGAATGAGAATTCCCAGTTCACCCCTTGGGCATGCCCCAGCATCAGTATTTAGTCCTGTGAATGCTGATGGTATCTCCTGGTCAGCATCACTTCCTTAGTCATGATGGAAAAACCTTTCCAACTGGGAGCAGAGGTGTCGAGCCTGAGGTGTCTGAGGAGAAAACCAGGGGGGGAAAAACCAGGATCTATTTTCTTCTTCCCTCTGCCTGACCTGCCCTTGCAGAGCTCAGAGTTGAAAGATCTTCATAAAGCCCACAAAATCATTTTGCCTGGATTTGATTTTTCCCAGAATTATCAAAGTAGGGTGACTGATCCCTTGGATTTTGCTGGCTAAACTCAACAGCTTTTCACTTGGAACCTTCACGAAATATCCAAGATATGGAGGAAACCAAGTGGAAGAGGGTGTCTGTAAATGATGTGTGTGTCCTGCAGGAGAAATGGAATGTGAGAAACACAAGGAGGATAACTGGGAACTTTGTTTTCCATTGGGAAGATACTTATCTTTTTATCTCTGGAGGAATTAGGGAAAATTAATTTCATTGTCTCAGGGTGGATTTTTTTTCCCCCCCAAAATTTAAAGCCTAAAAGTTTGTAGTTGGCCGGTGGTTTCAGCCTCCTTTTCCTCACAATACACCTGCCCCACTTCTTAGGTTGTATCCCAGTCATTTCCTGCCTGTTTTCCTGGGAAGCCAAGGAATATCAGCCCCCAAAGTAACTTTTTTGGGTGTCTCTCCTCCCCAGAGTGTGGCTCTCTATATCCTCGGGGACGAGAGTGCCGTGCTGAACGAAGCTTCCCATTATTTGTACAAGATCACGTCAGGTAAGGATGCTTTGACTCCATCCTGGGAGTGCCTTGAGCTTGGAAAACATGGAATTATCACAGCCTTGTCTTCCCTAGGCCAACGGAAGCAGCCGATGGACCAGGATGACAATAGGTACGGAGGCTTCTGGTGCTGTTTTATGGAATTTGTGACTTTCTTGCTGCCTTCTGGATGAGGCTTTTATTGGCTTCTCCTTAATTTTTGCAGGTGCAGTTTCAAATCGAGCACTTCTGCTTCCAGCCTGGCTGAAAAACTGGTCCTTTGGATGACCAGCGTCGGTAAGAGCGGAACGGCAACATTCCCAAGTAACCTTGTGCTTGGATAACGCTCTTTGTCTGGGATTGCCAACACTTGTTTGGGGTTTGTTTTTTTTTTCCCCCTCCTTAATTTGAAGGTTTCACCTTGAGGGATCTGGAATCTCTTCCCTTTGGCGTGGCCCTTCCCATCCGGGATGCCATCTACCAGTGCCGGGAGCAGCCGGCCTCGGACTGGCCGGAAGCTGTTTGCCTCCTCATCGGCCGCCAGGATCTGTCCAAACAGGCCTGGGAAGGGAGCCTGCAGAAGGGAAAATCCGTGAGTATGGCCACCAAGGGATTTTCTAATCCCAAGGCTTGGGCAGAGCTCCTGGTTTGGGAATTTCCAGTTTAACTCCCAGATTAGCGGCGGCAAAATGGAGGCTTTACATGTGCGAGGGTTTTGGTGTGGAAAACCGACACACAGCAGGGATGGATAATCCTGGATAGGTGGGAAAACACAGGATAAATCACGTTTTTGAATTTAGACAAAATTTTGTCTCCAGAGCTGCTGCATTCCTCCTGCTCCTCCCATCCTTTGGTACTTTATCCAGAGGCCCTGCCATCAAACCATGGCAGAAAGAGAAGGAAGTGGGTATTTGCCAGTTTGGCTTCTTGTGTTGGCATGGCTGGCCCTTTGCTCTGGAACTGCTGGATTTGGAAATACACTTGCCATATTTCTCTTTTTTTTTTTCCCCCAAAAAAAGGCTTTAAATTTGTATCCTGAGGTAAAATGATTTTTTAAAAAGCATGGTGTTTTTCTCTTCAACATTTTTTTTTCTGGTGGTGGCAATCACCAGCATCCCAAGGAATTGCATCCCACTGAAATGTCCTTTGTTGGAAGCCAAAAATCTTCTTAAGGCTGGCATAAAATCCCCTCAGTGACAGAAGACTGGAGCCTTTTCCAAAGTCAGGAATTGGGATTTGGAATCTCAAGTACATCTCGGTCAAGATCCCTTTTTACTATCTCAGTTTTGGGAAGGGATATTAAAATTATTCCAGTTTTCCCTAACAAAGACTTTATAACTAATTTCATATCAAAATTGGAATAAATTGAGCAGAAAGGTTAATTAACTCCAGGTCAAACCCCACATGCCACCACATGAAAAATCCTTTTTGTTTGCTGCTGGTGGAAGCTGTGCCCAACCGAAACCCTTGTGATTCGTCAAAAATGATGATAAATTTGATTTTATCGCTGACTTTATAACAATGCCTCGAATTGGTGTGACCTTAAAAGGCCAAAGTGAGCTTCAAACCCCAAATTGTTTGTCATTTCTCAGGAGGGTAGGGTGGAGTTTCCTGTTTCAGAACGGACGCTGCTGCTGTGGGTGGTGCAGTTGCGTGTTGAGATTGAGCGTGGATTTACCAGAAGAAATTGGGTTTCATTCATCAGCTCTTCATTTACTCACCTTCCTGGGCCCATGTGTTTCCAGAGAACCACAGGAAGATCTGTTCCCTTTGGGTCCTCTCACCTCTGGTGTGATGTGAACAAACAGGAGAGCAGAGTTTTAGGAGAACATTTCTTAAATCTTGCATGGAGAAAAGGGTTTTCCAAGACTGCTCCTAAGCTTTGGTGCTTTTCTGGTCACGTGTGGAAGTTCCAAAACCATTCTGGTGCTGTGGTGAACCACAAGTTGTCTGATAGTGAGAAATTTGGGGATTTTCTGCTGTGCAGGCAGTTTGTTTTAATGGGTAATTTGCTTATCCAAGGTGGTTGTGGAGGGAATCCAAACTGATGTGTGCAAACATCGGCGCTTTGAAAAATAACGCAGGGTTTGGAGCAGAAGCTGCAGAACAGCAGCTCTGGTTGGGCTGGTCACAAACTGGGCTGATGGAGTAGCCAGGGAAAGGAAAACCCTTTCCTACGACCGCTCTGAAACAAGGAAGGGTTTTAAAAGGACAAGAACTACCTCACACATCACCTCCTCAATGTATCTAAAGTGTCAGCTCCTCTTGTCTTCAGTTATTTATCCCATTTGGTTGTACAAAAGTACTTGATTTCCATGTTTGGAAATACTCCAGGCCTTTAAATTCCTGCAGGAGCACGGGAATGTTGTGACCCTCCATTGGTGTGTCCGTGCCTTCTATGTACAGACCCATGATGGTTGTGGTGGCTAAGTTCAGGATGTGGTGCTGGTACTTCCTGACAGTTTTCTCCCCTGGAATTGTCTTCTGCCCCTTTCGCTTTCCACTGCAGTCCGTGGGCACGGTGCTGTCCCCGGATATTCCGTCGGCAGCCGAGTCGGAGGAGGACGAGGATGGCATGAACGACATGAACGAGGAGGTGATGTCCCTGATCTGGAGCGAGGACCTGAGGGTGCAGGAGGTGCGGAGGCTCCTCCAGAGCGCCCGGCCCGTCCGGGTCAACATAGTGCAGATGCCAGAAGCCAGTGACCACGAGTACATCGAGGAGAAGGAAAACAGGTACGGGATCCTGGAAGCACGGAATGAGTTGGGTTGGGTTGGGTTGACTTGGAAGGACCTTAAAGCTCATCTCATTCCAACCTCTGCCATGGCCGTGGCCACCTTCCACTATTCCAAGGGTGCTCCAAGCCCCATCCAATGTGGCCTTGGAACTTTCTCCATTTCCGGCTCTTTCTGTTTCCCAGTATTTCATTCAGCTGAAAGGTTGTGGGAGTATTTTCCGTGGCTCGGAATCTAACTTAAAAAAAAAAAAAAAAAAAAATCCAGGTCTTTGGAGTTGCGTGGATATCGAAGCTCTGCTGTGTTGGAGTTGGGGTCTCTTGGAAAGGACACTTAGCGTGGACCCCAGACAGCACTTTGAGGTCAATTGGGGTTGAAGGGACTTTGGAGCACATTTTAAAAAAAATGTGAAATATAAGCAGGGCCTGCTCTGTAGAGACCAAATCATCCATCCCCTGCCTAAAGCCGGAGAGCCCTTTGAGACAGGCTGGTCCTGAGTCAGAGTACCTTAGAATTCCACAAAAAGCACATTCACTGTCCCATCCCATTCTTTCGAAACCCATATCCAGGGGCCTTGATTATCCCTGTCCTGCTCCTTTATTCACTTCTTTGTGGGGGGGGTGGGGTTAAAAACCTCTTCTTCAGAAACCAAATTGAAAAACAAACCTGAGAACACCATTACCATGCGAAATGCTCTGAGTCTGACCCAGGGAGCTGAGTAATCTAACGAGTCTAGAAAGTGTTTCCAGACTAAATTGTAGAGAAATGTGGTCGGCATTCTTGGGAGCACCTTATCACCTCTGTACCTGGGTTATTTCTTGGTGTCATCACCACTCATAGCAGGATCCCACAGGGCAGCCACCTTTGCTTGGCTTTCTCCTCTCACCTCTCTTCCAACCCGGCTGGGAAGTGTCCGTGGAATGGATTTATTGAACCAGCTCTAGGGGAAAAAATCGTGCCAAGTTTCAGCAGCTGTGGAGGTGAACCTTGTAAGGACCAAAGAGTTGGTTCAAAAGGAGAAAGAAAGAGTCACAATGAGGGAAAAATGGTTTCTGCCCAGTGCCTGTTGTTTTATATTTGGGAAAATTTTCCGTATGGTTTTTGGATTCACCTCCCCACCAGGTTGCTGCAGCTGTGCCAGCGAACCATGGCGCTCCCAGTCGGGCGAGGAATGTTCACCCTGTTCTCCTACCATCCTGTGCCAACGGAGCAGCTGCCCATCCCCAAGCTGAACCTCACAGGTAGGTTGGTCAGGGGTTCCTTCCCAGTCCATCGCAGAGCAGGATGGGCTTTCTTCCAGCTATTATCCCATTTCTTCCTGAACTTACCGTCATTTTTCACAGCTCAAGTGTGGGTTTTGTGAGGAAGCAGCTCCTTTGGGCTTTGAATCTGCCACCTGGAATGGTGGGAGATCCTTCTGGAACGGTCAGGGCCAGTGTTATCAAACACTGAGACCTTCTATCAGGTGCAGAACGAGAGACAAGGGGAAATATGGCCTCAACTGGTCAGTGCTGGGGTCATACAGGGTGGAGATCCCGCAGAGGGCTGTCCTGACATTCCGAAATATTCTTGGATGGAAGCCGTTCCCCTCAGTTGGCAGTGGATGAGGAGCTTGGCTCTTCCCAACTGCCGTTTCCCCCTCTCCCACGGCAGGCCGTGCTCCTCCCAGGAACACCACCGTGGATCTGAACAGCGGCAACATCGACGTGCCCCCCAACATGGCCTGCTGGGCCAGCTTCCACAACGGCGTGGCTGCCGGCCTGAAGATCGCTCCCGCCTCCCAGATCGACTCCGCCTGGATCGTCTACAACAAGCCCAAAATGGCCGAGCTGGCCAACGAGTACGCGGGGTTCCTCATGGCCCTGGGCCTCAACGGGCACCTCACCAAGCTGGCCACCCTCAACATCCACGACTACCTGACGAAGGTGAGGCCTTCTGGCACGTCCGACAGCCAGATTCCCGGTGGGATTGGGTTCCTTGGGCAAAAAGGAGGGAGGAAAAGTCAACAGGTTTCCTTGGGCCGTTGAGTTGGAAGTTTCCTGGTGTAGGAGAACATCTTGAGTTGCTGCATTTTGGCCGTGGTGCGTGGTTCTGGTTGAAAGGGGTTCCTTCCTTCAACGTGAGGGAGGGCTTCTTTCCGTGGAAGTGGGTGGAGCGTTGGAACAGCTGCCCCGGGGAGGAGATTTCTGGAGAAACTCCAAACCCACCTGGATGCATTCCCTGTGTCCCCTGCTCTGAGTGAGCAAGGGGGGAATGGACTGGATGATCTCCAGAGGTCCCTTCCAATCCTAAATATTCTGTGATTCCGCGAAACGAGGAAACTTCGTTTCCCTCCAAAAGACTTCCAGCAGTGTTACCACCAGATCTTTCCGCCCCGCAACACGGCTCGTTGGGACAGGCAACTGGAAGGCCGGGACAGGGGTTTCCCCCCACTCCTGCAAGTGCCTCACTGCTCCTCGTCCCCTTGCCTAGGGCCACGAGATGACGAGCATCGGGCTCCTGCTCGGTGTCTCGGCCGCCAAGCTGGGCACCATGGACATGGCCATCACCCGCCTGCTGAGCATCCACATCCCTGCCCTCCTGCCGCCCACCTCCACGGAGCTGGATGTCCCCCACAACGTCCAGGTGGCTGCCGTGGTCGGCATAGGCCTGGTCTACCAGGGCACTGCCCACAGGCACACGGCCGAGGTGCTGCTGGCTGAGATAGGTGGGTTGCCCACGCTGGGAAAAGGGGGCTGAGGGCTGGGAGAGTCGCCGCATGCACCGAGGAGTTGGGGAGTTGTGAGGTTGGAACCTCCCGCCACGGCGTTCTCCTCCTGTTTCCCCAGCCTTGGCATCTGTTCTCTGAGGAGCAGAAGCTCCTGGGAGCTTGTGGAGCATGAAAGGGAAAGTCACTGAACTGAGGAGAAGAAACGTGGTGGCAGCACTGCTGTTCCTGCTTTTTCCAGCTGGAAGTTTGGTGTCCTGAATTCCCCTGTTTGGGATTTTAAGGGTTTTTAACCACTAGGCCTTAAGAGCTGATGTGAACAGCAAATTTACGATCTCACTTGTGCTCTCAAGCTGTTATAAATTAGTTCAGAATTTCTCCATGTTTATATGGGACTGTACTTAGAGACTGTGTGGCTTATTAAACAGGGAATGGGATCGATTTTAAGGGTGGAATTGTTGCATTTCTGGAAATTGGATACGTGCAATCCTGTTTTAGCAGCAACATTTGGATTGTTTCGGGATCTTAAAGTATCCTTATTTAAACTTGGCATTTTCACCGTGGCTCTGAACTCTAACCATAACATTTAGGAGGGAGTTGCCATTTGGGAGTGGAGGGATGAACTGCCAGTTCCTTGTCATTCCACTGAGAACTTCCCTGAGGAGGGAGAGATTTTCTTGTTTTTTTTTTTCCCGCCCCCCTCCTTTCATTAGGAATTAAGCAATGAGCTGTAATTTTCAAAGGTGAATTTTGCTGCTTTGGTTTTCTCCAGGGCGTCCCCCCGGCCCAGAAATGGAATATTGCACCGACAGAGAGTCCTATTCCCTGGCATCAGGGCTGGCCTTGGGAATGGTGTGCCTTGGGGTAAGTCAGCTGCAATTAGGAGGCTCATTATCCATCGGGATGGCATTCCAGGAGCTGTTCCATCCTCGGCTCCCAGTTGCCTGTGGGTTTTATTCCTGGAGGGAGGCACTGCCATGCTTTTCCTTGCTTGCCTTCCTCAGCATGGCAGCAACCTGATTGGGATGTCGGACCTCAACGTTCCCGAGCAGCTCTACCAGTACATGGTGGGGGGACACAGGAGGTTCCAGGCGGGAATGCACAGGGAGAAGCACAAATCCCCCAGTTACCAAATCAAGGTAGGTGGTGCCATGGAAGCTGGAAGTGTGGGAGGCATCCCCATGGCTTTGGGAGCATCCTTTCCCTTTCCATGTGAACCTGTGGGAAGCGTTCTTCCCTGTGTTTTCCCAGGAAGGGGACACCATCAACGTGGACGTGACGTGTCCGGGTGCCACCCTTGCGCTTGCCATGATCTACCTGAAGACCAACAACAGGTATTTCCCCTGGGAATTCCTGCAGGGTTAGGCTGTCCTGGGGTTGGCTCTGCTGGGGTTTGGAATTGCTGGGATGTGACCTGGAAAACCAAGTAAACTTGGCCATGCCCTGTAGATCCATTGCTGACTGGCTCAAAGCACCGGACACCATGTACCTACTGGATTTTGTCAAGCCAGAATTCCTTTTGTTGAGGGTAAGATTTTCCTTGGCTTCATTCCTCACTCTGTTTAACTGATCTTTAGAAATTCCAGCCCAGAATCCTTTGCTTCCCAGCCAAACTCACCCCTTCCAACAATTCCTCCTTGTAGCGTGGCAGCTTCCTTGTCGTGGGGACAGAATTTAGGGGGAAGCAGATGAAGGACACAATTTATGGGGAATGTTACATTTAATTTTTAGGTGTATATTTTTATAGCTTTTCCCAATCCCATAGATAAGCTTTCTCCCTCGCGGTTTGGTTTTCTCCCTTTTTCCAGACCCTGGCTCGATGCCTGATCTTGTGGGATGACATCCTGCCCAATTCCAAGTGGGTCAACAGCAACGTGCCTCAAGTAGGTGTTTGTTTATGTGTGGTGTGCTTGCTTCCCGATTTCACACTTCCCTGGATTCTTCTCCGTGTGGGTATTTCCATAGTCACATGAGGAG
This sequence comes from Chaetops frenatus, assembly GCA_013400775.1. Classification (NCBI taxonomy): domain Eukaryota; kingdom Metazoa; phylum Chordata; class Aves; order Passeriformes; family Picathartidae; genus Chaetops; species Chaetops frenatus. The sequence goes on along the minus strand of VZTR01023626.1, from coordinate 3,841 downwards.
CACGAGGAAATGAGCATTAACATGACAGAGGTGACTGTTCCATGGGATCCCTGGATTTTAGGAGCACTGGGGACTAGAAGGGAGATGATTGAGGAGGGATGGGATTGTTCCAGAGACAAAGTGATGTCAGGGGAAAGGAAGGGATTAAGATTTTCCCTGCATTGCCAGGTCCAAAATCGTTGCATGGAGTTGAGCATTAGGAATAACTTCCCAACAGTGGGATATTCCAGGATATTGTGGGGAATTTTTAAGACCAAATTCTCAGTACCTATGAGAACTACAGGGTGCTGATGGTTTCTCTTGGGGAAAAAAACCAGCTTTTCCTTCCCTGAGACCTGTTTTGTATCACTAAATGAGCCTGTGATGGCCAGAGTTTCAATTAATCATCAGTTTTCCCTGGATTCATTTTCCTTTCCTGCTTTTTGCAGATCATAAGAGAGAACATTATCTCTCTCCATGCAACAGAGCTGCCTTCCTCTGAAGATCTGAGCTTGGAAACCCTGGCGTGAGTAACACCCCAAAAATCTCCTCCTCGGGAATTTTACCGTCCCACCAAGGAGAGTTATATGGGATATTCTATAAAGGATGAGTCTTCCTTGGTTTTTTGGGGTTTTTTTTGAGGGATGAAGGAGTCTGTGCTGTGTATTCAGATGAGGAGAAGAGGAACCTTTAGTCATTTCCTGTTTATGTGTTGTTCCTTAGGCAAGCTCACGTCTACATCATCGCCGGAGCGTGCTTATCCCTGGGATTTCGCTTTGCCGGGTCGGAAAACCTGGCAGCATTTCAGTGCCTGGTAGGAGGGGAGGGGTTATTTTATTCCCTTCACTTCCCAGGGAGCTGTCTCTCACTTTTGGATCCACATTCACTGGGCATTTCTTTTCCTTCCAGTACAAATACGCCACGGATTTCCTGAAGTGCTTGTCGGCTCCAACGGCGTCCATAGTAAGTTTTTCCAAATTTTCTTCCAAAAGAAATATGGCTTTCTGTGACCCTCAGCAAAACCTCAATGGGAACAAACCCAACCCTTTTAATTTCCTAGATTACACACAATTTCTAGGTTGTGGCAGGGCTGGCAATCATTGAAGGACTTTGCTGGCTCTCCCTCTTTCCGGGGGACTCAAGCTCCAGGGTAGAAAGTGCTGGATCATCCTGCTTGGAATGTGCTGTTGGCCATGGAATTGTGATGAAACCTCTCTGTTGTGCTCGAAGACAGGTCACTATAACCTGGAAACGTGCCTGAGTGTCCTGCTCTTGGCCCTGGCCATGGTCATGGCCGGCTCTGGGAACCTCAAAGTGCTCCAGCTTTGCCGTTTCATGCACAAGAAGACGGGGGGAGAGATGAACTACGGCTTCCACCTGGCTCACCACATGGCTTTGGGGCTCCTCTTCCTGGGAGGAGGAAGGTAATGGGCCTTTCCCAAAGGCAGAGCTCATCCCTTATTTCCATTTCCTCCTTTTTTTTTAATACCATATGGATGCATGAAGGTGTCTTCTGTTGGAAGATAAAATCTTGTAGTCTTCGCATGCTTTTGGAAATTCCTTTCCTCATCCCACCGAAATATTTTGGCCTCCTGTGTTTTTTAGAAGGAAAACTGAAGGATGTTGTTGGTTTTTCCCTACAGGTATTCCCTGAGCACTTCCAACTCCTCCATTGCTGCTCTCCTCTGTGCTCTGTACCCTCACTTCCCTGTTCACAGCACGGACAATCGGTAAGGCTTTCGTGGGGATCCCGTTTCCTTCACTGAACCACCTTCTCACTAAAGACAAAATGATGGATTTTTACCAAAAATCAATTTTTGGAAGTTCTCCGTTAAAAAAAAACAAAACAAAACAAAACAAGTGGGAAACAGAAGAAATAAGTGGCAGTGTTGGGGATCTTTGGTCAGTGAGGAAACACCAGCTCTGCTGTGCTCCTGTGGTGTGGCTGCTCCAGTTTGCTCAGCTGGAAAGATTTTCACGGATGTTCTGCTGTTCCATTTATGACCCTTAAGCACTTCTGCTTCTGTTCCACTGAGCCCTGTTCTGTTAATTGACCACTGCCATGGCTACGCGAGGTGGAGCTGGGTGTCTGGGATGTCTCCCAGCCCGTGCTGAGCTCCTGGTTCCCACCCCAGGTACCACCTGCAGGCCCTGCGTCACCTGTACGTGCTGGCGGCCGAGCCCAGGCTCCTCACTCCCGTGGACGTGGATTCCAACACCCCCTGCTACGCCCTCATAGAGGTCACCTACAAGGTAACGTGGCTGTGAGGCCCTGAGGAGCTGTGGGGTGACCAAACACTTGGGTTTAATCCCAGTCTTCCTTGGGGTGGCCTCCAGTCTTGGGGTTGGTGTGAAGTTGTGGTGGAGACGAGGTGAATTCTGCGCGAATAAGTGAAGGGTTGGGCTCAGCCTGCTCAGGTGTGCTTTGGTGGCACCTGGAGAGCAGAAGGGAGGACAGGGAGAGTCACCTGAGCCTTCAAGCAGGCAAGGAAGGATGTCCTGACTGATCCCGGTTCTTCTGCCTCTCAAAAGAACTTCCCAAGGCACAGAGCTGGCTGGAACCATTTGTGGTTTTCCAGGCTTTCTCCTAATTCTGAGATGAGCAACTTGGTGTTTCTCCTTGGTGCTCCCATCTCAGGCGGGATTTATTTTATACATGAGAAGGGGGATGCTCAGGGAAGAGTTCCTGGAATTTTTAGGGGGAAAAGGTGCAGCTCTGTGGTTCTGGCAAAGAGTTCCCCATGTTCCCATTGCAGCCTGCTTCCCAAACTTTCACGTTTCAGCCTTGCCCAGCGTTAGGCGTCGATCCATGTTTCCTGACATGAGTCCTGTGTTTACCTGAGAACAGAACCCACCCCTGCCTGCTGCCAGGGCAGTTGTTCCCTTTTCCTTCCTTTTCCCATGGGAATGAGCTTTCCTAACCCCTGGCTCCCCTGGCATTTTGCAGGGCACACAGTGGTACGGGGAGGCCACCGAGGAGCTGATGGCACCCACGCTTCTCCCAGAGCTCCACCTACTGAAGCAGGTAGAGGGAAATCTCTGTTTAAATAGAAAATCCACCTGGGTTTTGTGTGGCAAACTTCAGGAGCTGAGATTTAATGGTTTTTGATTCCTTAGCCTGACTCTGGATGATGTCATCCCATTGTAATGATTGCAAAGACAATTCTCTGTCTTCTCTCCTCATCAAGATCCTCCAAGATCTGATGCAGCAGGGAATTCCCTGTAGGAGACACAAACCTCTTCCTGAATTTTCTGGGTGGGCAACACTATAAAACAGCCCAGGAAAAAAAAAAAAAAAAAAAAAAGCAGTAGAAACCTCTTAATTCAGTGATTCTGCTTATACTTAGTAACAAAATGTTTCTATTGACAGATCAGAGTGAAGGGCCCCCGGTACTGGGAATTATTAATAGATTTAAGCAAGGGAACAGCTCATCTCCAGTAAGTATTTTTTTAATGCTCAACTGAATCATGACCTCGTAGTAATCGTATTTCATGGCTTTTTTTAAACCCTCCCACAGCTCAGAAAGAAACCTGGGTTTCATCAAGTCACTCTTGTGCATCTGACAGCACTTTAGTGGTGGGGGGTGAGGAAAGAAACTGCAGAGTTGGGTTTCACCCATTGAGGTGAATAATTCATGCAAAAAAACAGGGTCGGGGAAAGAACCTGATAGTAAAACCCACAGAGACTGACAGTAGGATGGAGGCACCAGAGAGCAGCTACAACTCATGGTTTTGGTTTGGTTTTGAGTGGTGGTGATGATGTCACGTTTCCCAGACTGTTGGGGACTGTTACTGCTCTGTGAAATTGCTCTTTCTCTTGTGTGTCACCCCCGTGTCACCAAGTGCCACCCGCCCTCGTGAC
>VZTR01023624.1:87404-99211 GCA_013400775.1 Chaetops frenatus | reverse complement strand
TTCCAGAAATGTACTTGGAGTTTTTTAGCTACCTTTGGGTGGTTAGGCCTCATCATTGTTAGAAAGCAAAGAATTTGGCAGACAAACACCACCTCAGTTTTGAAACAAAATTTCAAAAGGTAAATCTCAGCTGAGAGCTGTGAATCTTATGTTTTCTTTACTAGTTCTGTGTGTTTGAGAGACTGTTCCCTATTTTACCAAAATGTGAATGTGACTCTTCTGCTTGTGTTGAAATATTAATTTGAATTAATGACATTTTCTTGTTTCTAAAGAAAGTGCCCCACTCTGTGCTTCAATTTTATTCTTTGTGGAATGTGAAACTTCTGCCTGTTGCATGAAAAACAGATCTTTTACTAATTTACTTTTATGTGAACCTATGAGATTTTGATGCTTGAAATTGGTCACTTGGTCCAAAATGCAAGTGTGGTAATGGCAGTCTACTACATCTTGTCCTGGGCTCTTATTTAGTGTACATTAATCCATTAATTCACAGTTGTTGAAGATTCTCATGTTGCAAAGTATCCACATAAATGAGTAATAATGTAATGTAAAAGGAGAGTCCTGAGTTACTTGAGGCGTTGAATTTGGCCAGTAGCTGCTCATTTTGGCATAAAATTAGTTCAGTGTAAGACTCATTTTTGCATCACAAAATGCAGCTTGTGAATACTGCATTCTGCAGGATGTCCCGAGAAGGGAAATACAGCAGATTATCAAAGGAAATTATAAACTTCCTGCAATTTCCTAGACATTAAATGGGAGAATTCTTAGTACTATCACATCAGGCTTTATTAAATTTAGGTGATTGAAAAGCTCAAAATTTACACAGAGAAAGTAAAAAAATACCAAATCAACTTTATAAAATTATTTTTAGAGGGATAAAGGAACCTCCAGAGACATCTACTTAATGCTGTGGGAGTTCTGAAACAGGCAGTATCTTTCTAACAAACGTGACAGCCCTTGAGTTTGCTTCAGAGACTATGTCTGACAAAAAGAAGTCATTCAGAGTAGTAAACTTTAAAAATACTTACTATTTACCATTGAGGACCTCATTAGTCACCAGTGATGTGGCTACTTTGGAAAGACAGAAATCTTGGAAATCCCAGGAAAAAATTTTTGTGAATTTTGGGCTGGCATTTTGAAGTACTGCAGCACTCTAAAGTTGATTTACATGCTTCCCCATAAGTAAACTCTATACATAAAGATCAATTGCTTGATTCAGCCAGGCCTGTGTTTGGGATAAAATTGACACAATAAGTAAAAGCCTCCCATTGTACCAAAGAACATTTTTATCTCATTAAAATTAAAAGATTAATAGAATTCTTTGTATTATAGGTGTAATTAATTTTAGACATGCCTATAAAATATAGGAACAAAATAATTTAGAAAAACCCACAAACACCACAAGCCCCAAAATACAAAAGGGAATGGGATAATAAAATTAAAAAGAGGAGGGGGAAGTTCATTTTTTGAAAAAATAGCCTGTACTTGTATTATGAATTGAAGGCCAATTTTGTAACAATAATAAACTTTTAAATGTAATTTCTTTTCTGAAAACAGATTCTTCCTGGAAGTTAAAGAAATCTTTGTACTTCAGGACCTATTTTTCCACTTAAAACTCAGTTTGGCAAACTTTTCAGCAAGACCATGGTAGAACATGTCTAAAATCTTCTCTCAAAGAGAAGGTGGGTGTTATTTTAGAGCTTTATAAGCAGCCTCCTGAGTAGTGGGACCCTAACACCTCTTACAAGTGAATGATCTATTAATTATTTAAATATGCCACAGTTATTAACAAACTTCTAATAATCAGTAATACCTGTCAAATGCAAGGCAGATTTTGGGAGGTCTGAAACCCACTGGTAAGGGTGCAGGGTTTGTTTTTCACGGCCCACAGGTATCTGTAGCAGAAACCTGGCATGACAAGGAATTTGGTGCTCAAGGACAGGTCAGCAGGGCTGGAGAGCCCTCCCATACTTGTGTTCTTGACCAGCTGGATAAATGCCTTGACAATCTTCCCTGGTTATTTTTTTTAGGAGCTGAAAATGATTGCAAATTTTGATCTCTGCTTTGCTGATATGTTCTATCTTGCTGATATTCTTTCTCCTTGGACAACTGGCTACTGACCATTACATTGGTAAATAAGAGCTGTGGAAAAACAGTTAGTTTGTTTCTGAGCAGTCTTTGTTAAAATTTTCCTTTCATCTCCATGGTATCAAAAGGGCACTTTGTTACAAATAAAGGAAGCCATCACCTTTAAAATAATCTTGATTTTTAATTAACCAAGTGTATCCATTGTGACTTTTATTCCTTTATTTCTGAGTTCTGAGGTAACTGAGAGCCTGTTTCCTGTGACACAATTTTTTTTGTTGTGGTGCTTTAGTGAAACGTGCCAAATGATAATGTGTCTTATTTGGAGTGGAAATTGCATTCTGAGTTATAGCATGTCCTTCATATTATCCTCATTTTGTAAGGAAGGGAGCCTTCTTGGCCTAAATCTTTCCCATATGGAAAGTTTCAGACCCAAAAGGCTGAGAGTGGTTGATAGAGCTGCCTATACATTAATTTATATAATGCTGAAAGAATGGAAAGTCTATTAAAAAATAAGATTGTGAAGGTTCATTAGTGCTGTGGATATTAAAAGAAATGTAAAACCATATGAAATAAAATAAAAATGGAGAACATAAAGAAGACATGAGAATGTGTGGGAGGAACTTTGTTTTACTGAATTAGATTAAGGCCCAGCAGTAGTTCTTGGAATTTTTTATTAAATGTTGATATATTTTAGTTATAAAATATATTCTAAAATTGTCACCTCATGTAGGAAACATACTAAACACTGCTCTAAAATAAGAAATACAATCAAATTGGTGTGGTCTATTTAAAGTCAAATCAAAGACACAACCAAAATCCCCCCCCCCCCCCATTTCTCTAAACTTTTATGGAGTACAACTTTGATCCTCAGGAGAGACTCAAAAGACCTTGATGGAAATAAGGAAGAAAAACGTCTGAACTGGCATTGCTCTATAGGCAGTGATTTAGAGATGAGTGTGGGGAATGGGAAACAGTAATCCTTGAAGCTGCATGGTAACACCCAGACCTGTAGGAGACTGTGTGTGGAAGGCTTGTAGTTTGTTCTAATGGTAGAATGTTTGAGGATAGTGTGCTGACTGAATAAGATATACATTAAATGCCTCTGGAAAACTGCTATTCGTTTCTCAAAAAGAAATTGGCAAACATTTGTGATCCATACTGGAATGGGAAGTGCCATCTCCCCGTCCCTTAAGGCTCTTGCAATTCTGCTGAATTTTTCATCTGTCAAGGGAGGGAAGATGCACGAGCAAAGATCTGCGGTAGGGGCTCCAACCAGCAAAGAGAGAGGGCGGGTGGTGAGTGAGAGATTGCTCTTCAGCTTTGACAGCACCAGGCCTTCCCAATATCTCTGGCAGTTCAGCTATTTAATTTGGAGCCGTGCTCATACTTGCAGGAGCTGGAACATCTGGACACTTACACAGCCAATCAGTGAGTTAATTGTAAAGCATAGTGAACCATTTCTTCATGTCGTTTTTCCTCCTCTGTTGTGGATCTCCAGCTAAGGAGGGAGCCAGCATTTGAGTTCAAATACTGAAATACCTACCCTTTTGTCTCTAAAGGCTGTGGTTTGATTGAAATTGCACTTGTACTTTAGATTTTTAAGAGAGTCATCTGAGTTGGCAGGAATTCTTGTTGCATAGCACGTTACTTTCCAAGATGGTTGAGTTCCCCATCAATGCCTGCTTATCTTTAGGCTTCAAGTTCCTTAATTCTCTCCAGGGATGATTAGGCAAGCAGCAGTGTTCACTGTTGCTTCAGGAAAGAGCAATCTAGGTTTTTGGAAAACAGTAAGTATAAGGACTGCTCATTTCTGCTTGGATTTAAAACTACCATAAGGCTGCAAAGATATGGATTTGAGTCAGACCAAAATAGAGTTACTCGTGTTCAAATATGTTCAAAATAGAGTTACTCATGTTCAAATATATACATAATGTTTTTAATAGAGCCCTGAGAGATCATCCAATGAGTACTTAGCTATGGATTCACAACATTACCATTCCATATAAATCACCAACAGGGTATCTGATTCACATAATATTTTCTGCGCCCTATTCTCCTTCAAGCTTGATAGGTGGTATGTTTAGACAGTAATTTCTTGGTAAAAAGAAAAGGAAGAAGGTGATGTAGGTTAAATAACTAGGACTACTTAATAATTTCTCTAGAGTTATTGATACCCTATGGTCTGCTGAATATTTTGAAAACGTGTCTAATGGAAAAAAAAATGTATAAATGTATACACATGATTTTAATGTGTTATGACCTCTGGTTTCAGATCATAAACATGAAAACTTAAAAATGAGTGTTTAATGATGGTAGCTTAAGCTGAAGACAAGCACAAAATCCATTCTTTAAATTTTTAGTTATAATTTTCAACATTTAAAAAATTAGATTTTTAAATATCAAATTATTCCTCAGTCTTCTGATAATAATTCATTTTAGTTTAGTGTGTTTAGCATAAATTAAGTTCCTATAATGATTGAAGAAATGGGCTTTATTTTGTGCGTAGGATCATGAATTAGAAACTAATTGATCTAAATTCTGAAACATAATTTGTGGCATTTGTCAAACTTAAGGGAGACAAAGCAATATTTTGAAAAATGGTTTTCACCTGCTACAAAAAATATTTCTTATATTTTCTTTTAAAAATCATACTTACCATACTGTTTAAAATCACATATCCTGTGTCTAGTGTTGGAAAATATGTATACAATGATATTGAAGTGCAACATGGGCTAAACTGGTTTAGCAGACTCTGAAAGCAGGACTTTGAAATTAGCCCCGTGTTGCCATTTATGTGTCATTGGGTGAGCTGTTTAACACATCTTATCTTTGTTTCCGTGTCAGTAAATGTGCATAAAATGTCCATTTTACTGTTACAATATAGGAGTGAAGATCTGCCAAGTGGTTTCCCCAAAGGTGCCAGACACTACTGAAATGGGCATTATTGGATTCCTATTCTTCCTATTTTATTGGTGTCACTGTATGTAAAGCCCTCAACTAAAAGCAGAGCTCCCTTGAACTGAAGGTTTTGCTGCTGCCAAATTTACTCTCTAACTAAGCAATGCAGGTAAAAGTGAGAGGACTGAAAATATTTCATCCCTGTGCACTGACAGTAAATTTAGATCAAAATCATCCAGACTGATTACTATGTTAAATCAGTCTCTGCAGTTATTACCAAGAGTGGGCTTTTAAAGGTGTAGATGTCTGTCCTCCAGAACAAACTAATCAGAGGAGCTTTGAGTATCTGAATATGGGCCAGAGATTAATTGTGGTGTCTCCCCGAGTGCTTGCATGAAAGTCCAGTGGTGAAAATTCACATACATGTTTGAAAAACTCCAGCTTTAAGCGGTTGATAACTTTTAAGACTATAGGATCCATAGTAATTATTTAGTGTGACTTGCACAGTGCAGGCACAGAACTGTCCCTAAAGTCCCCAAGCTATGGCTAGAGGGATATATCTTTGTGGGATGTAGCCTGACTAGAAAAATTTACAGTGGTAGCAGATGTACTGGAATCTTTTGTTAATTTGTTTCAGTGTTTAATTTATCTCACTTATTAAGCTGTGTACCATAATTCTAGTTTGATTTGGTTTAATCTAAGTTTACAGCCATGCTTGTCTGTATGGTTGAAAAATCCTCTGTTATCATGTTTTCTTTCCCCTGTGCATACTGCTAGTTTCTGATCTAAAGATTTTTTTTTTTCCTTCAACAAATTTGATGGAGTAAGCCACTTGGCTGCCTCAGTGCAGAATGTGTTTTCCATTATTTTAATCTTTCTCATGATTCTGTATTAGTCTTTCATAATTGTAAGGGAATTCTGTGGAGAGGTAGTAGTACTTCTGCTGTCACCAAGTCGATTCTACTGAAAACTTCCCCTCTTTGTCTCTTCCTATAAAGCTGATGCATTTCTCATGTAAGTGCTGCAGCTTTCTTATATGTTGCTTATTAGCTAGTTAGAAGGAAGAAAATTCAATAATATGAGTCAATAATTTGAGGTCTGGGTAATGTTTATTTTTTTCTGCAAAATATATTTGATACTCTTTTAAATATAAGTGTTTTTATTTTCTGTTAAGTCCAAAGAAATGCAGGTTACTACATTTTATCTGGTGTTGTAAAGTTTATTCTTCCTCACAGTATCTGAGTTTTTCTTCTTGCAATAAAATTGTATATAATAATATTGAGCATTTTGAGTCTAAAATAGTTATAAAAGGTTGTGAAAGTAATGTGCTTCACAAACCGGAAAAGTTTTCCACCAAGTGGAGAAAGTTGTCAGAGAAACAACTAATTGATCTCTGCTCTTTTACAGCTGTGTAAAGATATGCTTTACTAAAAGATCCTGTTAAATTAATCAATGATTTCAATTATGAACTTTTCTCCAAAATGTTATGATTCGTATCAAGCTGATGATGCAGTGACCTGGGAGTGTGAAATCTGTGTTATGTAGAGAGTAGCCAGTTAATTGATTCACAAATTATTTAAAGTTTGTTACACCCAGGGGAGTGCTCAGATCCATGACAGCTATTTCTTAAAGTATGCAAACTCTCTTTTCTTTTAAGATTGTGTTGAGCTAACAAGCATGATAAAATGGTTGGAAGCTGGATATTGGCAGTTTGCAGTGCACCAGTTAATGTATTCAAAGGATTTCTCTAGGGTTTTTCCCCTGTATCACAGCAAATGCCTATATGAAAAAGAAACTTTGCAGGTATCAACAAGAAAAGGTTAATGTCTTGTCCAGAAATTAACTTTAGTCTATCCTTTTATACCAATTCCTTTTGTCATCTGTAATGTTTCTGTTAACTTTCTTTATCACCTGTTATCACACCTGTAATTTCTGATAATTGCAGAGTAACTCGTTTCCTGCTAAGGGAAATACTATGCGCATTCCTGAAAAATCTTCTGAGGTTTAAATATAGATTATTTAATACAATATTGTGGAAGCTTCAGTTTCATAATAAAGATGACTAGAAATTACACCTACTTATATTCCAGAATTTAATGATATCAAATTCTGTATTTCACTGGCTTAGTCATGTGAAGCTTGAACAGGAATCTTCTTACTTGCTACAGATGCATAGGAACAGGAGCGGATGTTCACTGTAATTCTATCTGATTTTAACGTCCTAGTTCATGACGCTCACAACAATTAAAAATTGAAATGTACAAAGAATAATATAGAAGGAGGTATTAAAATAAGTTAAAGTACTGTTAATATTTTATAAACCTTGATTAAATTTTTATGAATGTTATTAAAGTGCAGTTGGGTTGACTTCAGTGTTGTATAAAATGACCGCTTTCACAAATCCTTCTGTGAGTGCCAGATCTTTGCTGAAGGGTCTGAAGGACTTTGTAGGGCTCCCTGGGTCCAAGGAGAGACCTGGGAGTTTGAGGTGGGTTAGGAGAACCATGTCTTGGTCTGGAGTTCATGTTATTGGAATATTAACAAGCATAATTTTGCTCTAATTTTTTTTTTGTACTATCAAAACTTTTGGATTTATGTGAAAATAGAAAATTATTTTAGATACTGGCAGTTAAATAGCAAAAAAGATCACAGTGATTACTGTCTATTCCCATCATCTTTCTCACTCTTGGAATATTCTGCTGGGCCAAAGATTTATTTCCCTCGATTATCAGCCCCTTTCCCTCTGTTTTTTTTTTTTTTTTTTTCTTGGCTCATCCCTCCATTACTAAGACCAAATAAAACAATTACAAATGAAAGTGCATCTTGTGTTATGAAGTTGCACATTGCTGCAGGGCCCTGAGAAGCTGCCTTGAAAGGGAGCAACTTAAAACTAATATCTGTATTGTAGGAAAAAAATACCATTTCAAATACTGAGTGTCTGCTTCTGTTTCCTAAAATTAAGGAGCCTATAATCTCAGCACCATTAACAAGTGCTGTCATTCAGATACACAGTGTCTGGCTGATTTAAATAAAATGAAATGAAGATAGTTGTTTCTGGTCCCTTGGCTTCACTCATTGCCATAAACATATGCTCTGCGTCCCGCTTCTTTCCATCTTATTTATGACTTTAATTTGTTGTGTGGGCTGCGCTAGAAATTAAATTTAATACAATTCTCCAAGGGACCCTGTCATATAATAACATGGTAATTTCTGTGTATCCTTTTGAAAAATGAGGAAATTAATTCTTCCTGACATGTTCTAATTATTCCAGTGTGAACAGCAAATCCGTTTTTCCCAGCCCCTGAAGTGTTATAGGCAAATGGCTGCTGTTCAAAGCTGAGGTGCTAATGCTGACCAGCAGTGCGTTTAATTTGAAACATGAGCAGACACCTTTCAACACACCTTTGTAATACTGGAGTACTTTGCAGAAATTAATTCACTACTTATTTGGCAGCTTAGCCTGGGGGTTATAGTTTTTATTCATCAATACTATAGTCATGTTAGCACAATATTTCCTGCTTCCTCCAGTGCTCTTTGCCTGTGAAGCAAAATGCAGACTGAGAAAGGAGCGATGGTTTGTTTTAATGTACATATTTCTAATGTGGGGACACGGGTACCACAGAAGTGACAATTCTGTGTTGTGGTGTATTTGCAGTTTGGACAGAGGTACTATAAGGTCTTCAGTGGTTAACACTTTCAACTGAAATTACAGGGAAGAAATTCTTTTAACCAACTTCCTGTGAAGGAGTTCTTCCACTCGAATCCTGGCCTTTGTTGTGACAATCCAATGCCTGCTTCCATTTCTACTACATTGTTGAGCTCTAACTCAAACCAGAATGCATATGCTGTAAATTTAGGATTCCATAATATACTTGGCATAGGTAGATTTTTGCCAAGGAGAAGGCAACAAATTATCAGTATAGGCGCTGAAACTCGCACAAGTGATTCTGGGCATTTATGACTTTTGATATATTGCCTTTGGGAATTTCTATTTTAGTGTGTTCATTTTGTGCAGGACTGCCAAGTGAAGTCCTTCAAGAGTCCCAGATTTGTAATACACAGATGTTGTCTTTGTTAAGTGTTCTTTCAGAATTCAGATGCGTGGAAGTATAAAAGAAATTTCAACTATTCCAAGCAACAGAATTTGACAGAAGGCACCAAGAGGAAGAGTCTGGAATAGTTAAGACTTCATTTACAGCTTTTCAGCCATAGATGTAAAGAAGAAAGGGTAGTTTTCAGACATGTTGTTAAAGAACGGGAATGAGGAATTGTCTTTAAAACTTTGCTGACTGCTTAGCTATAGGGAGAAATGTGGTGGGGTTTGTGAGGGGCTCAGTTAAGGCATGAGGTCCATCAGGCTCAGATGAACCTAAAATCAGAGATTCTGACAAAAGAGGGGAATGGATAGAAATAGTAGGTCTATGAGAGGTGAAAGGGAACAATGGTTGTCTGAAATGGGGTGGAGAGCTGTGAACAATGGGTATCAGATCAGGTTGAAGGTCATTATGTATTTGAGTGGAGCAGTTGCAGTAGATTAAAAGAATAGAAGTGACATTTGAGGGGATATTAGCATATAGAACAGAGACCAAAGTTAAAGTTATTGAGAAACCTTGTAAGTATAAAGAAGATCAAGCTAATTGGTTATTGGGTCAAAGGAATCTTATAGGAACAAGGAAGGTTTATATTCTGGCAATGCCACCAAGTGTTAAAGTAAAAAATTAATCTTTTTACATGTGGGAGTAGTTTTTGCTAACAAGGCAAGGAGTCAGTGTTAGAGCAATGATTAGAATTACTGGACCACACCTCAGTATAAAATTCTTTATACAAACTCCTTTCTGTAAAAAATAATTAAGTGAAAAATGTTTTCTTCTTACTCTGGGTAGTTATTTACATCAAAATATTTTAATACAGAATGAGAAGAAAGAAAGCAATTTTACATACTACTTTCATAAACAGTTGTTTTAAAGCATAGTTGAGATTTCCTTCTGACCAATTCATAAGAAGTTTGAATTTCTTGAGGAGATACTGTTATTAATATTCTGTCATAACTACTCCACGCATTCTTGCTCAACAGGCTTCATTCAAGGTGGTTCAGAATGCAAGCTAAATAGTTTGACTACTGGATCTACTTTTAATTTGAAAAAGTAAATTTTGGCATTAGGGTTTTTGTTATAAAGGTGAAGCCCTCCCTGTGGAACTCTGCTATGGAAGGAAAAATTACTTCCAAAAGGCTGGCAATCTTGTGAATAACTCCAGTGGTAAAATATGTAAGATGGTGGGCTGAGTGCCTGAATGACAAAATGCCAGGAGGGTATGGCCTCATGGGGAAAAAAGAAAAAAAAGAGAAAAAAAAAAGCACATAAACTTAGGTGTTGTTTCTTGTCACTCAGCACTAAGTCAAACCTGTGACTCACTGAGATTTATTTTGTTACCTAAAAATTTGTAGGTAAAGGGCAGAAAACATAAGGTAAAACAAACTATGGCTGTAGAAGCAACAAAAGAGTGTTCCTGACTCAGCAGAGCCAGTGTGTGCACAGCAGCCACAGGTACTGGAAGGGACACTGGCTGAGTTTTCAGGATTGTTACTGCTCTATCCTTTCTGTGAGCCTAAAGGAGCTGAGGGTGAAGGTGCCTGCTTTTTCCCAGAACTGGGGGAGATCTCCTGGATGCTGGGAGATCTTGCAATGGCACCTAGATCTCTCCTTTCCACAGCCTGCCTGCGTGTAGCTGCTGCAAGCACAGTGGTGGAGGCTGTGGCCAGCTGTCTGAGCTCTCCCAACATCTGTTGCTGCCTGAAAGCCTGGTTCAGATTCCAGTCTATACACCAGGATTAGCCACATTACTCATCATTCACTGTACTCTCCTGTGTTATTCTCTACATCTTCACCGGGCTTTCAAGGCATTATACATGAATGGTTCTGCAACAGTACATTTACTGGAGACTAGAGAGGATGGTAAGAGGAATAATATAAACAAATTTAGTTTTTCTTTGTCCACTGTTGCAGCAGTAATATCTGTCTGTGCAGAACTTCAGAATAAAAAGCCTCATAATTCAGGTAGTATTTAGTGCCTTGGCTGCTCTGTGTTCATATCCATCACTCTTTTTTAAAGTTTTTCAGTCACATTTTTCTGATATTACCCTGAAGATGGAATGATCCAGATTGAAAGGGGTCTCTGGATGTCTCTTGTTCAGCACCCTGCTCACAGCAGGGTCAGATGGAAGGTCTGACAGGTTACTCAGGGCTTTATCCAAATGGGTTTTGCCAAACCCCCAAAGGTTGGGTCAGCACAACCTCCCTGGGCAGCCTGTCCCAGTGCCCATTTCTCCTAAGGTTTTCTTTGCTTTGGAGAGGCACAGAACTGGTTATCTAGGTGGTAATGTATGATAGGTCTTTCAAAAATGGGTTGCCTCAGTGGCCAACAATATGCAGCACCTTCTCTGTTGTCGCTTCTGCCTCAGCTTTCTCTCACTCTGAGATCTCTTTTCAGTGGGGAAACCCCTCAGCTTGAATTCTGCAGTAACCATTTTGGCTCCACTTAAATTGCATGGTATTAACTATAAAAATGACAAGCTAATTTCCAACAGTGAGCAAGAGATATTTAGCAACAAAACTTAGCTAGTGAGTCTGTAGCTGAAAGTTAGCCCCCAAAGAGTGATTTTATTCCTACTACACTTCATGGTAAGGCTTTCAGCATTGGATTATGCACAAAAATAAGTATTTGTGCTTGGCCTGGGCTCATGACTTTCAGCTTTTGAGACCTCTTCTGTCCTTGAATCTATGTCGATTTCATAATTTGTTAGGGTTTCGGTCTTCCCCCCC
>VZTR01023624.1:76285-87385 GCA_013400775.1 Chaetops frenatus | reverse complement strand
AATTAGAAATGGAACCTGTCATCCCAAAGGCCTCTGATTTGAACCCAGCCAAGTAAATAATAGCATGTATTTGTTACATTTTGACAATTAGGTTCTCTGTATTGTGTTAATTGATGGTTCAGATCCACAGGGGTGTCCACAGGACCCATGGATACCAGCCCTGCCTGACGGCTTTTTGGCAGCTTCAGGGATCGTATGAGGCTCAGAATGGAAATGGAACTTGATCTATCTGCCCACTGCTGACACTGGCTCCTTCTGGGTCAGGGTCAGTGCAGACTGGTGGGGCAATGTGAGGAGGCCAGCCTGGCCAGTGCAGTGTCTGCTCTCAGGATAAATGGAGCCCTTTCAGTTTTGGAGGTTGTCAACCTGGCGTGAGCAATAAATTTACTTGTGGGCAGAAAACAGAAAAGAAAGCAAGACTACCACATCTGTGTTGAAAGGTCTCTTGTTCATCAGAAGAAAGAAGCAATGTAGGAAATAGAGGAGGCAAGGTCTGAATAATTGCTTTTTCTGGGCTAGAAATGCAGTAACTTCTCTAGCAGATGAATGAAGAGTTGTTTGTCGCTTTTTTCCCCACTAATTATCTTGAGTTCACTGTAGATATTTTCTGTGGCAAACCTTTTTTCTGTTTATCCAAGAGACATCACTGACTGAATAATCAATAAGCCTTATTCTCCTTCATCTATTCAAGCATAAGACTGGGAGTATTGAGTGAAAGAAGAGGGGGTTACGATCACAAATATTTTAGAACAATTTACAGTCTTTTTCTATTAGGTAGTTGAGGGGAAAAATTCTTGAAGGTTTTCTGAAATTCTCTTAATGATTAATACCTTTGATGATATAGGTTTATAAAAATGTATACTTTATAGAATTAAGGCACACAAAACATTAATACTGAAATATCAGAATCAAAATGGATGAATTCTAAGGCATTAAGTATGCACTCATGCCTTGATTTTTTCCTCTGTTCTTAAATTATGTCCCTTTCCCTTTATTCTGCCATTGGTTAGGTTTCTCCTGTCTTTTTACAAATTGTAACAATGTTAGAAATTCTAGATCTGCTCTAAGTCGTCCTTATATTATCCTGGCAGATATTGCAAGAAGAGAAGATAAAATGTAGAAAACTTAAATAGAAATTTTTTTTAGTTTTTCGAGAGACCACTGAGAGTTTTTTCAGCATCTATCATTTTTCCTATCACTTCAGTCATTGCAGCTTTTTTAAAAAAGTATTATTTAAAGTAATACTGGCATTTTATTCTGTGAAAAACTATGCATGTTTTGCACATTTTCTGTATAAAAGTGTCTTACATACAAAGTTAAAAACATCAAATGGAAGTAGAAACATCACTTGCTACTTGGCAAGCTGCTTTTTCTCTTGCAGCAAGACACAGAAGAGGATGCACTGGCATTTATGGTGTACTGCTCTTCTTAACTTCTGTCTTGGTTCTGAGAGCTTCAGTTCCCCCGTTTCCATGGCCCCTGTGATGCCCAGTCTGACACTGCTTTTAACAGGCTTGTGCTGCACTTGCTGCAACTTCCTATTGCCCAGTCCCTTCCTGTGGATGCCCAAGTGCCCTTTCTCACCATGTAGGCTTGATGTCCCCAGCTCACCTGTCCCTAAATTTATACTGCTTTTGCATCATTTCACTTTGGTCACTGAGACATACTCTTCTCTGAGTCTGAGTGGGCATGGCCTTTCCCTTAATTTCCCTTAATACCATGTTATTTTTCTGCAACCCTCACCTTACTGATGATTGAAGTGCTGAAGTCATTTTCAAAACCTCTGAAATAGGACAAACAGGAGAAAAAACCTCTCTGAAATTATGCAGTAGAAGTTTGAGCTGCAGAATAAATTACTTTTGGATCATATTTATTTGCTGAGTGGATAGTGCAGAAGTGACTTCACATTTTGCATTGCTGATGTAAAAGCACACTCCTCTAGCAAAAGACTAAATAGTCACATGGAGTTCATTGAGTTACTGTGGCAAGAGGTATAAAGTAGGCAGAATAGATGTACAAGTGTTAGGCATGGGTTCATAACATTATGGCAAAACTATGCATTTTAATCTTCCACATACCTTGTTCCTATACAGTAACTCCTTCCACCATTTCTGAGAGAACTCTATCTTGCTGAAATAATTTTGTAGCATACTAAAATTATCCCAACAGAAATGATTGTCAGGATACATTGGATGAGTACTTACGGCTATTAGCGTTTATTGTTACTGATTAAAAAAGAAGTTAATATAGAAACTGGTAGAATAGCATGGGAAATTCAGCTTGGTCCTGACCCAAGCTAGGATTGGATAAGGCTGGAGCTAGGGAAGGCCTCGCAGTGTGTCTGTGTTGGCCTCTGCCTGGATCAGGCTGCTCTTGAGGAATGTCACAAAGGGAAGGGGAAAGTCAGGGAGAGAAAACTGTCCATGGCTCTTTTTTCCACAAGCTGCTTCAGCCTGAGTGCCCTTTCTGCCTGTCAGCTACAGTGTGGGAGAGAAGTGCTGATCCCATGTGAGTTAGAGCCCAAGATCGCATTTTAAATCAATAATCTGCAGGAAATTGGATGCTCTCTAAAATCCAGCTGAGGCATAGATAGCGATCAACATTACTGAATAGTGGCCATTTTACATTTGTGTGCATGTGCACACACACATACACACACCTGAGAATGTGCTGGGAATCAATTTGTGACTCCTTTGGAAATGTGTTAGTAATAACAAGGTCACAGTAAAATAATTTGCTTTGTCAGTAACAACAAGATCATGGTAAAGCAAGTTGCTTAAACAGCCCAACATTGAGATAAGAGGATGGGTGTAGTACACCTGTAGTGAAACTTCTCTCACAGACGTGGGAGTGCGAATTAAACATCATGGACATAAAGAAGGAGTAACTCTTGGGAGAGTATATGAGGCACTGTTACAAGATTTGTTTAGCTATGGAAACATCTATATTTGAATTGGCAGAATTTGTGCAGAAATCTCCCAAACAAGTAACCTAGTCAAGAGCAATAACCTAAAAGTAAGTAGGAGGACTGTAGAATAACATGATTGTTTAGTTAATGTAGTTTTTAGTATAAATAGAGTTTCAAGTCAGCATGACTTTAATGCTGACCCTCCCAGCACATGAAAAAAAAAAAATTAACACTTGAAACTAACAGCATGTTAGCAGCTAATTCGTGCATTATTTCAATATCATTCATAAATTACTTTTGAATCCTTTGACTTAAGAAAAAGAAAATCCCGCAAATCCTACTTTTGGTCAGAGTATAAGACCATAATTAACTCGGCATGTGCTTTTGAATTAAGAACACAGTGTTCTGAGCTTTCTTAAAAAGCTTTTTAAAATGTTGGGGGAATACTTTCATAGAGCCTTATTGACTGAGAGGAGTTGTCACATATGAAGTGATGTTAATTAAATATTGTTGTTCCTTTCTGTCAATCATGGAAGGTTAAGCTTTTTTTGTTACTTGAACAAAAAGGGAAGTGAAACAGGTGAAAATATCTAAAACAGCTGTGAGGAAAACAGGAGGAATAACATAGTAGGAATTTAATTAGTGAGAATTTATGGGGGATGCAGGAGGTTTAGGTGCTAATTCCAAAGCATTGCATTTTTTGCAGTACTTATACCATTTGACTATTTTTGGACTTTTTGGCTAGGTATCATTTACTCAATGAATGTAGAAAATAAATATAGTGGCAGAAGGCCAGTTTTTGACACATACATATGCTTTACTTAAAGTCATGTTTGCAAACTGATGTTTAATATGTCTGTCACTAAAACCTTCTTTTCATTGAACCAAAATGTTGTTAATCAGAATCCTGTTCAATGATACCTCAGATCTTTCAGATGCTATGGGTATATTTTTAAGCCAAATGATTTATTGTTAATATTAGGTATTGAAATATTGCTGATAATGTCTCCTGAAACTGTGAATTTTAAAATGATTCACATTTATATCCTTTAATTTCTGTCAATGTGCCTAATCCTATGGGTGTGTAATAGGTGGAAGAACATCTTCAGGATGAAGCTTTCTAGAACTTTCCTTTCTGGAAAAAATGGGAGTTGGAGTCTAATTACATAACTTGAAATGCTGTTGATTAAAATCCATCAACAAACATCTTGTGTCCTTCTATATACTATTACAAATAACAGTTCTAAGGGCAAAATTAAGAAGCAGCTATGGACCTGTATAATAATAACTAAGTTATATTGTTTCATCAATGTATTAGGCTTGGACAGTGTATTACTGTTGTCAGTATTCAAAGCTTTGAAGTCATGGAAAGTACCCAGAAAGAAATGTGGAGCTTATTTTACAGTTTCTTCTTGTTTTCTGCTTAACGGGAGAGAAACTTCTGTGTGAACAGAAGTAAATCAATGTGGGAAATTCTTCCTCTAAATCTTTTGTTTCAAGGCTAGTCATGTTTTCTTGTGGGTCTGTGGAAACAGTGTGGCCCACGATGACCTAGAGTCATGAAAGGCTGCTTCACGAATTTCAGTTCTTTTGAAATTGTGTAGGTACTATTTCATAAAATGGATCTCTTCTTTGAAATACTGGGAAGTCTCTGGCAAAATGATGTTATTTTTTTAGCTTCATCCTGAATAACTGAGGAAATGAAGAACTAAAAGTCCAGTTTTTTAAAAAAAATTATAAAACCCCCCCCCCCCCATTTTAATATTACATGTTTTAATTTGCATAGGAAATTTAATGTTTTAAATGTTCTGTAAGTTGGTTTTTTATTATTTAGGTTTTCTTTTTTTTTTTTCCTAGTGCACTGTTTAAGTTTTCTTGAGCTGAGCAATGTGAGGTGGAGGCCTCCAGAGGCCTCTGACAACCCACCTGATTCTGTGGGGCTTTACCTCCCTGACCAAACCTTGTAGGGTGAGCTGTTGAACATGAGTGAACAAATGTCTGCAGGTTGAATTGAAGAGCCAGGCTTTTCAAGTGAAGAGCTCTGATGGACTGGGTAGAAAGGGACACGTATTATGTGTGAACCGTTGACACTTCATTTTGGCTTGATTTTGCTTATAATCAGGGTTTTTTTTTCATGGTAAACTTCACTTTCTGCATCTTGTACACTCAGGTAAAATTATGAAATAGTCTAGTTTCATTGCTTTATTAAAGAAAAATAACCAAAACATCACTATCGTTGAATGTCTTTAAGGGCTCTGTGTTTTGGAACTAGGATTTCTGCATGTCCCCTTTGGATTGGAAATATCACAGTGTTAAGTGCAGCATCTCTAGCACTTCAGAAAATCTGAGAGAGGAGAAAATCGCTCAAATCTGAAGCAGTTTTGTTTCATAGTTCAAAATATTACCAATTAGCAGTTAAAATAATAGATTTGCCCTGCATTAGCTATTAGTTTTGATACTGAGTGGTAAGTAATGTATTACACATCTTTGAAAAAGTCTGTTATACTTTGATCTGCAAATATTTTATTAACAGAGGCTATAAACCACAATGAGTAGCTCAGTTGTGGGTGGTTTTTTCATGCTTATTTTGATGATGTAGCAGTATCTTGGGATGATATACTGTAGTGAGTGAGGATAAATATGCATTGCCAAGGTCTAAACAGCAGCAGTATGGAAGTAATTCAGCAGTAAGTTTCACTCAAAGTTAGAAATCTGTGCTGTATTAGAGGTATGCATAGAAGCTGTGTTAATTGCTAGCTTGTTTTCCATATGGTTCTGTTTTAATGGAGCACATTTGTTGCAGATGGTTGGAAAGTGGGTTGGACAGTGCCTAAACTGGCTATGACTAATTCATACAGTGATTATACTATACTTTAATGTTTAACAGTCCTCTTTGTAAACTTCTTTCATTCACAGTTCCCTTGCCATTGAAATGTGGTCCAAGATAGCTGAAAAGTATTCTTCTTTATTTAAACTTGGCCTTAGAGAAGAGCAAGAACACTGGGTGTGTAGTCATCCTTTCCCTGATTCAAATTCAAAACCACACCCCAAACTGGGTTCTTCAGATGGGTTATCTCCATTATTATTATGGTTTGGTGTGCATATTTAGCTGAGGTAATGGTCTCTGAGAAGAGCCACTTGAGGAACTGAAGCGACCTTAACAAATGCTAAAACTGGCTTTGTTCACACCACAGTGCTGTTACCTCTTCACTGGTTTGAAAGTAGGTGTGGACATTTTAGATACCAACAGCCATTTCTTTGAAAGTTTTAAAATTGCTAACTTGCACTTGAGGACACTGAAAAATTGCAGTTTTGAGGTGAAACTGAAGGACCAACTACATCAATCATTAAGGGTGATGTAGATCAGCTTAATGATGGCATGCATGACAGTAATCTTTCATATACTAACCTGGAGATTCAATGAATTTTCTATGAATACATGCTAAATCTAGAGAGGAAATGAAAATATAGCAGATTTCCCAGCATTTTTGTAGTTGATTCTTATTTGGATCTCTTGTGATAAAGCTTGTACAACTGACTCCTTTTGCTGAGGACTACAGTGAATATCTCTGTCAAACTCCAGTCAATTCTTTGTGAAGAAAAAAAGAGCTCTACGGTTCAGTGGGTTTCTCTACCATTTTTACTGTTGTTTTCTCACATTGTCACTAAAATATTCTCTTTGTTATCTGAATGGGACATCTGCTGACTGGCTTAGCTCTCTTTACCCGATTGTGTGAAAAGTCTTGGTTAAATCTGTGAGGCCTTGGAGGCCCAGTAACCTGCTAAGTGTTATAGAGCCTGAAAGACATAGTGTCCTTGGACTAACTTTTCTACTTACAGCTGTATGTGATAGATAAAAACAAACTTACATATAAAAGACTGGGGTGAATGTAATTTTAATACACTTGTAGACATGTTAATGAGGAACTGGTTTTTCTTACCAGAAAGTATATGAAAATCCATACAAATAAGGTGTATTTTACAGTAGGGCAGAAAAATAGAGCAGGCAAGCTTTAAAAGAAAGCCTTTTTCTCTAGCTCTATCACAAACTTGCTCAATTGGAATTGATAATTTGTTTGAAGTGGTTGGAAATCCACTTATTATGGCTAACAACGAAGAATAATGCAGACAGTTTGGCTGTTAGCACTAGGATGTCTAAACTACAGCTTTGATGCAATAATACTATAACTTGAAGATTTACCTAATTTATAATTTTTCCCAAAGCTCTTGCCCGCTCTGCACCACTGCTTGGTATGGTGATTTGTCTGCACTATCCAGAGTTTAGTTTGAAACACGTTTGCATTTGATTGGTGTTTTCAGATTTTGATCGCTTCTAGTTCCCCTCCACAGAAGTAACCTTTTAAAATGTCAGTTTTAATGTACAAATTTTATGAGAATAAAAAGGCTTTTAAAAATACTAATTTTAGACTTCTCACTGCTGAGCTAGTAGTCACTGCTGTTCTCTTAGACTGAGTCCTGGAAAATTAAGTCAGTGCTCACTATAATAAAATGTGTACTCCGGACTTCATGGGGAGAAAAAAACCACTTTTCTTTTAAATTCTTTTTCTGTAACTGTTGCACGATAGCCAAAGTAATCTTCTGTCCTTTTACTTGTTGGTATTTACCCTCTTTCCCTCTTTTCATCCATCCGTCTGTCTGTGTCTACCGTGCGCGGGATTTCCTGCAAGTGGGAATTCCTCTCCTCTTAGGCAATAGTCTCTCATGAGAGAAGAAACACCAGGTGCACAAAATTTCATCTTGTTGTCTGTAACAGAAAAACCTTACAAGTTAGGGTGTCTGGCTTACCAAATATGTCATGTAAAATATGATCTAAAACATTTTCCCTCTGAAGGTGACACAATATTTAATTGCTGCTAAAAGATTTGATAATTTTCTGTAATCTTAACTGCTGCAGCTATTCTTGTAATTTATCATATTGGTTAGGTTGCTATGTCATATGCTCCGTAAGAGAGGTGACACTGAAATTCAAAAGGAAGGGAAGCTTAAGCTTTTTCCCCCTACTTCCAATGTCCCCTGTTCTAAATCAGAAAAGAAGCATTTTTTTTTGGCTTCAGGGAGCTATGTGTTCAAGATCACAGCTAGAGGTATGGTGCTGCAGTCATGGTCATCAGTGATGGGAAGGGAGAGTATAATGATTTAAAAAAACCCAACAAAAACAACCCCATATAAAACTCCCTTGGGATTAAAGAGAAATGCTTCATTCTTTCCCTTGTCAAAACTCCTATATAAATTGTGCACACAGATGAAAGAATTACAGAAGGGAATATATTCAGATTTTAAATATCAACAAGATATTTGGTTGTGATATTGTCTCATATGGAAGTAGCGAGATTTTCTTTATCATCTTCCAGGTATGTCTCCTAAAATTGTGTCTTTTTTGGTTATGATTCTTTTCAAAGAAGTATTGGAGCTAAGCCTTTTCATTTAAATGCATTAAAATGTTGCCCTAAAATGGAATAAATTTTTTTTTTTTTTTTTACTAGATGGTATAGAAAAACACATAAACATAATAATATTTTAACTGTAGTGTGTATAGATCTCGCCCATTTAAACACTATGCAGATCTTCCCCACTGCAGGGCAGGCAACTGTGAGACTATAATGTGTGGTGTAGCAGGCATCCACCACAAATCTGATAATCATACTTGCGAGTCCTTCATATTTCATACAGAGAATCAGGGAGAAGAAAAGCAGAGGAAAAAGAGCACTGAATGGAGTTATGAAATACCCATGTGTAAAAGAAATAAGGCAAGATTACCTTGGTCTTCTGTACTTGCCTGTGCTAAAACTGTGATGCCGAATGCTGATCAGAGGCTGTGGGTTATAGTGGAATGTGGGGGTATTATGAAAACAGGATTCCTTTCAGATGTACTCCAGTCCTATTAATTCCCCATGTGTTCTGGTTAATGAAATAAGGAAAGCACCCTATTAATGGGGGCAAGATGAGACTTTACTGCTCAGCTTGTACATGGTATGCAGCTGGACTGATGGGTCACTGTTTAGAGAAACACGGGTGGAAGGCTGTTTTAAAAGAAAATGAAAAAACATTTGTTTAACTGTATGGCAACACAAATATTTTACCAAGTGAAGGCTGACTGTGCATTTCATTATGAAAAAAAGTGTGTAGGCTTGAAGGGGAAAAAAAAGGCAAAACATTATCTTTCTAGGATTTAAGATATTCACTCTATATGGGAGTATCTTAAACCTTGCTATAAATTTATGAATTTAACTCTTTAACTTCTCACATCCCTTTTTTAATCTGAAGAAGTATGTTGGAAGGAAGTGCTTGCCAATATTTCCCATCAAATACAGATGCTAGGCAGAAGTTTCTGCAGTTTTGTAGGGAGTTCCTGGGCTCAACCAAGCTGTTGCCATCCTCATTCTCCTCTCCTTATTTCTGCTCCCTCCCTCTTTGCTGAGGCATCTGTTCCCTGAGGCTGTTCACATGCAGCTCTTACTCTGTCCTGCACCTTGCAGTGTCCTCTTTTAGGTCCAGAGCAGAGAAGTGCCTCTGTACTTCCATCTGCTCTAAGTTGTGAGCTTTGGAAAAAAATGCTGAAGACACAACCTCATGATTTTTTTAAAATGTAACTATACATGCATAGGTGTGCATATATATATATATATATATGTATAAAATAGAAATCCATTTAAGGTGATAATTTGTGATAATCATATTTTTCACAAATGTTGAAGAAACTAGGTAGTTTTACAGTTCATTCTCTGTGGTTACCAGCAAAACTTTTATAGGCATGTTAAGTTAGCTTGGTGGAATGT
Organism: Chaetops frenatus; assembly: GCA_013400775.1. Classification (NCBI taxonomy): domain Eukaryota; kingdom Metazoa; phylum Chordata; class Aves; order Passeriformes; family Picathartidae; genus Chaetops; species Chaetops frenatus. The sequence goes on along the minus strand of VZTR01023624.1, from coordinate 77,680 downwards.
GAAATTGATTACAGTAATTAGAAAATGTAGGTGGTTTTACTTACTTGTATCACTTTGCTTACTGAACTACTTTAATTTCCATGAGTATGATAGTTTCCAGCTGTGTTGCAATAGACATTTCATAAAGATTTAGATATATCCCAAAATATTACTATATACCAAAATGGACGCTTTTTCAAGTTCTATTATCCTAAGTTCATTGAGAGTGAGCTATAAATGAGTCTCTGTGCTGTGGTTTACAGTATTCTCTTTCTATATAGGTTATATTTTAATTTCCACTCTTTAGAAAGGAAAGATTTAAAATCCTGATAATTATATGGGCAGAAAAAAAAAAGAGAGTGCTCAAAGACTGGACAGTGCATATCATTAAACTGTGACAGGTGTACCTTTTGAGGGTTGTTAATGTGGCAAAATTTGCTATATGGGGCTTTGAGAAGTGTAGTGAAAGTGCCTGTTTGCAGTACCTTCCAGGTCTGAAACACTGTGTGGCACAGCTTCAGAAAGATTTGTCAGCTTGAAAGCTGATGCAGCTGGAGCTGGGTTTCAGTCTGAATCTAAGACTGGTATGGACAGGATATATTGTGTAAACAAAGTGCGCTCACTGTCCTTGATTGATTAATTTGTCTGTTCTGATTCACTTTGTAATAAAACAATGCAGTGGTATGACTGGCTGATTGGATATTGAAAGCTCCAACATCAGAGAAAGAAAATTAAAACCAAGCAAACGCCCAAACTTTTATGTTAATTTATTTGGTTTCATTTTGAAGTGATCCCTTTTTCATACTGCTTAGAGGTTTGGATTCTCTCATTTCTCCTTTTTAGCAGGAGATCTCAAAGTAGTAGAGAGAAGTGATTTATAAAGGTGTTGTTTCCCCTGTTTTACACAGAGGTAAACCCAGGCATAAAGAGATAAATAGCATGCCAGATACTGAGTGAAAATTAGGCCTTGTAATTTTGCATATTTTCTTCACTAGAGAATACTGATTGGGAAATTTTGACTGGTGGGAAGATTGTAGGCCAAATGCTAAAAGTTGCCTAGTGAATCATTTTATGAGGAGATATCGAAGTTCACCACATGGTTATCTTGTGGGTGTAAGTCTGACTCTGTAATTGTATATGCACGGTGGTTTCTGTCTCTAAGCTATGCTGGCTCCAACAGCAAACTGAAATCCCTTAATAGGTTCTTTTTACATATGTATTTATATTTGCAGACATATAATATGAAATAGTTTATCAAATTAATTTCTGTCACTCATTATAAAATCGATGATGAGTTGCATAGATCAGTATCCTTTTGCAGAAGACAGTTTGGAATATAATAGCCTTATCATTTCAAATATCAATGATAATAACCAGAAAGATGGAGTTGACTGTGTGGTTGTTTTTTTTTTTTTT
>VZTR01023624.1:54153-76261 GCA_013400775.1 Chaetops frenatus | reverse complement strand
TGTCCTATAATTTAGATAGTTTAGCTTCAGGACTTAAAAAATTAACAAATATAAAAATATGAAGGCTCCAATTGTGAAGAGAGTTTAACATGTTGAGTGAGAAGTTCAATGGTAATTCATAGGAGTAAAAAACTCAATTCATAGCATACCAGAACCAAATAAGAAATTTATGGAAGATTTGAGCACTGTTTTGTACATTGTATCACAAATCAGACAGAAATTGAGTTCTGGAGTGAGATGGGATAGCTAGGACTGCAAAAGAGTTAAATAGTAAAAAGAATTTCTAGTGGTGAATGTGGCAACTTGACTTGAATCCAAATATCTAAGTTGCTTGGTCCTGTAGTTCTCAGGGCTGAAAGAGATTTAGGTTGTATGGCCCTTATGCAGTGTTTTGGAAACCTAAGGAGCAGACAGTTCTGCTTTCTCTCAGCTGACAGACACACAGAGCTGTGCATATGGTGATACCAGTATGTACCGACCAGGATGCAGGGAACCTGCAGAGAAAGACACATGGCAAAAACAGAGAGGTTGTGCATAATGGGGCAAACCCAGAGAGCAGCTGCTGGTGCTCAGAGATAAGAACAATTCTTGTTTCATGGTATGTGAAGATAGAGAAAATTTCTGTTCTGTGCAAGCTGTTAATTTGGACAAGAGAATTTGGTTCAATTGTGTGACTGTTATATAGGTTCCATTATTTCCATACTGTACAGGTTCAATTATATAAATATATATACATATATATAACCACACACTAATCTAGTGAGCTACTTGAGTAAAGAAACTTAGCAGGAACTCACTTCCCTTTTCTTCCTGTCTTTGGGGCATATCTCCTCATATATTTTGCATGAAATTTCAACAAATTGACAGTGGTTTTTTTTTTCCTGGGGAAAAAAAAAATTATTCTGCTGTCCACCAGTGCAGAGCATATTGTGACTTTTGCTCAGCTGTATGAAAGTGATGCTCAAGAACTGAGGAAGGAGATTGTCTTTGCCCAGGGTTGGCCACCAGAGTTCCCAGGATCAACGTGACAGAGCACTGCAGTTGCTCAAGGTACAGTTTAATGGACCCAGTTGAACTTGTGATGTGTCCAAGGCCAATCAGTGCCTTGCTCTGCACCGAAGCAGCAGGATTGTGTAGCATTTGACTGCTTTACCAGTGTATCTACTGTGCTCTGCCACCAGCTGCTGCTGTGACAGCCTGACTCTTGTCAGGCTCCTGCACTGATCTCTTAGATTACTGCTGTTCTTTTACATGTTTTTCTATATAATACATGGATATTCAGCAAAAAACACAGGACGTGAAGTACCATATTCATGGGGGCACAGGCTGTACCTGGACAGCTCTCTAGCTGCTAAATGGCAAATGATGCAGATAATTCGCTATCTAAGCAGCTCTGATCTTAAAGCATGAATTCATATTCTGTGTAGGATACTAATGCAGGTTTTATTACTTGCTCGCTAAAAGAGTGTTGGCACACTTAATATATTTTAAGGAACAAATAGAACTTTTGGGAAACAGTGTATTTGCATTGTGCATATCAATGCAGTAGTCATACCAAGACTCCTCTAAAACGCACTGTTAGGATGAATTGTACAAAGGAAAATAATGAGAATTTTCTGACTGTGAGTTGTAAAGGGTAGAAACACCTATCACTTTGCACAAAGTCTGTTTTTCATGAGATGTTAGCTCTATTTTTTTCCTTTATAAATAAACTTAGCAGTGTGTTTGCTGTCTCACAGAGGTGGTTTTCTTCAGGAAAAAATAACAACTAAGAGGCAGCCAAAGAACATTAGTGGATGATACGTGTGTCTGTGAAAACAGGTTAACGTATCTTAAGATGTGATTATCTTGGCTGAACAGAAGCCTAAACAAATAAATAAATGGTAGTACTGGCTGATGACAGTGATATCTCAAAGCTGTAGAAGACTACTGTGAATTTCAGACTGTTTCTAACCAGATTGAATGCAGCTATGTAGCTAGTTTTATTAACATTTTGCCTTTTTTTAAGCAGCTCAGGTATTTGAGCATTAAGTAAATTGAATTTTCTGTCTTTGCAAATAAGTGTAGTTTCCTTTTTTATGTAGGTCATTTAAGTGGCTTACATTTAATCATGTTAATATTTTCAAAGGCAAGTTGTCGATTTGTTTTTCAGGTTTGGGACTTCATGGTAAGGTAGTATAGTGGCAAAAATGTGGTAGAATCTGTGTAAAAAGGAGACATGCCATACAGCGTTGACACATGGGTTTGAGATTATAACATATAAAGGACCATGGTTTAATTTGCTAAACCGGGTCACCTTGTAATTTATCTAGAGAGGAATTGGATTGTATTTTTAACTGAGTAGCAGTTTTGGGAACACTGGGATTTGAATTCACACAGTACCTTCCCTCCGAACCGATGAACTTGTAAGTGAAATATAATGCAACAAAAGATTAAAAATGACTGAAAAGACACTTTGCAGTCAGTCTTGTCCCTTAATGGTTAATCAGGGATCACTTGAGACAGGCAGGAGATTTCTGGGAATGAGCAGACATCAAGGCCAGCATAGCTGTTCAACATCTTATCCAACTTCCTACTACTGTGACCTCTGAGGAACGCTGTCAACGCCGTGCTGGTATGTCTGGAAGGGCTTGGGCCACGATCTTTGTGGCGAAGATGTCAAGTTACAGAGAAAGTCAATTTTCCCTCAACTGTTGGTAAAAAACAGGTCAAGTGGGGTTAATCTTGGCTGCTAATGATTCTAGCCTTTTCAGGATGGTATTATTCGTGGTGCTGAACAGCTGCCTCTGCTGCTGCTGCTGTTTGGGCCCGCTGTTGGCAGTGGTGGCAAAGCTTTGCTTCTTTGTTGGTATCAGGTTTGCTCCTCTGGGTGCTGGGTGACATTTCAGCTTGCCAGAGATGAGCACTGCGTGGCAGGAGGAGGACTGGGTCTGTGTACAGTTTTGGTGGTGCAGAAGACTGATGAATATTTCTGTTATTTAGACAAAAGAAAGTTACTTAAAGCTTTGTTTTGTCACTGGAACGTGAGAGTTCTTTTCTTTTGAAATTTTGTATGAAGTAAGTCTGCAAAAAATCTAGTGTTCAAAAACCTAGTGCCTCAAGTACCATGGAGTTTAAGGAAATATTTTCTATTTGGTTTGAGTCTTTGAAGATGCACTACCAGACTTTCTCCTGTAGCATATTTTAAGAAAATATCATGATCTAGCTTAACTTTGTGTGTTCAATGAATTTGTTGCAATGAATGGTAAACTGGGAAAGGGCAAAAATATATCTGTACTTAGGGTATTTTAGTGTATTGCTGCGCTTTTGTAAACAAAGAACAGAAGCAGAACTTATCACAGCAAGTTGGGGCTGTATCCTTTGAGATATAGAGTAGTGTATCTGTAACTTCTGCCTAAAAGGGGAAGAATTTTCCCTTCCATGCTTTTCTCTGTGCCCGGCCCAAATATCACCTGGCCCATGGCGATTTCAAATGTTTTGGTCCTGCCTTGCAGTGTCTGAATGGGCACAGACTTCTTCCCAGTTAACATACAACAGTCTCTTGTGCTGAATACTGAACTCTGATCTTTGGCTGGATGCACACTTGTTTCTTTAAGCACATGTGGTGCAGAGCAGACCTGGAGCTGGGTAATTCATAAGAGCTGGGTGTTATTGGTATTACTATTACTTGAATGAGTCTGTATTATTCTGCACAGCAGTGTGGTCACCTGGCAGCAGGTCATTAGCATTTTAGGTTTCTTTCCCTCACAACAATGCACAACATGCTAATTAGAGGGTTTTGAAAGCTAAGCAACCTGGTTTAAAATCAGACATTTTAATTTGCAGCTTTAATGGCTGTATTATAATAACTGGCTTGGCTCAAGGGAGAAGAGGAGAGAAGCACTTCTCATGTTGCAATAGAAAGGTCCAATATAACAGGGGCTGACAAAATTAAAAACCTCATAATTTGACCTTTGCCTGGGATAAAAGGCTGTTTCATAACAATTTCCTTTTGTTCTTTGTTTAAGCCATTACTCCAAAAGGACCCTCCGATTAATCTAAGTAAATGCATCATTACAGTCCTAATCCATGTCCTTCTGTCAGTGTCTGTTTTAATTAAATAAGAAACACTAGCAGAAAGATATCACGCACAAAGCTGTGATTGGAGAAAGAGGGTTGTTTGATCAGGGTGAGATTAAAAAAGGCTTTACTGTTTTGTCCTTTTGCTCTAGATGCCATAATGTAGGTTAAAGGAAGAAAACTTGCCTAATAGTTTAGCACATTGCTCCCCATTACAATATCTAAATCACCAGATTTACCAATAAAACTGTCCCAGACAATCAATTAATTATATACAGAACATTCACAAACAGAGGATATGGCAACTTCCTTTGAGTAATTTGACACATTAAAATGTTTGGAACTGTCTACACAGTTGTCCAGAAATTGTATTCAAGCTGCAGGTTTTTTATATTAAATAAAACATTGATTAAAACTATTTAGGTACTTTCTTTCTTTTTAGTACTTGTGGCTCACAAATTGTAAACATGATCTACTGTGAGCCCCTGATTTAAAAAAAAAAATACAATTTTTTCTCTCAAAACCAGGACAATTATTTTACAGTGGTTAAAGACTGAAGGATCCCTTTAACAAATGTCATAACATGCAGCTAGTTAATATTGCTAAAGCAATGCATATATAAGAGACTCTTCCTCAAGATAGTGTTTCAAGATCCCTGTGGTGAGGGTTTTCTCCCATAACCAGGCCATTATTTGATGTAATGAAAAGAGAAAGTGTGCAACACAGAGATTGTTAATTAATTTAGCCTAACAAGATGAAGATAAATGAAGTAAAACATGGATTGAATGAAGCAAGAGGTCTTATTTATGATTTAATACTATTTTATATTAGGCATTTTTCAATTTACAAAAGAAAGGAGTTTAAAGAAAAGGTGTTCTGCAAACACATGCAAGAAAATATTACATTTTATGAGCAGTTCCTAGTACTGCTGAAAATACCTATTGGGTAAACCTTTAAGTTTTTCTTTTTTTTTTTTTTTTTTTTTTTTCCCTTTTCGCAATTATTTTTATCAATTTGATTTACAATATATTGATTGGAATGAGAAAAAAAAAATTAAACCTTTAACTTTTTCCCATTAAAATCAATCGCAAATTACCAATGGAAACTCTTGCAAGCCCAAATGCTACAGTCTTTTACTGCTTATATTTATCCAGAGTCATAGCTTATTTTTGCGCAATTTATGTAGAAAGATTAATTAAGAGATGTAACTATAAAAATACAATGAGCTGTGATTTTACTTTGCATTCCAAAGTGTAAATCTATTGTTGCTTATGTGTTTTCAACCGTCCTATTGCAGTGAAAGCTAAGAGAGGAATCCAGGATAGTGTTAATTAATAATGATTTTATGTAATAAAACTATGATTTTTGATTTGGGAGAATATTTTTCCCAAGACCATGTTTGTTTTAAACATCTTGTGAAAAGCTGTAGTTCCTAATTTCTTAACAACTAAAAAACCCCCAAGATTCAAAGGCATGTCAGATATTTTAGATGGCTCTTCTTCCCAGTCCCAAATTTAAATAAAGACTATCCAAAGCTAACAGTAAGCTCCAATTTGCATCAGTTCAGTCAATGCATCTCAAGGTGTATATTAGTTGGTTTCCCAATGACAAAATTTAGGATATAATTCTATAGATGGGAAGAAAAAGAAATAAGCTCTGTCATTTTTAATACCTAACAAACTAATTAACAAAAAAAAAAAAAAAAAAAAAAGACCTGTGTTATGACTGATTAGTTTGTGCTTTATCAGTTTGTTCTAAAGCCTGAATTGTAAATCATGACCAAACATATTAGGCCTTTTTTTTTTTTTTTTAAATAAAACATCCTGATTTTTACAGATGGATTGGGTCTGCCCACTATTTGACCTTCTTCCATGATTTCTGTCTGCAAAGGAAATGCCTTCCTTCCTTTTGCAGTAGCCAGACAGGACAGCGTTATCTACAAGCAGTGTCACTACAAGCAGTGGTCGCCACAAATAGCATTATTATGGTCCCTATGTTTTTATCTTGGGGGTCATGAACAAATCCATGCAACTGCTTCTAAAGATTTCAATAAATAGGACTTTTTATCCAGACAATTGGCTTTTATATTACTTTTAAACAAAACTACTAGTCCATCAAGAGTTTCAAAAGGAAAACAATTCTACAGAGTGCTGGTATGGCAGCACAGACCAATCATTATGGCACCCATTCTCCAGTCCTTTATTTTTCAAGTCCACAACAATAGGTTGTTGATTCAATGGACAAGACCAGAACAATTAAGTTCTCTGTTTAGCAGCAGTGCAGCATTTTAATGCCCTCCTCTAATAATGGTCTCATTATTGTTATTCTAAGACTGGGCCTCAGGAGGAGGAATATTTGCTGGAGGTACGTCATTATTTTGCAAATTTCGATTAGCTCATCATGTTGTCTGTACTGTGAAAATCGTAGCTAATTAGGGCAGTCAGTTAGACTACCAGCTTTTGAGCTTATGAGTTAAAAGGTAGCACACTTGATAGGCCAATGATGTGAAAAAGGTGGTAAAAAGAGGGATTAGAGCTGTTGCCTTAGTAACTCTAACTTCCATCTGTGCGGGAACAATGGACCTGTGTTTCTCCACCACCTTGGTGTAAAAATTGGTTTTGTTTCGAAAGGAAGGGGCTTTTTATGACAATCTGGAATTCAGCCTAACGGGGTGTAGTTTTAGTTGTTAGAAGAGACCATTGGAGGATAGGAAAGATGAAAGGTCATGGCGAGCTCCAAGGACATGAAAGGTCATTGTCTCTCGTAACAATAGTGGATTGTTTGGGTCCCATTATTTCCAGCCAACTACTCAGTCAGGTGATAGAAAAGATACTACCAGTTTAGTCAGGTGGAACAGGAGAGAAAGATAATGCACCTACTAAAGGACAAAAGATAACTATAATTCGCCTTTATTAAACAAAGTTGCACTTATTTGTGGCCATCCTCTGAAAAGGGTTGTTTACTGACTTACTATTCCAGCCTGCTTTGTTCAGCACTGCCTCTGTAGGCCATCACATCTCTGGGAAGCAATCCAAGTGTTAGAAAATGTTGTTTAAGCTTTCTTCCCATGAAGAGGAGCCCCCAGGAGTACCACTGATGTGATACTTCACAATAAATTTAGCTGTTGTAGCTTTCTCACATTATTGGCGTCCTTAAAAGGTTTTCCTTCAAACACAGAATAAAATTAGCTATAAATATAAAATAAATTCGCTTCAAAACTTAATAGCATTTTATCATAAATTCTACAGCACATATTGCAGAAAGTTTACAGCAAACTGTATTAGGCACTACTGAATAGAGAGCAGAGACCTATAGTTGTGTAAAAATACATTAGCTATAGGACTACTCTTATGCAAAGGGAAATAGAAAAAGTCTCATCTGTGCTATGCAGAAGCTTTAGGAGACTCTGTGCCTTTGTGTTAAGGAAAAAACAGAATTACTGCCATATTATTTAATAAAATAGTGATAGCAGAGCTCAGGGGGAAGGCATTTCTGTTAGTGAATAGAGCTATCACCCCTTATATTTTTCCAAGAGCATCCAAAAATCCAATTCACTGTTTTTCAGAAAGACTTTTTTCCCCCGTTCTTATTATTCCCCTATTTTTGTAGCACTATACCTTAGTCATACATGCAAAAAGTTTTCTTTTACCTCTGTCCACAATCAAAGTGCATCCCAAGGTCCCTCTGATATTCCCCAAAAACTAGTTTCTTTAGGTGAGCATTTCCAGAATGTTCCACGTTCTTGTATGAGATCTCTGAACCCTTTTACCAGGTTTGTTTTATAATCTTTTTACTCATTTCACAACAGAGCTGCCAGAGCTATATTGAATTTTTATGAAACAGAAAACATGAATGTAATTTACCACTATTACACCTCAGAAATAAAAATTACATATAATTTTTAGGTATCCCATCTTAAACTGTTCTGACCTCATTTGAACTCCCCTTTTTAGCTATTCTGGGCCTCTCTTATCTCATTTTTACTCCTGGCCACTCTTGCTCTTGCTTTCTGACAACACAGATGGGTGGCCTCGCACAAACTGATAACTGTGGCAATTTCTCAGCACACTATTCACTAATAAAAAAATGTTATTTTCAGAATTAGGCAGGCCTGTGTCATACTTACTCACTGGCTGAAGATGAGAGGTCGAGCTGTGGCTTCCTGGGAGCGTGCAGTCGTATGAGCCATTGGACTTTACAGCTCCCAGCTTGTTGATGCATTGTTTTACCAGCAACTAGGTTTAGTAATTAGAGTCTTTCAGAGAAAGGAAGTCTTGCTTTAAGTATCTGTAAGCTTTTAGTTTTTTAAGATAATCTATTCTTAACTTTTATCTTTAGCTCACTATAGTTGTCATTTATGTGCTAGCATATGTTTTGTTATATTTGTATTACAATGAGCCAAAAAGTGTAGCCTGCTTAGTTCAAAATGGGAGCCCTGCAAAGGGTTAACCAGAAGAGAATTACAAATGAACTATCAGGAAAGTTGATTATTAATCCAGCAAGAGAGAAAATATCCTTCCAGTTAGCAAGAATTAGTACCTGAAGAGCTGATAATATTGTTCGGGCTGTCGGTGTGGAATGGCAAAACCAGGTAAGCTAATCATCTTCTCAAAGGAGCAAAATCTTTTCTTTCTGTTTTTCATTATAAGAGAGTTAGGTTTTCAAAAGAATCTTTGTTATTTTACTTAAAGTATCAGCATGTGAAAACAGCGTATGTTGATCTTCGGTTTCCTCAAATGAATGAGAGAAATTAAACTTGCGTTTAACTTTGGTAAGGAGATACATTTCTAAGCCATATTTCTAAGCCATATTTCTAAGCTACGCCGTGTATGTAACTGTGAAATATCCTAATTCTTTCCTGGTTTGCGGTTAAGTGTGAGAACTGATTACAAAACCTGAAGAGCCCTTTGCAATTGTAAGCTAATATATTACGTAAGGCTATCTGTGGTTGTGCTTGGACATATTGTGGAGGTTTACAGGAACTTTTGTGTTGCAGAACTCTTTCATTCAGAGTTATTATATTTCAGTTTTCACACTGTATGAGTGATTCATTTAAGTTTGTTTTAATGAACATTTCTGTTCATTAAAATTTTTTTTTTTTTCGTGGGGTTTCAAATATCTATGATATGGGGTTAGAAGGAAATGGGTGTTTGGTAAACATATCACTGTGTTTACACAGAGAAATGCAAATGAAACCTTTAGGTCAGTTGACTATAATCTCATAATTTTGGTAATTTTTTAAAAACTCAAAGCCTTACCTTGGGAAACCTTTCAAATTTGTCCCCCTGATACTAATAAATAGGTATGATAAACGTTTACTTTTTTCAGTGTAGTCTTCACTATTTATCTTATTATAGGTTTTGTGCAAAAGTTTTTAAATGATAGTCTAGTACTGTGGAAACCAGAAAGTCTGTATACAGCATTTGATAACTTTTCTTAATTTGTGTGCTGTTACTTAAATTAGTAGCATTTAAAAAAATCCTGATTTGCTTGTAGAATGGAATTCAGTATGCACATGATGTGACTACAGTATCTGTCTTGGTGAAAAAGAGTTTACCATGTCCAGATTTTAGCCTGCTAAGTATGAAATAGCCTGAAAGCTATATGGAAGGGATTGTGGTGATACAAGAGGGAAAATACAGATAAAACCTGAAAGCACTTCAAATTTAAAGGCTGTGAGCCCCTGTGGCAACATAGTTCTACGGGGTAACCTTTCATGAGACATAGGGAAAGGAAGAAGCCATTTGATTTTGGGAATGGGATTAAGATATGGCTATGGCAAAGGAGAAAGAGAAAGGAAGAGGAGGCAGTGGGGAAAGTGAAAGGGAGAAGTGGCGTTTGTCTGACAGCGTCATTGTTTCGTGTGTGACTTTGGCCTCCTGGAGCAGAGGGACAGCTGGTGGCCAGGTTCTCTGAAGGGCGTCTCACCACGTCAGAGTAAATTAAAGTCCTAGAATTTGCTGATGATGGAGCTAGCAGGGCAACAAATGGTGGCATTTTGGAAGCTATTCTAAATATTCTGATATACACAGAACTTCTCGAGGCACATTTTAGTTGAGTGTTTTAAGGAGAACGGCGACAACGTAAAAAAGCTGCATTTTCTGACTTTGAACACCAGCATCTAGGAAACATATAAAGAGCAAGAAACCCAATGATGAAAAAATTATCACTCAGGAAATGATATACGTATCAAAAACAAGATTGTAATTAGTGGAGGAAAGTAAGAAACTGATTAGAGAAATGAAATTTCCCAGATGTTTAAGGAAAAAATGAAAGTTAAATTAGATAAGCTCTTTTAACTAGTATTGGAGAGGAATGCTTGCCTCAGAATGGGAAAGCTAAACTTAAAATTAGAAAAGAGCTGGCAACTTGAGTTTAGCTCAACAGTTTTCCTGCACGAGTGACTCCTTGGAATGCTCTGCTTGGAACATCATCAGGAACAGCTAGTATAGGGCTGTTGGGGAAAAAGTAAAACACAAAATGAAACTTGCTGTCTGCTTATTTGGAATGATTAAGGTGATTATATTATGTGTGTACTAACCCACAAATTAGACAAATTGGTTGGATTTTGAAGTAGTACTTCATGATTTATTGTATTTCATGTATTGAGGTTGAGCTCTAGCACTGTACTGGTTCATTTTAAAATTAATTATAAGCATTAGCTTATTGACAGAATCCTAAACCATCAAACACTACCTGCAAAGGAACAGAAACCTTTTGATCCCCCACAGCTATAAACCAGCTTAAATTAGCTGCTATTTAATTATTATTTTTTATATCAACTGGGATAAAAGTAATATTCTTAAGCAAAAGATAGAAACAAAAGATATCAAGCATAAACTGTGGGGGTTTTGTGCCCACTCCAGTGACTTGTTTCAACAACATAGTATTATAACCTGTGAAAAATGTCCCCTACAAGTCAGTGTAGCTGCCACCACTGCTTTTGTGCCGGTTCCTGTTCTCAGCTGTNGGGGGGAAAAAAAACACCCCAACCAAAAAAGTTAGACGTGTCTGGAATAGGTTGATAAGAACATCATCTGATTTACTGGAACTAGTTTGACTGAACAGGGTGTTCTTGTTAAGTGAAATTGTATTTTCTTCAACACAGACTGTGTAGATGCTAAACTGTTTAAAAGCTTAATGTTGGGGAGAAATGAAGTTCCAGAGGTCTCTGACTAAGTAGACACACATCTGGAAACACAGCTGCACTCAGGAGGGGCTGCAGAAGGAGTTAGCCTGCAGCAAGCAAGCCTTTCTTGTCACTACATGGTTCATGCAGTAAGATGAGATGATGCAGAGGGTGGGGCATAAATATCTATTTGTTGCTTGATTCTCTACTTTATAAAAACCTGTTAGTAGCCAGGAAGAAGCTTGTCTAGAGAAGCAGATGGCCAAAGCAAAGTTTGGGCCAGGTTATTTCTGTTTCTTGGACCACACCTTGTCTGTGGTGACAGTACAGTGAATGTGTTTCAGCTCATTAGGAGCTCAGTGGTGCTATGTGGATAACACTGAAATATGTTATAAGATTCAGTGTAAAGCTGCGTAGTTCAAGGAAGCTCATGTCTTATTAGCTATGGCTAAGGTCAGTTATCCACACAATGAGGGGGAAACTCTTTCACAAACAAGTAGATAAATATGGTGCAGGTGGTGCTTAGCCTTGCTTCAGGCTGTAGTGTCACCAAAAGATCTCAAGAGCAGCTCCAGCTTTTACAGAGCCCTTATGGAGCATCAGCAGCATGGAGTGGTCAGATATAAAACTACAAGGTTGTGTCATGAAAAAAGGACAAATTCGGGGCAGTCAAGGCTTTGCATAAGGTGTCTATCTCTACAAGATATTAATGAGAGAATATAGAATCATTAGAAATATCCTTCTAGAATAAAATAAATTGTAAAATTCTAGACCTGAAAAACAACCTAAATTTACCTCATCTAAACATCAGAATAAATTAGGCCTAGTTTCTTGTGGGTTTTGCTCCCTGCAAACTCTGTAGTGTTCCATGTGTTTCAAAAAGCTGGTTAGATACATAAGTGTTTATTAGCACTTGACCCATGTCTGATAACCGAGAAAAATCATATAAGACTTAATTTTGCCTTTTTGCTAGCATTTTTTCTGTCTTGTGGAAAAGAATGATATTTTACACAGCTGCAAAAGAGAAGAGCTTGAAGAGTTAATTGAATCACATGCTGCTAAAGGAAAACATTTTTTCTTTCCTTTTTTTTTCCTCATCTGAAGTAGGAGTTACATGTGTTCCTTATTACACCCAGCATAGTACAGGAGTTTTTTAAAAAGACATACTCATGAAGCAGTGTATTCTCAAAGACACATTATTTTCAGCTACTAAATCCTGGAGCAATCAAACATATGCAATTTTTCACCTTCTGAATACTGTTCTGTGGCTGTAGTGGGTGATAGCACATAACATCCATAGAGATGTAAAATGTAATCCCCTGTCTGTCTCTACTACCTAGGTTTTGGATGTATTTTTATAGCTGCCAGAGGAAAATCTGCTGACATTTCTTTCAAAGATAGTACAAATCAGTGTTGATGTAGTTATTAATTATTCTGTGGTCTTTAGACCAAATGTCTTAATGGTAGTAAAAAACACACAAAACCAACCACCCACAACCCACAGCAAATTTGCTTTGACTGTAATCACCCAAGCTGGTGAGAGCCAAAGGACATGTTTTCCCACAAATGGGTCTCTCTTATGGACTGGACTGATGAGCTTGTGATGTGCAGGTGGTCAGTGTTGGAGGCAAGCAGGGGTGTGCAGAACAAAGTGGAGATTTTTTCAGGGCACTTTCTGCTTCAATAGGTCAAACAACCAAACTCCATGGTGCTGGGAGAAGGCCAAAGCTGGGCACTTCAGCTGCACATACTTTTGGCCTCTCTGCCTCTGAACAGGAATGGATAAAGTAAAAATTATATAACAGTTTGTCTGCTGTCAAATATTTCATGCTCCTGTGCAAGTTTCCTGGCATTTTACAGTGGGAGAATCATGTGTTTAAACCTTAGTGAGAATTGCAGTAGCCAGATCCTAATTGTTTATGCTGGTTGTTTTTTTTTTTTTTTTTTTTTTTTTTTTTTTTTTTTTTTTTTTTTTTTTTTTTTTTNATCAAAGTTTTCATCAGGACTGTGCTGTTTTAGTTCCAATTTAAAGACTTTTTCCTACCTCCCTACTGACTTGGATTTTAAAAAAGCCACGTGCATACACATGCATCCGAATTTTTGCATGAAAAATGTGAGCTAAATCACAAATATCCTCGTTCTTGCTTTACCGGGGTAGGCTTTTAGCATTTATTTAGGTAATATATATGGTTTACTAGTGTTTATACTGAATCTTTCTTGTCTGTGGTTTTTCAATAGACTGCTTTTCCTTTGAAAAAAAGTATTTTTAGGACGCTGTTGATTCATCTTGCTACTTTTCCCATCAGTTGTCCGTTTGACACCATCACCACCTTAGAAAGCGCAATGTTGAGGGAAAACAAAGTAGCTGCTGGTGACCCTATGACAACAGTCTGGTAAACCTGATTACTAACCTAGACCGTCGCTTAATCTAAAGGCCAAATAAAACCCTGCAGGAGAGAAACATTGTTTTGTTCTAAATGCCTATTAGGAAGGGAGCTGCTGTGTTATAAGCAGCAGAATAATAAGCCTCCCTGGCTTGTCGGGGTTCAGATCTAGGCATTCAGCTCCTACTTGCTTAGGCTTCCTATTGCAAAGAAAGAGCTAAGTTTTGGAATTGATGTCAAAGTCAACTAAAACAATAATCAGTAATAGCAGCTTTGTGTTTCAGGGAGGATCAGAGTCTGCTTTGAGCTGTACTGATGTAGTTCTAAAGATAGTATATGGACTTCATTAGGGTTATTCTCTTCTGCACCCTACAGCTGTGACATGGAATCCAGAGTTACTGGGTCCTCTGTCTCCTGCTATATCTGCTTTTAGCTGGTTTGTTTTCTTTGCAAGCAAAGAAAGGAATGGATAAAAGTGACTTCATCTACTAGTATCACTAATAATTTCTGCATTTTATGAGATATGTCACTTTCTCATTTTCCTAAAACTGAAATTTTCAGGGAATAAATTAGAAAGAAAGGCTTGGTGCCAGTAAATAAATTATTGAGCCTTTTTCTAAATAGTTTTTTGACCTATCATGCCATTAATTATCCTTTAAGGGTAAAATCAACATGCCTTAGGTCACAGATGATCATATAAGTTGTAGAAATTTTTAATTCATCAGGGGTGATGTCCTGATTTTACTTCCACAACTCCAACAGTGAAGCAACAGTTTTAGTATAAAAAATGTGCCAATATGTTAAAATACCTCTTCAAAAATTATTAGAACTACACAAAATGGGTTGACTGATACCAGCCAAATCTAGAGACAGAGTAATGTAGTAGGTAATTGAAAGAAAAAATATTTTAAAAATATATTGCTTTGTGACCCTGTAGTGTTGTTCTTAGAATCAGAGTGGCAAGAGATCTGTGCTTTGGAAAATTTGTGAGCAAGCATTATGTAGATTACTGTAGTTCTCACTACTAACAATTAGTGAATTCCATCCATATTATGTATAGGTGTGTCACTCTGAACAACAATTGAATGCAGCTTAGAAAACTTTTACCTCCATATTTATGTATCTGTGTGTATATGCCTGCACACAAATACGTGGATACAGGTCCATTTAGTCCATTATTTATATGTATTTTACATATTCAAATATAAAGGTAAACGTGCATATGCACCTAATGGTCATGTATGTACATGTGCACAGTAATACCCTGTGTAATTTTCATACTAATATTTGGCACAAAGCTTCACACTTCCTTAAAAATACTGTCTACCATGTAATTCTTCTTTCAGAGATGATAATCTGTAATTTAGAGGACAAATAAACCATCAGCAAAAATTATTGAGAATTACTTGATAAAATCAGGAATAGATGAGAGTGCTTTTGATTCTTCCAGGCCATTGGTAGCATAATGCATGGGTCAGTCCTGGCATAGCAATGGGCCTCTGGCCATCCCTGCGTTCTACCTTGCACTTGCAGGATTTCTATTATTAAACAAATAGAGAATTGGACATTGTACATGTTTAATTATTAGCTAAGATATTATTAAAATTGTTTTTAGAGATTATGGAGGTACTGTTGATATTTTTGTCAATTTTTTTTTTTTTTTAAGAAAGATTTCAGGAGAAAAATCTTTAGAAAATACCTTCCTGGCAATATCTGTGGTAGTCCATGAAGGACTGGTGTCTCCTAATTTATGTAATACTCTGGAACATAATTACTTTTCTCATTGTTTCTGTTACCATCTTCTGTAGAGTATCATCATCTTCTAATGTGATATTGTATTGTGAAAACTGAAAATTAACCTAATCAAAATAGCTTTCAGATGCTTAATTAGATTTTTTTGTGTTTGCTAGAAAATAGATTTTTTAAATAGCTTTTATCTGAAAATGTTTTTTACAAAACTAAGCAAGTATTAGTTCTGTTTTCTACTATTAATCCTACTGTGCTGATCAGACTTCTTTAATTATAAGAAGTGTTTATCACTTTTCTCTCCAAGAAAAGATAATAAGGTACACATATTTTACAGCTTGAAGACATATGAAATATTTTCTTACTTCCTTGAAGTCAGCAGACAAGTGATTAACTCCAGAAATTGTACTAATATTTCTAATAATATTACTACTGATGGCTTTATTTTAATGACAAGATAATTTAAGGTTTTTTTACCTACACTGTAAGAAAACACTTGTTCTTATTATGTGATGTTACAGAGTTTTTGTGGAATTGCTGAGATTCGTGTGTGGTTGGTGGAGATTTGCTATTGGCCTGAGATTATCAAATTTGAACTACTGAGCACTTGTACATTTGTGTTCAATGGTGACCTGAGAATCGTGAACTAGTAATGAGGGAGCAAAAAAAAAAAAGGGGGCTTGTGTTCCATTTTGGTTTCGACAGCTTTATTCCCACCTAAAAAGTTTTTGAAATCTGTCAGTCATGTGCTGTTCCTGCCAGGTGGTTGTGGACTCACTGCTAATGTTTTGCCAGCTTTAACATTTTAGCTTGCAGATATTTTTCTTTCTTCTCTTCAGTGCTATTTAATACCATTGTCATAGCTGAAGATCCAAGTCTCTCTCTGAGTCCATGGAGTGGTATTAATTTAATTTCATGAAACCTCATAAAGACCATTAAGCTTCATACAGGCACCTGCACTTTGCTTGTAAATTAGACATCAGACTACAAGGTCAGGCACATAATTTTCATAATTTAGAAATAATACTGGATCAGGATTTTTTAATACACTGGTCTGTTGCCTCATGGCTTTGGATAGTGCCAGTTTTTCTCTCTGCTCTGTAACAAGCATGGTGTAGTTACCTGACCTTTGTTATCCCATTGTTCTGGTTTACAGGTTGATAACCATTCTGTGAGCTATGAGGTGTGTACCTGCCCCTGCTGCATTCCCTGAACTAAAGAGAAAAAGAAAAACAAGAAAGAAAGGAAAAAAGAAACCCCCCTCCACTAACCATTAAATTGTAGGGTGATCTGGAGATAAAGGCAGAATCTCTTTTTTGCTTTTCAAATATTTGCTTGGCCTTCAAAAGGTATTTGCCTTTTGTGTTTACATTGGATCTGTTTTTTTGGCCTACATGCAGAAAGAGAATGATACATTAAAGAATAATGGACAATAGTGAGGAAAATGCTCTCAGTTTTCACATCCAGCCTGTATTTTCTACTTTAGGTTTATTTTTTTAATCTTGTCTATTTCTATTTAAATAGAAGCTGCTGAGTATTGTAAAGGGTTGTAAATGTGAAAGTATCAGATGAAGTACAGTACAAGAAGATTATCTACAGGTTGGCAAGCAGTAATGAGAGTTGGCAAAGTGCCATTTTCCTCTGTGAACCTTTGGGACCTCAAGTTATTCCTGTGTGTGGCAGAACAATGTAAGACTTCAAAAGCCAGTGTTCTGTCACTTGCAGGAGTACTTTCTGCTGTTCCAGAGAGGCAGGTGAGGTTTGTCTCTGTAAAGTTGTATAAATCTTCACCAAGGCAAAAGGAAAGATGCTTTGGCTGAAAGTTGATGTTTGTGTCACATCATCTTCAGTTCTTTCCCTCTGGATGGCATTAGAGCTTCCTTGGAATGTGTGTTGTCTCTTGTATATTTACTTTCATTGAAATAGCAGGGTTTAAGCAAGTTTCTATAAAATATAGTTTAATTTAAACCCCATAATCAAGGGAAGCACCACTTTGTGACAATTTCCTGTCCCAAGGTTGTCTTTTCTCTTGCTCAAGTCAGTCCCTTTGTTGTTTTACACGCGACTACTGCATTATCAAAGGCTTGTGATTTTGTTACAGTGGAGTCATGAGATGGAGATATTTCCCAAATCTTCTCTCTGTAATGTTTACTATTTTTGATGCTACTAACTTAAAAACAAACGTGACCCAATGGTTTATTTGAAGCATCTCTATTAATGTGCTTCTAAAACATGGGCATTTATAATAGATAAAAATATATTTCACCACATGTATGTCATAAAGTTCATAGTATGTTACAGTTTGTGAAAATTACAGTCAGTTAATAATGTGTCAGCTCCCCACTGTGTGCTTCGTAGGATCCTGAATGGGTGTTACAAGATTTATTTGCTGGATTTTGCAGGTTTTCTGTAGCGTGTCAGATGCCTTGCTGATTGCTTGGTGAAGCCTAGAGCATGAGCTCCCTCCTGCAATGTTTACTTTAAGTCAATCTACATTTGTTTAAAAGTATGACAGGATTAAAATCAGATCACCTCCTTGGAACTTTCCTAAAAGCCTGGATACTCTTGAGTGAGGCTATTGTGTGTCATGTAGATATATACTTATGTGGGAGTCACAATTTACTTCATGGTTCTTAGAATTACAGGGAATGGATTGGTAATAAAATGTGTATTGTAGTGTTGCTGAAGTGCTAATAATATTGCAAATAATTTATATACTACTTTGAGACTTTGAAGGGGGGATAGGGAGTTACTTCCTGTTTGTTGACTTTGTTCATAATGTAATGTTCTCTCTCCTTTTAATGCTTTCATTCTTATGTGTTTCCTTGACCTGCTCATGTCTTCTAATTCTTTCATTCATAGAGAGAATTACTTGGCCTAGTTTATCCAGTGTTATTTTCCACCTAAAATCTTGAAAAGTGGGAATGCTCAGTTAAGTTTTGAGTTCTTTCTATTCATTACCTTTCAGGTGGTTTTTTCTTTTTTCGTGCTGGGATTGCATTGGAACATTTCTGTTTAAATGTTTCCATCTGTGTCCTGCAGTGCAGGTAGCCTTGGAGTTTAGTTAAAAGGTGCAGATATGGCTGTTTTCAAAAAGTATAAAATCCTGAAAACAACTGATGACTGGGATTAAAATTGTAGGAGTGTCAAGGTGGCAGGCAATATGGGCAGTGCCTAGGTGGTCTCTGTGGTGTTCCATTGAACTGCCTTATAGAATGTTATATCAGGATAATATGGTTTGAACTGGATGGGTAAATTTCTGTGTGACTTCAGGGCATCTAGCACTAACTTGTATAGCAATTGGATTTAATAGGCAAAAAAATCAAAAGGAGTTTAGAAAAAGAGAAATTGTGTGAGCAGATTTAGGATTTGAGGCTCTTGTCTGTTGCTAATAAAGGTTTCTGATGTCATTCTTTTTGTAGCTATAATGTACACTACAGAAATAATTTGTATAATGTATGCTTGCGAGTACAATCTTGAATGAGGTATATGTTTATAATTTCTGGCTTTCAGATTTAAATCTGTTAACACAGCAAGAGCTCAATGAGTTCTGATAATAATAGCCCTATAATGCAGAGATCCTGAGAACTTCCTTGCAAATGGAAGGAGTCATTCATCTCACAAAAGTGGAAGAGAAAGAAACTTGCCAGAGCTGCAAAGAATCATTTCTGCAAGGGTCACATAGAATACATTTAGACCATAATCAAAATATTTTCAGGACAGCTTAGGATGGTTGAGAGAGGTAGTTAAAAAGGAGATTTGAGAATGGGTGTTTTGAGATGTATATTTCAGATCTACGATTTTGTCCATGTTTCTATCTCATATGCCCTAAACCCATGCATATTATGAATTATAGGCTTTATAATATATATATTTTTTAATTCCCTGTCTGTTTTCAACTGAGGCCGTATATCAGGAGAGTAAGGCTCTTTTCTAGATAATTATTGAGGTAATTATAACCCTTTTTTTCGTTCCGTTTCTCTTTCCCATTTTGTGTGCAACTATGCGAAGTAGGAAAGGTAGAAAATTCTAGAATTAATATGGAACAAAATTTTATGTTTTAAACTTTGTTTTTCTTTGCGATTTCTTCAAAATTTCCTATTAATTTCAAATTTACCTTTCTTCCCTCCCTTATAAAACATATTTATTTTGTGCTGGTTTATTTGGAATATTAGAGTACAATGGGCAGGGTTTATGGAGATATCACATAGAGTGTTTCTTGCATGTAGAATGAAATGGTCATTTTCTTTCTGTCTTGTACTTTCCCATTTGTTATATATTTGGTTGTAATTGTATTTCATTGTGGAAGTTGTTTTCCACAAACAGGCTGGACTGGCACACTTCTGGGGCACCTTCAGGGGGCCCTCTGAGTCTGCAGAGAGTGATAAGAGCTGATAACATATTTCTGTCTTTCTAGCTCCAAACTTGGAGTGTTTGAGATACTAAGTTTGTATCTGGTCATTTTCATAAGGTTTCTGGCAAATCTGGAGGAGGTGTTCCCAAAACCTTCTCATGGTATATTGCCATGCTGGAATAATTCCTTTACTACCTTTCAGTTGGAGTCAGGTGGCACCTTTCTGGTAGGTGCAGGGCAGATATTCAGTCCAGCAGGCACAATAATCTGTCTTTCACTGGTTTAAGCTTAACCTGGTCTCTGGGCTTGCTTTGTAGTGCCTCCATCTCCTTTCCTCACCATGCCCCAAAACCCAATGCCTGGTAAAGCCACCTGGGAGAGCCCCAGGCACCTCTTGACCCTGTTATTAACCATTCAGGAGGAGGATGAGAGGGAAGCTCTCCATAGCCTCAGGTTCCCTTTAGAAAGGTCTGGTGGCAAGGCTGTGTTAGAGCTCCTGGTGACTGCAGTGGAAGCTAGGGGGAAACGTGGGCCCATTCCCATTGGTGATCCACAAGGTCTGCCTAGTAAAGCTGCACCTTAAAATATCCGGAGAGAAATCCTGATTCTGCTGAAGTTGCTGGGTACTTAGGCATTAATTTTATGTCAGCAAGGATTTCACCAGTATTTTTATTTTGCAGCTGTAGAGAGGGGGAAGACTAAACCAAGATGAATGTGACTTCATGTTGTGAAATAGATTCTCTGCTAGTTTCATCCTTGCCTTCCTCCCATCTGAATAACTGTAAATGATGTTCTCTGTTAATAAGTGTGTACTTTGTCTAAATTGCATTTATTTTTCTTTTGACATATATACCATTTTACTATTAATCATCCCCTTCTTCTCTTTACTGTACAAAGACACTGTTGTGCTGATGGAAAATATTTAATCTTTGGTATGTTGTATTTTATTTCTATTGTTGCTTTCCCATTTCTTTATGGAAAATCTTTCTTTATGGACTCTTAAATCATGGGTTAAGCCCTTATTGAAAACATGTTCTGTATGTACTTCTAGTGAGTGAAAGAAGTTCTTTTGAGGTTATAGGCTAGGCTTATACAAATACTTCACTATACAGTAAAAATTCAGAGGTCTCCTATATGTTATCTAAAGCTAGAAATATACCCATTTTCTCAGCAGCACATCATAAAAGAGATGCATACTATGTTCATGTCTGTCAGTGCCTTAAGTCATCACTCCACAGCCTTTTAAAATTCTTTTTATTGAAACCAAAAAACAAAACAAAGACAAAAAAAGCAAAACCAACATCAATTACATGTCAACATGACATCAAACAGCATAATATATCAGAAAAATAAATGTATGATCTGGTGACTCAATGATTTCTGTCCATATGGCATTTACAGAGAGGTAAAGAAAAGGCAAATAGCTACACATCTGTATTGGGGAAAATGTCTCATCTAAAGCTGGCCATTGTGACAGCATCAGAAAGCTCTCAGCTGAGATTGCCTGCAAATAAATAACACACAGAAGAGGAAGTGAGGGTCCAACATTCTTGCTCTTATATATATTTAGAGTTTTGTGCCATGAGCGTTGTGCAGGTATAAATCTTTGTTTAAAAAGATTACTTTAAGGATGGAGATAGTCTCCTTGCTGATGCTAGGTCCAGGTTTATAGATGGACAGCTGTATGTATAGCTATATACATATATGTATACACAGATATATGTGTAGTACAGCTGCATGCAGAGTGATGCAAAAGTGCAATGAGAAAAAAAATCTCTGAAAATAAATGTGACTATCTAGTGAAACTATTAAAATGAATATTGACTCCAAGCCTATTTGTATATTTGCTGAAAGACATATGAAAAAGCCTCTTTGTGTAAGTGCTAAACACATGAAAACCACTGAGAATCAGTTAAACCCCTAAAATAATAATCTGGGAATTCCATTCATTATTATAGCAAAGGGCATCATAACTTTATGGTAAGTAGGGAAGGGTGGGAGAGAGGTGAGACTGTGGGGGTGGGAAGTAGAGAAAGAAAACCCAGAAAGATCCAGAATCAAACACAGCCTCTGTTATATTTGAATTTGTTGTTCGTTTTCAATGGAGTGATCACTGGAACAGCTCAGCCTGAACTGCCTGGCTCGACACTCCCCGTTCTGAGGAACTTGGATGTGTTTCACAGCTTACATCTGGACAGCAGGGCACAGGGAAAAAAGCCACAAGGATGGATCACATTCTCTTTGCGCAGTTAGGACTTGAATCTAGTATATAATAAAATGTATGGACGAAGAAAGATATGTACCCGCAGACACATACATTTATGTATCTACACACACATGTTCATGTGTGCATAAATTCCGACTCCCAGGGGATTTCTCCTCATTTTGCTGTTAGGCTTAGTTCACAGATCTATGTTCTGTCTCTCCAGAGTCACC
>VZTR01023624.1:16653-49153 GCA_013400775.1 Chaetops frenatus | reverse complement strand
TTTCATATCACTTTGATCAGCCCTTGCCAGTGGAGAAATGCAGTCAGGTTTTGTAGGAATTCACTACTCTGTGTCAACAAATATTTCTCCCAGCATTTACTGCCTGATTTAAGTAAACTGTAACTTGTGACATGGTATAGTAAATTGATAATGACAAAGCCACAGAAATAAATACAACTCTACACATCTATTCATTGAAATAAATGATTGTAAGGAAAGATTTCTTTGCTCGTGAGAGGAGACTTATTTGGTTGTGAACGTGTTATGAGCCTGATTTGAGATTCATCTTTTGCTGCAAGTTATGCCTTTCATAGGGAGCTGGAAAGGGCTATTAGTCCAGTCGTGTGTACTTTTGATTTTCTTTGTTTCATTGGGTTAATTCATTAAACTCTGTGTCTCAAGTTCTTTTGTAAAAACAAGAGTGCTGAGAGAGTTGCTTAGTAAAGGTGGAGTTATTTTGAGATTTCTGGAACATGAGAAGTTGTGCTGATTGCCAAATATTAGACTGCTTCATTACCTTCTATGAAAAAACAACCAGGGTACAGTCTCAGAGTAAGAGAACCTCTTTGTGGAGGTGCCTTATCCTGGAGATTGACCCTAAGCTGAAAAGATGAGAGGGCTCACCCAAAACCTGCCTCCTTCTAGGGTGGCTCTGTGGTTCCCTATGAGCTCCAGAGTCTTCCCAGGTAGGGCTTTTCCCTGCCTGAATCAGCTTCCAAAACCTCAATGACCAAAAATGATTCAGCAGAAAGAAACTGAAAGGGTCTTTGCTGTCTCCCTTTTCACACTTTATTTTTGTCTGCCCAAATGTGTGTCTCTTGATGGGCTGATGGGCACCTGCCCTGGTCCTGTCACCTCAGCCCTGTTCTGCGTGGTGCTAATGCCATGGGGAGGCTGCCAGAGTGGTTGTGTGCTGGGGACTGAAGTGACCTCAAATAATTAGTGTGGAGTTTGTTCCTGCTGTGCTGGGGGTCTTACGTATTTGGATGACCCCCATCTCTTTCATGACCTTGCTCCACAGGAGCTGCTGGGCTGCAGTGCTTTGCCAAGTAGCAGCCCGAGAACTCATCTTCAAATTAAAACATAAATTATTTTTGTTTCAGTAGTTTGTGTTTGATTCCTCCCCAAATAAGGATCTGCTATAAGCTCTTATGCCAGTCGGAGAAGTAATTTTTTGGGATTTTTTTGATAGTGCTTGTCTATGTAAGTGGAGAGATCTTGTTATTTTGAATCAGTTCAAGAGGAATACACTTTAAAAATACTGAGAGGAATGGATACAGTCTGCTGCTATTTCTAATCTACCTTACTATTTTTTGCATTTCTGTGCTATGAGTGTTTTTAGGAATATTATAGGGTCATATGATTCCTGCTAATATTGTAATGGTAGTCGGTTTTTCACAGAAAACACAGAAATTCCACACTGCAAAAAGACGCAATGTAAATTTTCAATGCCAAGAAAAGTTGTTAGGGATATATACTTAGATGAATAAATAGGATTGAGTTAACCTCACTATAATGGCTCTGATTTACAGCATCTGAGGATTCGACCCATTCTCAAAAGTCTGTAAGGATTCTGTGTCATAATTCCTAGATTAAAAGGTACATTATTTTTCAGTTCTATTCATATTTGGGTTAGAACCACAGGCAATGTACTGTCTCATTTATGATTCGTGGTAGTGAGGACAGCTGTACCAGCTAAACCTGCCTGCAAATCTATGTGCATGTAATGTATGTATTATGATCTCTATGGCAGTGCTTTTGAGATTGTTAACAAAGCCCCCAACAAATGTCCATGAGAAAACGAAACTGTTCAAATCTGGGGTTTGGAAGTGATAGCAGCACATATTATGCACTGTTTACTTGTCTATTATAAATTATTACCAATGAACATAAGTGGGAAACTGTTACAAAATAAAGCCATGAGCAAAATTTGACACTATTTGAGAAGATAAAACTTCCTTACAAATGCAGATCGTATGTTTTATCTTTAATATATAGGAAAAAAATAGGTCAGAGATGAAAACCACAATACGGCACCGTATATTTCAATGATAAACATACTGCATCACAAGTTTTAAAATAATATCTCAGTATTTTAGCTAAAATCACTTGCAAGGGATCTAACTGGATGTGCAGGGTAATGGTAAAAATATTTAAAATCACTGACAATATTTTAAGTCTGCATTTTAGACCTTTGGTCTATTTAGTTTCTAATAATTTGGAAACAACTTCATCTGAGCTTCTGGTTTGTGTGCTGACTTGTGTTTACTTTTGTATTCTGGTAGTTCTTCATTATGTTCTTTGACACATTTGAAATTACTGACAGTGAACTTTGAGCACTCAGAAATCTGGAGCAATTCAGAGCCTGGGCACTCGTCACCTATACCCTTATGATTGATTTTGATATGCATGTTTCCTTCTCCTTGCTAGAGAGCAGACGCTGTATTCTACAGCCTTCCATGGAAGTGGGATAGTTGAGCGTTCTCAGTTATTGCAGATTATTTGTTTTTAACAATTTTATGGTGCTTTACAGAACTGAAATCAAAAGACAGGGAGAGTTTGTAGTTTGTAGTTTGCTTCGCAATTGCAGTTTCAGAGTGCTGCATGCAGGGACTGCTGCTGCTTGAGCTCTCCAAGCTGAATAGTGAAGTGGTGTGAGTTTCACCTGTGATGATTACTTTTTAATGTTCTCTGATTCTTTTTAGTGCCTAGTCCAGATACCTTAGTGAATTCCTTAAAAAATACAAAACTTTCTTTAGGAATCTCATTAATATTAAACAATTTTTTTAAACTAAATTCCAGTTAAAATACTTGATGTTAAGTATGTCATACTCAGACTTTGAATAACAATGTCTTATTATTTCAGGCTTCTTTTAAAGGCAGTTAAAATTGGTAGATATTTCACCTGTGGAGTTTGTGAGAGGATAGGAGGTTCAAAGTCTCAATAAATTGAACTTTAAATTGTTTGCACTTAATAGCAGCTGATTACCTTAATTGAGGAGAACATTTTTTGTTTTACTTTATTTGAATTCCTAGTGTGTTGTAATTATTTCTCTTTTTCTTCATATTTTTGTATGTGAGGGTAATTAAAATAAAAAGAAAAGGGGCCTATGCTGTTGCACAGCCTGAGCAGTGGAGAGTTTGGGGAGGGAAAAGGAGATGTTACCACACTGCTGTTCTTGGCCACATTTCCCATCAAATAAGAGTATTTCTCTAATATTTCCTGGGTAGATTTAGCTAGGCATGTAATCTTTTTCTGCACAGAATGCTGCTTCAGACTACCCTTTCCTTTCTCCCAGTAGTAGCTGTAGCTCACTGGTGAATGAGGTGGTTCCTGCAGGGGTCTGTAAACAAATTTTAAGGTTCCCATTGTGCACACAGGTAATGATCATATTGTGTAGACCTTAATTCAAAACAAAGAAATATTGTGCACAATGCTGCCTTCTAATAGCCTGTTTGTAAGGACCCCGAACAAAAATCATAACTTCCCAAAGTTGTAGAAAAATGGGCATTGTGTCTAGTTATGTTTTATCTGCCCAAAATAACTTGGGCCTTTAAAATTGTTTTGGATTTTTGCTACCTTCCTTTCTTCCTCTGTTCCCACTGGTGCTGTGTTGTGTGAATCAGTGCAGTGCACAAGAACAACCACCAAAGGCCAAAGCCTGGGAGCAGATTGCAGTTGGAAAATCCAGCCTTTCTGTGTTCCACCTGAGCTCCTGTGGATGCAGCACCTGAGACAAAGCACAGCAGGAATTCCTGGCTGGGTATGTGGAGCTGCATCTTATCCTCTTCTGCAAGGCTAACAATGTGTTTAAGTAGTCATTGTGCCTGCTTTATCCAAAGGGTTTGGATTATATCTGGCTCTGGTGCAACTATGCAGGGTGGAATAAAAACTCCTTGACCATTACTGCCATTCCTTAACAGTTCTTCAGGGAAAAGCTGATGTCAAAGACTGATTCTTGGCTTTGCATGATTTGCTCTTTTCTCTTCTTTTCTAACTTGTCCATAGCTGGTGAAACTTTAAAGATTATGTGAAGGTGATGTGCATTTGCGTCAATAGATGTACAAGAACCTTGTGCTAGTACTGACCAGAATATCAGTACAGAACAGATAATCTGTGATATCACCCTAACAGTGCAAGTTTTTCAAGAAGGGTTTAAGTTTAGTTTCATTTCTGTGAACCAGATGAAAATAGTTTTCCATGTATATATCCTACCTAGGACACTCTTTTGTAGTTTATAGGATGCCCAGAGCTACTGTAGATATAAAACAATTTCTGGTTATTAGATCTCTGCATCACCAAAATGCAAATTTCACTCCTGAATATGTAGGCCACTTGCTGAATAACCTCAAGAAATATATGGTGAAAATGCTATTTTTCATGTATTCAGATTACCTCCTTCAAAGGTTTTCCTCAGGTTTTTAATATCCTGAAAGTCCCAGTTCTGAGGCAGACTGCAGTTCAAACTTCATTTTCAGTTCTTAGAGTGAAGTCATTTAAATAAACAAATAGAAGTGGCACGTCATATGTAGCTTGTGCCAAAGTATGCCGTGTGCCAGTTAGAATTAATTTTTATGAAACCTCACATATATGAGTTTATAATAACAACAATACAGATACATGTGCTTGTCTGCAGCAGCTCTGCTGACCCTTGCAGTACTTTAAATGTGCAGGAGTAAAATCCCAGCACAGCTCTGACCTGTGTTTATTTTTAGTGTTTCATGAATCACCTCCTTTAGTTGTTTTTTCTATTTTACAAATAAATCTTATTGCTAAATAATACTAGGATCTAGGATATTTGATAGTGAGAAGAAAATCTCTCATCTGAATCGCTCACTCGCCCTTTTTTTTTTTCTTTTTTTTTTTTTTTTGGTGTGTGTGTGTGTGAATAGCCAGATGGAAATGTTTACCCTTTAGAGAATTTTAGATCTGATATTTTTGTTACATATTGTTTCTTCCTGGTAATTGTGTTGGCACTTTGCTGATCTCAAGTTGTGTATTATTACAATGGAAGGTGACAATTTGATTGTCTTCAGTTGGAGAAACAAGCAATTTTATATTCACTGAGCTGTCAGGTAACAGTACCTCACAATATTAAGAGCGCCTGGCAATGTGGTTTGGCACCTATATTTAAGTGCTTTGATGCTTGCATAACCTCGACTGAATCAGAAATGTTTTGCCTGCTAGAAATGTTTTTAGGCTTGTAGTGTAACGTTTTTATTAAAAAGACAAATCTGTAACTGAGCTGTGGAGCCATTGTTTTGAGTTACAAGGAGGTACTAATTAGGTGCTTCAGTGCAACAGGCTACAGGTGAGCCTGAAACTGATATTTCATTTCTCTGTCTACTGAGGTGTTTCGTTTGAATCAGAGATGAGAACCAAAAATATGGAAAGGAAGGAGTAGAACACGGAGAGAGGGGAGAATAGTCTGTCTGTATTGATATTTCTGTTCTGAAATGCAGGGTGATGGCATGTGACCTTTCACACCTGTAGGATTGAAAATTAACAGTTTAACTCATTACATGGAATCTTAGGCAACTGCTGAAAATGTGCTGTAGGAGGGAAAAATTTACAAATCCTATATCTTACCATTGGAGCCTATTTCTCGTGGAGCATTGAAAGGATTTAATGGACCTTTCAGGAACTTATGCCCATCAGGTTTAATTGTGGTCAGGAAGATTTTTAGTTATTAGAAAAGCTTCTTAAATGGCTTTGTAAGGAAAAAAAATATTCTTGTCTTCTGTGTAAAGTCTCAGAGTCTAAACATGGTAAAATAAGTTTTTCTTAATATTTTTAGGTATCCTTTATCAAAACCATTTATATAATCATCCAGATAAACAATTAAGTCATTCTGATCCGTAAAAGTATGTGGATTGGTGCTTATTTATAGTAAGCATTGTTTTTTAATTTTCTTGTTAGGGATATCTTTTATTTATATTGTATATTCTCTTACTTGCTGCCTAGAAAAACAAATCCTAATAAGATTCTGATGGATAAATTCTTGGCACGCTCACTCTTGTTCCCATAATTATTGGTAAAGATAGCTGGAAGTCAGTACTGCCTTTTTTTTTTTTTTTTTTTTTCTTTTTCCAACAGTAAGAAATTGGATATCCAGAGACACATGGCCCAGTCATAGGACTTTAAAGGCAGCCATCACTGAGAAGCTAATACCAACCAATTAAACAGAGGTGGTTACGTGATGTAACATTATCAGGAGAAACAATTCATGAGTCAAAGCATTCCAGGGCATATGAGCTCCAGTCCAAAGAACAGTCTCAAGCTGTTTAAATAAAGTGACAGCAATATTGTCAGCTAAATATAAACTATAGAAAATATTAACTACAGTGACTGAAGATGAGCACATTCCAGGTGCTAAATGACTATTCTTTCCCTGCCCTTTTACTGCATTCAATGTGGGTTCATTCACTGTAGGCATTTTCAGGGAAAGCTTCTGGTAGAGGATAAAGAGAAAGGAGCATTTAGCCTGCTAAAAAGATGGGTTGTAATTTTGGCATTTTCTGAATCCAAACAGACACTTTGGATTTTCACTGAAAAGTCCTGAAGGGTTGTGTGGCTGTTTTGCTGCATCCCTTTTGATGTTTTCAACAACTAGGTGAATAGCCAAGAGCTGTCCCTGATAATTCACTGTGACTGCATGACTGGGAAGGTCACTCTAAAGGCAGAACATAAGAAAAAGACTTTAAAAAAGTTCCAAAGAGCTGTTTTTTTCCCCTCACATTTTTTTTTTTTTTTAATGATAAGAAATACCATAAAAGTTGTTCCCAACCCTCTGAGCTTTGAGGAAGTCTGAATCTGAAGTCAAACTTTGTGATTTGGATTTGTATCTATTAGCAGAAGTGTAATTTGCCTGGATTGGAAAAACAAATGCAAGAATAGCTGAGTGTGTATCTTGGAAGCCGTGGGTGTACTGCTTAGCTTGATGCTTATTTCAGCCAGAGATTTGGGTGCTCAGTTAACATTATAGCTGTCATTTCTTGAATCACATTTGCTTCCACTCCCCCTCCCGCCCTTTTCTTTCCAAGGTGGTTCCTGCGATTACCATAAACTCTCTAATCTTGCAATGCTGTTTATGATCTATATGTAACTAATTCATGTAGAATTGCTGCAAAATGAAGCCAAGGAAGAGCTTGAGGGAGTTGAGTTGATTGGCCTGAGGCCTTGCTGTGACTCAGAGCCAGGAACAGAAACCGAGAGATTCTCTCCCATTGCAGCCTTCTCAAGCTATTCGGGCTTTGTGCACAGGGATTTTTGTTGGGGTGTGGGGCCCCAGGAGAATGAAATCTTTTACTAACTGTTCAATTGTGTTCATAATTCTCCTTGAAAAGAGAGACGAGATTTCATAATTTTAGGAAATAGCTGTTTATTCTAAAATGGCAAAAAGATTACAGCATTTGCTTTGCAGTGAGTTACATTACTGCCTTCTGCCTACACAACATTGTTTTACAGGGGCAGAACTGCAAAATATTTTGGCTATTCCCAAAGCACATTCGTTTTGCTTTCAGTCTATCTGACTACAATGATTCTAATGTACCCCAAAACTAAGTGCTGATTTGTGAGGGAGAATCCTGTAACCATGTTTAATATTATGAGAGGAGTATGAACGTTTTAAAAGGTGGGAAGGGATAAGATGCTGTGGCTGACTTTTTTTTTTTTTTTTACTTATGAACACCAGGTTAGCATAAAAGTTTAGAAGGAAATGCTTAAAAGGTTATGAGTACTTCTAAAAATGGTTTCTTTTAGTTTATTTAGCTCTGGAGTCACCAAAGCACTTAGA
This sequence comes from Chaetops frenatus, assembly GCA_013400775.1. Classification (NCBI taxonomy): domain Eukaryota; kingdom Metazoa; phylum Chordata; class Aves; order Passeriformes; family Picathartidae; genus Chaetops; species Chaetops frenatus. The sequence continues at coordinate 41,357 of VZTR01023624.1, read as the reverse complement.
CATGTGCTTAACTTTTTGAAACCGAGTCGTCCAATTTGAAATTAGTGGACTGCTTGCATACTTACAGTTAATCATGCACTTAAGTACTTTAATCTGGCACTTTGGGGAAAAGGAATGGAGACTGTTCATAAAAGCTCTGTAAGTGAATATATTTCTAATCTAATCTGATTTCAATCTACTGTTGGAGCTGTAGACCTGGGTTATGTCTCTGCTGCAGTCACTAAAGCAGGGTGAATTAGTCCATCTGAGCACCATGCTACTGTAGTTGGAGAGCTATCAGAAGCAAGCTTGTTTAAAATTAGTTTGGATATCTGAGCATTACAAAGCAGTCATTTATGTGGCTGCAGTGTAGACATGCCTTTAGGTTTATGAATGCTTTGTGAGGGTGGAGCAGAGCAGAAGTGAGAGTCCCCAGCCAACTAGAAGTCTGCTCTGTCATATATCTCGTTGCTATTGCTCAGTTTATATGTTTTTGGAACAGTGTCTGGGCCATTGCATTGTTATTGTCTGTTGTTATACTTCATGGCTTGATTCTGAAATGTCTGGCAGCTGAAACTCCAGGTCTAGCCTTAATTTCTACTGTAATATTTAATCATTTGAGCAGTCAACAGGGATGGAGGATTTTTCAGGCTTTGGAAACCTTTTGTGTCAGGACTACCAGCTAATTTTTTGAAAAAGAGGATACCAATTTTTTGAAGAATTTGAGACCGTAGTGAAACCTTTACACAAAAAAATAGTCTTAATATTTGTGTTTAGAAAGGTATGACACACAGTGGCTGTAGGAAAAAAGGAAAACCAATATTTTGTGCATCTGACTGGGAGTCTTCATTAGGGCAGAGAGAATTTCTTCTCTGGTTTAAAATAAAAAATCAGTTCTTATCTATAGCAAATGAAGCTGTTTGGGACCATGCTTAGCTTTTTGAAGGTAAAAAACCCCTTAGCTGCTCAATTTTAGCTTTACTACCTCAGTATTGAGGCTAAATGAATTTGGAGTGCAATCCCTCAGATTTACTGACCTTTTGATAAATGATCACATTTTGTTTATGCCTCAAATTCAAAATGAGATAGAATTTATTCTAGTGCTGGAAAATACGATCAAGATTTTTAAATTCTCAAAATTGAGTAGGTGATAGGACTTCAGTTAATTAGGGCCTTTTTCAACCTTTTCTCATATCCATTAGATATATTTTCCACCTTTAGTGATTGCTGTGTTCAGCTAATCTGTCAATTTAACCAAAGCAACAATTTCACAATGTAGTTTTCTTTCTGATTGTGTGCTGTGTAATCAATATACTGATATAATGTGAGTGTAATTTCCTCTCTTATTTTATCTCCAGTGCACAGTATTATAAATAAACAGCTAAAAAAGAAAAAAGAAAGAAAAGCACCAAACAAATCTGTTGCATCTTCTTTTAAGATTGTACCACTGTAGACACTTGTTCTAGTAAAGTAGAATTGGACCCACTTGATTGCATTTAAATTTTTCATGCTTCAGCAGTTTGTCTGGGAGCACAGTAAAGAAAACCCCCCGAGCGAGGATAGTTTAGAATAATAGAACTTGATTTTGTGTATTATAGCGGCACCATTTGCGCTGCTGTAGTTAGGGTTGTGTCAGCACTTCCATTATAAACCCCTGTTTGCAGGGGTTATAACTAGGGAGATATTTTTTATCAGAAACTTTTTTTTTTTTTTAAGAATAATTCCAGTGAGTTTAATTGATGATAGAAGAAAAAAAAATTAGAATGGAAATTAGTAAATTTCTGATACCTTTTGCAACCCTTATTTATTATGAATATTGATTTTTTTTTTTCCTCCTGTCAGCAGGGATTTTAGCAAATGCATTTTGAATATTTTAAACATAAAATTGGGAAGTTGTTATGGCTTAAAATTTGACTGCTATTCATGCTTGTATTTTAACATTGAAATATTTTAACAAACACGCTGTTCTATGGCTTAATTTTATCATAAACATAAACTACTCAACTGGGCCAGAGTCTTCTCCACTGGAATTGAATGAGGCCTTTTGGCCTGATGGAATCATGTGTTCAGAATTCTTCCAAATTGCTGGATAACACCCATCTGCAGAGTTTAAATTTGCTCTGCTTCAGTGGTTGCAAACCCAGGTGTAACTGGACACCCTCAGAAGCCATGTACAAATGAAGCAAATTCATTGAGGTATATTCATGTACTGGGAAAAGAAGGTGGAGGGCTTAATCTAACAGGCCCCTACAGCTCTGTCCCTCTAAACCCAATGCTTTAAATCTAAGAACTAAACCCCCAAAATTTTACCATTAAACATTTTAACAAAGCTTTGGAGAAAATAAATGTGAAAAATACCCCTAAAAATTATGCCATGAGGAAAGTGAGTTCCTGGGAGTCCTGCCTGAGCCTGTCTTCCCTTCCAGGCTCCAAGACTACAGGTGACTGACTAAAGTGCAGCATGGAAGGTGTCTGTCCATCATGCAGCAGTGGGGAGAAGGGGTAGGTGGAGCTAGGAGGCATTTGAACCCTATCCTTGGTCTATTCTCTTACTCCAGTACACAAAAAAAGTTGCTGGGCATGGCTTGAGATTATTAGTCAGTGGGACCTTTTATAATTTTATTTTTGGTGTTAAGAAATTCCCTTTTCTCTATGTAATCAGCTTAACAGAAGTTGAATGGAGATTTTTATTGAATTGTGTTTAAAACATCGTGAATAAGAGGAGTATATTAGTGTAGCTGACAAAGAAAAAATACTTCCCCTGCAGTGCATTACCAGTAGATAGATTTGCTGAATGGTCACTTGAGGAGACACCAAAAGCCTGTTTATGAAATAGAGGTGAAGCCTTTCTAGACTAATTATATTCAGCATGTAATTTCTAAACTTCAGTCTGAATTTTGATTTTCAATTAACATTCCCAATTTGAAGATAATTTTCTATTTAATGTAATTGCAGGAAATAATTTATTGGCTGATTAAGACTGAGGGCCCAGCCTTCCTTAAGAAAACAGTCCCTAACAAACCAGCCTTTAAAGCCAACTCGAAGCTTTGGACAGATTCAGCCTATTTTTGCAGCTGCAGAGTTGTGTTTAATTAGGATTGTGCAGTATTATTCATTGGTGCAGTTTGTAGTTGAAATTATTCTTAAGAGACATTTTCATTTCTAGTTTTGTGTCATGATTAATTTATGGTGAAGAAACAGCCATAGCTCTTGCTTTACACAGAAGCTCGTTCAGTATGAAACAGGAACGAGATCTGTTGAGAAGGTGAAAGAAAGGAAAAAACCTTTATTGCGACTTTCAGTTTTCACGTCGGTTTTTCAAATTAGGCAAAGCATGACTTATATTTTCATGTGAGTGATTACATTAACGTGACTATTTTAATGAGAAAAGGGAAAGCAGCCCTTTTATTTTATCTTGGATCGTAGCAATTATGAGCCAGAACCTTTTGAAGTACCCACAATAATGCAGGCTGCTGAACTCCTGGCATGTTCTCTGTAGCATCAACACAAATTCTTTAGCATAGGAGGAATGTAATGCACGGTTTAAATTCCTCAGTTCTGCTTATTGGCAACAGTCATGTTAGACTCCCACTTACACTCAGGCTTCCCTAAAGAAAACACAAACCTTTTTTTCCCCACCAGGATCGAGTTTAAGAGGCAGGATTATCTCTATTTACAGAATAGTTATTCTAAATAGGTATCAGTGTTTTAATATGTTTCAGAGCACTTCAAAGCTTGTAATACTTTCATATTGAACTGTACATAATTAGATTAGTTGATCCTATATTAATTTTTTTTTCACTGTAGGATACTAAATCTGAACTCCCTCATTAATTGTGAGAAATTTAGCATTAGCTGTTAAATCCTATGTGAAACACAGGCTACTTCATAAAAACTACTGTTTAAATTGGAATTAACTTAATTATTTTTCTTTGCACTTGATATTTCCTTCACTGTAATATTCATGAAAGCATGTGACAGATTTGTAAATTTAACTGTTAGTCTCAGATTTCCAGACCCTTTAATCAGTATTTATTTGTCTGTAGAAACAGTACTAGCAAGTTAATGATTTGCTAATTTGAAAAATGCTCATGTGGTTTCCTATGTTAACTGATTTATGCATTTTTAAAGAAATGGTATGAAATCAATTATTGTTAAAAAGCAATTAAGGTGAAGATGTTATTCCTTAGTTTCTCAGCAATTTTGATGTCAAGGATATTCTAAAGTTACTAAGACTTGGGAAAATAACAAATATATTTTAGCTGTCCCTTTTCAGGTTTATTAATGATTGTTTTAACAAGTTGCAGTTAATCTTACTAGAAATTTTAAATGACAGTGTTTTCAGATTTTGAGTTGAAGTCAGTAATATTTCCATCTAAGTGCAGAAACTGTGGCGAAAGCTGTGTTTGCATATGAGATGGTAGTAAGAGGCCATTATTAGGAAAATGCGTTTAACATAAATCAATGTGTTTATTCATTGCACTTTTCAGTAATTTAAAGTATTTTATTGAGCTATGTCCTGTACTTCATGTCTAATATGAAAGGAAACATAATTATTTTAGATTTTTAGTTGGAACTGTAAAATGTTACCTAGGTATTATCCATCCATTCAATACATCTTTCCAGTTTAGAACATTTCACGTGAGCTCCTCAAAACACTTTCTGAAAGGTAAAACTGGGCAAAATTTAAACAGTTGAGAAGCAGCACAGCTTTAAACAAGCAGCAAAAGGACTCTTTTAGCAGAATTTGAAATCCATTTTAAAATTATTCTCATCTGTGTAGAAAACATCTGCTTGCAAGGAATGAGGTCAGGTAAGCATGATGAGCTCTCTCCTTTAAACATTTGCTTATAAGCTTCAGGTTGCTCATGGGAGTAAGAGTTTAAAGAATTGAACTCTTATACAAAATCAGCATGAAAATAGCAATAAAATCAATATTTTCTTATGGCTGGAGAAAACGATATTGTTTGACAAGTCTAAATGAGTAGAATGACATCGTATCACTTAACCCTGACCTTGTCTTGGTGTCAAGGAATACCCTTCCTCAGCGTTTTGGATCCAGTTCCCCAGACCTGTGATTTTTAGAGGACTTCTGTTGACTGCACATGATTAATCTGTGTCTGTTCTAGGTGGATGTCATGCTCTTAGGGGACAGTTTTGAGCTTGAATTTTTGGTCACTGAGCACCAACCTTCTCTTTTTGTCTCCTTTTCTTGTTTCGTAGAAGAATGTCTTCCAAGCAGGCTACCTCTCCATTTGCATGTGCAGCTGATGGAGAGGAAACAATGACCCAGGACTTAGCATCACGAGACAAGGAAGAGGGCAACAGTGACCAGCACGCGGCCTCTCATCTGCCCCTACACAATGTAATGCACAACAAACCTCACTCCGAGGAGCTGCCGACTCTGGTCACCACCATCCAGCAGGACGCCGAGTGGGATGGGGTAATCTCAGCCCAACACAGAATGGTGAGTTTCACACTGCCCCACGGGGGCTTTCCCAATTCAGTCTCGTAAGAGATTGCTCGCTCCCGTTTGGAAAGACGTCTGCAGGTGTAAAGCTTTTTAAATGCGAAAGTGTTCGCAGTAGATCAACATTGTATGGTGTAATTGTAAATTACAATTGTATAATCTACTTAAGTATACAGGTCTATTTGAATGAAGTCATTTGATGAGTTCACCTTCTGAAAGGAAATGCATCTATTTATCATGTTTTCATTCATACCTTGATTTATGTCGTAACCTTTCTAGCTCGTATATTCAAGCATTAATTTCTGACAGGAGGATGTAGCTCACAACTGTTTGTCATCTGCAAAGTGTTGTGCTGAAGGAAGAAACTTTAATGTATTTTTTTCACTCATGTCTCAGAAACAGGGCCCACCCAATCTAGAATATATCTTTAAGCAACAGCAAAGAAGCTGGCATTTTAGGGGACACACACATCCTACTGTGTCTATAGGAAATTACAAGTTTTTGTGGAGGGGAAAGCTGTTCATGAGTAGCTAGGTCACCACTTTGTATACTGATGCCGTTACAAATGATGACAATTATTACCCCTATTCTCTTCAGTAGCCCTAGATATAATTATTCAGTGGTTGTAGCTCTGTCTCTGCATCTCCAAAACTCTGCAATAAATGGCCAGGCTGAATAAAGGCTGAATGGGCAGAGCATCTTAGTCGGTTTATTTTCCTTGAGTGTGTTCCTCAGAAACAGAATTAAGGTATGTGAAGCCGCCAGGTGTTGTGTAAATTTAGAACATCATCATTCCAGACTCTCTGGAAAGCGGCTTTCAAAAACCTTAAATACAGACAGTTAGCTTAAAAAGAATCATCTACCTAGAAGAATAATTTCTTCTCTATTTCTATTAAATGTCTATGAGCAGATTTTTTTCAGCAAATTTTATTTTTCCCCAGTACAAATCAGCAGATTTCAATAGTGTTAAGCACAATTGCAGAATTTTTTTAATACCACTAACAATAATGGACTCATTTCAAATTCGACTAGATCTAATAATTCTAATGCAATAATCAACAGAGATACCAGAATTCTTTGTGCATATTATGATGCCTGGAGTTAGTTAAATAATAACACTACAATAAGATTTATTTTATTATAGTGTTGATTTTTTTTCCCCCAAAATCCCATTGATTCAAAAGATTAAACTGGAAAAATGTTATCTAATCTTTCATGCTTGGTTTAACCCAGTGCAGAACTTTCTGTCAAGCCTAAAATATTCCTATGTATTTGGGTGATTGTCATGAAGAAGGCAAAATTTCAATGGCAAACTTTCAACTGCCAAATTGCTTTAAAGAAAAATGATTATATCTTAGCATTTTGGCAAGGGAGGTTGTAAGTTGTATATATGGCTTGTATTCAGAATTTTGGACAGACAGTCATTCTTCTGCCCAAGTTATGCGATAAGCACATTAGAATAATTTTAACTTCTGTGTTGTCAGGAGGACAAGCTGCATGCACACTAGAAATGACTGATCCAGTTTGTTGATGGAAAAAGTTAATCTGTGAATTCATCAGCTACTTCTCTATTCATTCAGAGAGGCAGGTGCACTCTTGGAATTTTGATATTAAGACACCAATATCATTGACAAAATTACTCCATGTCCCTGAGAGAATGGAACTCCTAGCTTCCAGAAGTCCCTCCATGCAATTTTTTTTTGGTTCAGCCTGTTCCTTGGACCTGGAGTGAGCTGAAACGGTTGGCCCTTGTGCAGTGCGATCAGTTGTGCTCATATTGCTCTGCAGGGGTTTGCAGTCCCAGTGACAGAGCAAACTCTGTTTCCTTTCCTATTGCTGCTCTGTCATGTCAACACTCGCTGTACCTCTGGACAGGCACGAATCAGTGCACAGCTTATCATGTTTCAGAACAGGTGCATAAACTTTGCTTGAGGGACTTAGCACTCTGGTTTTCCTATCTCCTTTTTCCAGTAAATATTCCATTATATATGTAGATGAATGTCCTGAAAATCATTAGCAGTTTTCACAAGTCCCTTGGCTTAAAACTGGTGGTGGATATATGTCAACCTTATTTAGGGAGCTCTCAGCTAAACTAAATGGATTTTTTTTTCTTCCCAGCTCGAAGCTGAGTATAATTTACAAGGCTTGGCTTCCAGTGAAGACTGAAATTCTAAGACATGTTTTTTGGTTGCACTTAAAAGAGCTGTGAAATGTACAGAGCAAGGTCCAAGTATATTTACAGTTAGATGACTTAGAAGGCATGTGAGATCACAACAGTGGGGTAAAATTTTTTTCCTCCTGGAGACACTGGCATTTATGTACCTTGTTTGATTTTTAATGATTTTTTTTTCTTACTTAGATATTTTCTTTATGAGCAAACATTTAAGCCTCAATTAATTGCATGAAGTTTCTCTGAAGTTTCTCAGTCAAGCAGGCATTTATATTGCTATGAAAGAATTCAGAGATGCCTGCAACTATCCTGATGAAAACATGTTCATACTCCTTAGAGGGAGGATAGATGTTTCTTTCCAGAAAGACAGATTCCAGAAGGTGGGTTGGGCAATTCTGAGATAGGTGCTGTGGTAGTGGCCACATTTTTAGTTAATAAACCCGAATTCCCAGAAGGTAAGCACTTTCTCACCTTTCCCAGACGGATCCTTTAGAAGCAGATTTGAAGAAGCACCTGTTCATAGCATTTACAGCGAAAGTAAAGACGGTGGTATTGCCATTAAAATGCATCAATAATCTGTGTTGTCTGGTTTAAAGATAGTAAATTCAAAGAATTCTGTGTCGACATATGGGGAGGAAAAATTTCTCTTTTATCTGGTATCTAATTAAGGGCACAATCCTGCATCCTTTATGTCCGTAAAACTATTGAGGAGTTCACTGGAATTAGAGCGAGAACACAGCATGCGTCATAATTTGCTATGAGGGTTGTACAGATCTTAAGTTTAGAAAAGATACCATAGGAGAGCAATTTTAGTGAAAAAAATTACGTTTTTACTCAACATTTATGGTACACAGCATTTTCTGTAATGTAAGATACCTTTAAACTACATTGTTCATTATCAGAAAAAAAACCACACTGGCTAGAAATGTTTTCAAACTTTCACTCCCTTTTGATATCAGGCATTGCTTTCCACTGAGTCCTTTGTGTATTCTGAATGTCTGGAAGCCAAAATATTTTGTTTTAACTCCCACTCTATAGTATTTCCCAGCTGTGTACTTATATGGTGTAATAAAAGGATTTAACAAATGGGAAATAGCAGCTGCATTTGGAAATTCCCTTTGTGCTCCCTTTTCATTTGACAGATTCAGCAATGTGTAACAACTGTAACGTCAGACCTGTAATGACTTATACTGCCAGTATCATTTCATCAGCCCATTTGATGTTACAGTGGGGAGAAGATAAAGCAACCCAAAGATTTCTGTTAATTCATATTACTGAACTGAAAAGATTATACTTGTATTTCTAACTGTAACTTAGTATAAAAATACCTGGATGTATGGGTATTTATTGCTGATTGTAGCCCTACTAGAAAATAAAATCTATTTCAGGCTAAAACCTACCAATTTGTTGTGGTAAACTGTTGGGAAGAGAGCAAAGTGGTACTAAGATAATGGTGAAAATATTGTGTCTTCTCCAATGGATAGTGAGAACCAGGCAAGAAAAGTAGTCAAATTTTCAGATTGCATCCAAAATCTGTCTTTGTTAAGGCAATAGAGAGGATGAGTGGGAAAGGCCAAAAATTCTTAATTTTGCTAAACTTAATAACAATTGAATTGTTACATCCCAATAATATATTTACTAGTCGATATGTAATGAAGTGGAGAATAATAGTTTGTGCTTTGTTAACTGGGGAACCAGGAATGGCCCCCATCTCCATAGAGAGTTCTGCACAGCCTGTGAGATAAACTGCAAAGATCTTTTATTTTTTGCTCTGAAGTATCAGGAGCAATCAGGGCCAAAAGGAAATGCAAATTTAGATGGATAAATGACTTTATCTCTTTGACAAATGGGGTGGTGTATTCCCATACTCTTAAGGCTGGACTTGGGACTCGTGAACGATAAATTTTAGCAGCTTTAATCTAAAGACATCTGGACTCTTTCTCCAAAAGACACACTTTCTCATCTTTTCCCAACAGTACATAACACACAGAGAGGTAAATTCTCTTCCCACCCTCAATCCTGGTGTAGCAATCCCATAACAAACAGGGGTTGTGAGGAGCTCTCAGGCACTATGGAGGTCACTGTAGGTGGTGATGTGCCACTGTGATGGTCGCTGGACCCTTTTCTTTTGCCGTTGCTGTTCCCCCCTGCCCACAGCCCCAGAGCAGTGAGTTAGCAGTGTGTGTGCATGCACTGAATCAGGGCAGGCACATCCTTTTTGCTCTGCTGTTATTTGGATGTGAGTGACTCTCACAGGGAACCCCTGCAGCAAATCCGGTCTAAAGGATGGGTGTTATTTCCCTGTGACCCAGGGAAACCAGACACAGATACATAAACAAATAAAATTCGTTGTCTCCAAATATATGCTATGTTTCCCTATACATTTTGTAACATCATTCAGAGACACCTTGGATTTAGAAAATAATTGTATCTCATTGGATTTTATCTCAAATGGCAGCATTGACATATATTTCATAATTACGTCAAGACTCTGTCTTTTGTTGACTTCTTGCCAAAGGAGTGAAAGGCTTCCTACCTTTCCACTGTGGCTGCATGTACATCTCAGCACTACTGAGAGCAGATTTATACATGCAGCAGGAAAACCGAAGATCTCTTCGTACCATGTGTATTTGTTCCTTTTAAAATAATTTTAAATCACCAAGTATCAAATTTAACTTTATGTAGCTTTAGCAAAGCTACTGGCATCAGAGAGACAGAAATAGGTGGTATCCTAAAGATCTTAATATTTTGGTACTTCTGTCTCTACGTAAAACAGGCATAATCTTGTTGCTCCCCCCTCACCTCCAGCTCCCTGTTATTAACTTTTCATATTGAGGGTTCTTCCCGTTAAGAAAAATATACTCAGGTGTTTAGGGAAGATCATTGAAAAACGTTTACACATGCTAAACACTGTGAATTTGTTGTTATATAAATTCATGGCTTAAAATTCTTGAAAGTTATAGATACAATTACACGTTTTGAAATTTTATTTTTGGTTCCTTTACAGGCTGAATATGAACATATAAAATGCATCAAACATAAATGCCCTAAACTGTGGCAATTCAGTTTCTGCTAAATTGCTCATGCAGCTGTTATTTACATGTAAAAATCTGAGTTTTGTGATCATCGAAAGCAATTCTACTCTGTGATATTATTTCTTCATCCCAGGTAGTGCATTAGAATTTTTATCTAACTAAAGAGATAAATACCTACATAAATAATTGCATTGGTATGAAGTTTTGGCTGAAATTAAAGGATGTGAAAAAGCAGAGGATATGGTATTTTATATTTCCATAAAATAAACTTCCATGAGAAATACTTTGCAGAAAAGCTAGAATTAATTCTTTTTCAAGCATGTTGTTTTGATTCAGAAGGCATTCAGGTACATGCTTAACTTGACTTTATTAGGACTAACAGCAACTATAATGTTAAGCACATGTCTAAAGGTTTGAAATATCAAGGACTTAGTTTTACTAGCTTTAGCATAAAAAGATATTAACATTTCATATTAAAAACAATAGAACAATTTCCTAGAAGTGTGTAGGATAATGTGCTTAATGGAGGTGGTGAAATACCAAATTGAACTTTATTTGAAGGAGAATCAAATAATTGTTCTTGTTGGTATGCTTGTTGTATTTGTTTTATTTACACTTTGAAGCTGGATAAATTTTCTTTTCCAAATGCATGGTCTGTTATAAACCTTCCCCTATATTCTAGGGTGAACTGTATTTAAACAGAATTAATCATCACCTGAGTTCTTCACAAAAGACTTGTGGTTTATGTTAATCTAAATCTGTAGTAATTTTATTCCTTTCTCCTATTTTTACATTTCCTATTTTTATGAAGCAATTTCTGAAAACTTTTTAATTCACTTCTGTATATTGACATGAATTTTTTCAAAAGTAGAAGCATTAACACGTTCTAAATTGTTAATTTTTTTTTTCCTTGGGCAAGAAGGAATCAGGTATGCATGCTGATTAACACACTCCAGTCATTAACATGTGATTATGTGGGCTGCATATTGAGCACCTGCCAAAAGATAAAATCCAGCACTTTACTACATCTGTGCAAGGACTTTTTGCATTTCTTTTGTACTTTGACAGCTCAAGAAAAAACAGACTTTGGTATCTTTGTTCAGCATAATAAAACTGTGTACATAAAATATCTTCATGGAGGAAGGAAAGACACTACATATATTTATTTTAATCTTTGAGGCCATGAAAAACCCAGGGACTGAGACTTACACAGCACCAAATGTAATATGAATCTCCTAATGTACTGTATCACTGACATTCATATACAGTTTACAACATTCCTGCATGTTTATAAGGATTATCTGTTCTGGGATTCAGCCAATGTTATTGTAATTCACAGCAATTTTATGTGATACCTTTATGTCTCATAAATGTCTTGTTTTTATTTCAATCTTCCAAATGTTTCATCAGTGTTTACCTTAAAGAAATACAAGTAGTCTATGCAGTAGGCTGGTTTCCTGCATGCATTCCTCTGCAAATGCTAAAAGGGGGACATAAAGCATGTAATACATGGAATGTAACTATATACAGAGGAGGATTTTCATTTGAATTTGATATTGCTAAAAACATAAAGACAAATTTTATTTTTATATTTGAAATAGACCTACTTATAATTTGGACAATTAAGATGACCTAATAGGGGGAAGCTGGATATATACAAAGTGATCTGGAATATCCAAGCCACAGAGTCCTTGTTTTATTTGGCAGCTTCTGACAAGCATGCATCACAAAATATGTGTCTTTATTTACCCAAGAGGTAAACAGTGCTGATCAGCTGGGACTGATCAGAATGCTTCTTCAGTTTCAGTTTAGATGAAAATGTAAGTCTAAATACTCATTTTGTAAATGGCCGTCCTTTACTTTTTCCTTAATAAGAGCATTTAACCAAAGTGCAGGGCATAAAGTCTCAATATTGTTGTGATTTATTACCAAATCTAAACACTGGGAGTTAGGACATATGGTATTTGGATAATTAAGGAAATCCTTAGCATTTAACTCTTACAAAAGCACACGAGTTTGTGTATCATTTGCGGGTGAGTTGATTGCCATATAGAAGTGATTTGTCATTGTATTTAAAAATTTTGAGGTAATTTTCTATTGTGGAGTAGAGCAAAGTGCCTGTCAACGTGTTGCAAGTCAGTGCTCATTTGTGAAGAGAAGGGTTTAAATCCCAAATCTGAAAAAATGGATGCTTCTGAAATCTATGTACCCAAAATTTTTTACCTGGTTGGCTCCAGCACCTGAGAAGGAAGGGATTATTGCAATTAAGTTGTCATATTTTACATGAGACAAAAAGCCCATGCCTTCCAAACAGCCAGCTGGTTTTGCAGTGGCCTCTTCATAAGGCCCTACTTGGACTATATGTGCCTGATTATTATGACATGTTATTTTTAAAAATTTCATCTAAAGTTATTTTCTTTTAATTTTTTTTTTTTAAATTCTCACTTTAGCATACTACTTCTTGGCTTAGAGCTTACTGTTGTGTTGTTTCTTCTTGAGGTTTTTAGATGTATATAAAAGATGAAATACGAGTCCTTTACAGATTGTATTCAGCCTACACTTTGGCAGTGAAATCTGTGTAAGTTTTATCAGAGTAAATGCTGAGTTAAAGACTTGAAGCTTTATTCCATTACTTGCCATTTGCCCTCCCACTAGCATAATTTGCTGAGACTTAACAAATGATGTTCTCTCAATAGCTCATAGCAGTCATTCTCAAGCCTTGGATTTAAATAAATCTTTCTTAATAAAACTTTTGTGTTTTTTTCTTAATCAGATGAGAATTGGAAATGATCACTTAGATTTTTAATTTATTTTAATTCTATTTAATTAAATTCCTCAAAATGGGAAACCATATTTAATGTAGTGATTGGAAATGATTTTGTAAACATTTGCTTTCATTATATGTTAACTCCAGACTAGTTCCAAGTGCCAGCATGCCTCTAGTACTTGGAATCAAAACCACTCTGGATATCCAACTTTCCTGGGGTGTTTACATGTGTCCCATTCAATGCAGAGACAGATAAATATCCCTTTATAACAGAAAAGCCTCATCCACATGGAAATAAGCAATTCAGCTAACACATTTTATGTCTAATATTTGCTTTCTACTTCTTGGCCATTCATCCAGTGATTTCAGTTGAACTCTTACAGAAACAGTTTTCTCTCTGGATATCAAGTGGGATTGCAGTTGTCAACTTTCAATCAAAGTTGATCACAGTTATTATTAAATTGATAACTAACACTGTGACCCTGATTTCATAGAGCCCTCAGTTTCATTTCCCAAGGTTTCCTTTTTTCTCACCTTCAGAGAGCTCCAGAGGATCCATCCTCCCTACGTGAAACATAAATACTGCCATTAAAATCCACAGTCCTGTGCACTTCCCCCCATTTAAGTCTCCTGACCAGAGAAACCAGCTCACCAGGCTCTTGGTCTGTCCTTAACCCTTAGGAGGATACCAAAGAGAGATCTGTCCCAAGCCAGATCTCCACTCATCATTGTGGTGTCCCCAAACTGAGATGTTGCATCTCAACCCCCATGTACAGCCCCCCCCATATTTTATACATCGTCCTATTGGAGGAAGGATCAAGAATGTTGAATTTTCTTTTTAGTCTGTAGTCTTTCACCAATAGAACCATAATTTTATGTCTGTTTGCTCTGTTTTGGAAGTGAAAGGACTTTGTAAAAGCTGGCCAAGTTGGCTTGTGATTCAGCTTGCAGGTAGTGCTATAATTATTACCTTCCCAATGTACAAAATAGTTGGTCAGTTATCAATGCCTTTATTTTCGTCACTTTCAGCAGTACTCCCTCATTTATCCTGCTAAAAGCAGTGGGAGCACTGATGGAAAATGAACTACTTAAACTGTTAGAATCTAAATACACAAGAAAATTTTTTTTTTATGCTAACAAGAAAATTATTATTATTTGCTCAATCCCTTTTCACTAGAAACATCTAAGAAAATATAAGGATTTTGCTTTCTTTGTAAAGAAACCATCAGCTATCTTTTTGAAGAATATAACCCATGTAACTTGTGAAGTTTAGTGAATGTACTTGCTAAACAGTAATTTTCTGAGACTAAGAGGCCTATTGAACTATCATTACATATTATCTTATTGTAACAGTTTTAAAGGGAGTATTGTGATATGTGAAGAAAATACCATGTGCATAGTCACAGAGTCCCTGTCTTTATTTTCACCAAGCTGTTTGTAATTATTCAGAATTGTTCCTGCCATTACCAAAGCTGTACTTGAGCCATTCACCGCAACTCCAAAAGAAATGGCCAATAGGCCACTTGTTTACACCAGGCAGCCTGAAAAGCTGATAAGACTAAGGAAACTGTTGTTGAACCACACATATTCCACGAGAAATTAAAGTTGGTTAAAGTGTTCTGTCCCTCTAACATGGAAAAGGCCAGGGACAGACTTAGGAAAGCTTTTCCCATGTTGTGCTGGAACACTTCATATTGTTTTCCAATTGATACATGAGAAAGGTGGAGGTTTTAGTAAAAGTAAACTATGATTTAATGCATGGATTATCTATCCCTTTGGATATCTATCTATTCACTTTGGAACTTAATCCTTAAATTTTAATGTCTGCATATAGGTATTTAAGCTGTTACAATGATAGAATTTTGTCAAAACACCAACCACAGTGGGATGAATGATCAGTAATGAAATTTGGTCTGTGCTAATGGGTTGGCAACAAACTGTTGACAGGAAAAATGCCATTTATTTACCTTGATACGAAACCCCAACATTTTAAAAATAGACCCACTTTTGCCCCTGCTGAATAGTGAGCAGCTGAAATAGTGACTCAAGACTGAGTTTCTCTCTTCAGGTGTTGAGCAGTAAGAATTTCTGACTTAGTCATCTCTGCAAATAAATACCTTTACAACTTCAAGCATTTTTATCTGACACAGGCAAAGAGGAAAAATTAAGATACAAAATAATTGTGCATATTGTTTGAGCATTCAGACTTTTTTTGTTTTGTTTTGTTTTGTTTTGTTTTGTTTTTGTTTAATAAGCTCTCTTCAAGTTTTGTGGTTTGCCAACCTGTTAGAGGCCAGTCTGGAAATACCTCCACTGTGGTGGACAAATATCCCTGTGCAATCCCTTGTGCCTTCTGGTACAGGCATACACAGTTCTACAGTACTATGTAAGTAGGAGGATAGTTTTATAAATCCAGCAAAGACAGAGTGGGATCCTGAAGAAGCATGCCCTGTATTAAACCTTTTATCCATAGAATAAATATTTGCTATTTATCTGATTATGTTTTCCATAATTTCCCCCTCCTTAACTGGAAATCACTGAGATCTGTAAGAATAGCACACCTTGAAAAATGTACCTTTCAAAGGGAGATGTCACGGGTTGAAGACATTATTTCAAGTTTAGACTTAAAGTAGCATTTTTACAGAAATTTATGAATTTTAAACCTGAGAATTCAGGAATGTGTCACTTGTCTAGTGTATTATGAAGCTACTGGATGAATTTGGGCACGAGATTGTGTCCACGTTAAGTGGATATTCATATCAGTCATAGTCTATTATTTATTTTCTTATTTTTATCAGTGGTGCTGAGGAAAGCTGACTTGCACGGAGAATTTTCATCAGAGCTGATGGATTTCTCATTTGAATTTTGCAAAATGAAAACATTTGTGTTGATCTTGGCTAGGTACTTTACTTGTCTTTAGTTCTTTTTCCATCGTCTGGGAAAATACATTAAAAAAACCCTTCATAACAACCTTTCTTTTCTCTCTTCAGATCAGACAAAGTGGGAATTCCTCATTCTGTAAAAGATTACTTCAAAAAGCTTATAAAGGATAAGAAACATGTCTTTATTGAATTGTTCCATGTTCATATTCTAAAGGTTCTCCTTTCCTAACCATGAATTCATGGGCTTGTTCTAATTTAGGTTGCATGGTGGTTGTGTTGCATCTGAACTCCAGACTTTCTAGGGAAAGTACCTTACGCATTAGAGCAAGAGGGCTAACAATTTGCAGAAGTGATAGCCCTCTTGTTTCAGAGAGCACACACGATGGACTAAACTCTTTTCAGAGGATACCTGGGCCACAAGGATTATTAGGAGGGTCTCTGTGTGCTGCTTGTGACTGTCAATGCAAATTAGTTTTTGATGGCCAGGTCTGCATTTGTATGATGTATGTGATAGTTGCACTTTTGGTCATGCAGTGGGCTAGGTGCTGGGACAAACCTGATATGCCACGACAAGTGGTCTGCAAAAGGTTGTAAAGTCCATCAAATTAAAAAAAATTGAAAACTAAAATCCTCCATAATTTTGCTGCAATATTTATTTCATTTTCAACAAGTTGCAGTAGCAACTTCTTTTGAAATACAGTTGAGTCAGCTTACTAGAGAAAAAAAAGTAACAGGAATACTTCCCTTGCCCCCTTGTGTTTTGATCTAATTAACTATTAATGTGAAGTCAATAAAACCTGCTCTACCTGCTGTAGGCCTAAGCAGAACCAGAAATGCTACAAATGCATTTTCTGTTTTATTTTTTATTCTGCCTTTTAATTATCCACAAAACAGGCAAAATAAAATAGTTTATTAATTGGAAAAACCCTCGTACTTGCAAATGCAGTCATTATGCCTCCCTTCCATAAATCTGCATCATTTGTGTGGAGTTTAAATTTATCTTGTCTCCATTGTGGATAATGCAGTCTTTTAGGCAAGAAAAAGAAGAGGGAATGTGCTGCCTGATGGAGGCAGGACTTAGAGGAGTCTTTCACTACAGCAAAGGAACATTGTGCTGAGCCATGGATGCATCCAGAGGAGGAACAGGAGAGGTTATCAGGAGGAAGAACATTCTGTTATTCCTACTTACTCCACAGATTTGCCTTATCTTCTTCTTTCCGGTCTAAACAATAGATTTAGTGTTCCTTGCTGAGAGCATGAAAACCCCTGCATTGAGCCTGATGGATGTGCTTCATGTACTCTAAGACGACGTTGCTCTCTTGAGAAAAAATGCCTTTAAAATTACTAAGTTGCTCTTAAAATGTCCCCAAAGGTGAAAGTGCTGAAATATGTAGTATTAATTCTTCACTGAGGAGAGAGACTATAGAAACTCAGGATTTACAGCTGAAAAACATTAGAAAATGTTTTTTTCATCTCCATTGTAGACCAGTTTTTAAGAAAAATACAAGGTAGTTTTTGTTAGAAGCAGTTAAATATATGAATGCTTTCCATTTTAAAGGCAGCTAAATAAGTTCATTTCTGTACCTGATCTAAGATACTGTTCTCTGTGGTGTTTGGTTCTTCAGTGGATACAAATGGATGGAGTGAAAAATTTGTTAATGTTTATTTGCTGGAAATACAAAAGATAGCATTTTTATTCTGCGTCACCTCTCTTTCCTTTTGTGCCTGCAAAACCTCACTCCTACTGTGTTGATGAGGGGCTGCTACCAGTGGGATGAGATATAGTGTCTTCTAATTTCCTGTCTTAGTGAATAAATACATTTGCAACATCCCTAGCAAATGCTGCCTCCTTCTCCAGTGGCTGTAACCACTGCTGTGATGATCACAGACTGCTGTGCTTGAAGCTGATGTGTCACCACCTCCTCCTGCACAGTCCCCAGCCCCGAGTGTCCCAGCTTGCTCGTTGTTGCTGTTGCTCCTCCTGTTACATTGCTCAGCTACTTCTTAATCTGTTCCAGACTGAAGCCAAGATTTGTGTCTCGTGCAGTTCCTGATGGTTAATGGCTCCTAGCCTTTCTTCAGAACACAAGTTTCTTCAGTGCTCTGAAGATGTGTATTTTCAGCTCACAAAGTAGCAGGAATATTATTGTTATGGGGAACACTGCGCATTGGGAGAAAGTTTTTCAACAAGACTATTAATTAACTTCCCAATATTTAAATGCATTGCCACTCTTATTGCTCTTTAATTTTAAATAAAGTACATTTCATGGAACCTAATATACATTCTAACATTTCTAGGCATACCATAAAGAAACAAAAAAATCAAGAGTTTATCACTCTAAATTTTTAGTATTTCTAGCCTGGTATTATTAAAAATTAAAATAGAAGAGTAATTTTGGAAAGGGAAGTGTGTGAGAAATTCTTGTGGTTGATTTTTTGAGGACAAATCCAAGAACTTCCCTTTTTAGCTGAAATTGTGAAAGCAGAGATGCAGTGAATGTTGCAACTATGACTGGGAGAATGACGAATCTGAGCCAGGGAAGTTCAGCAAAGACTTCACTGTTGGATGATATAACAAAATTGAGGAGAATTGTCATTACTCATTGCTTTTTGATGCCTTTTCATTAAATTTTTTTAAAAATTTTTTGTTCAAATAAGTGCTGTCTTTTGACAAAGGATGAGCCCTTTTTAATTCTATGTTTTTGACTGTATAACACCTGATACATGTAGTCTTCGTACCTATGTATAGTCATACATGACTTTCTCTGCCATAAACTAATTTTCTTGCTCATTCTTGCCTATGTTGGCCTGAAAATAACATCTCCTTTTGTTTAATAGAAGCACTGTAACCTTCATTCTTTAGGGAAAATTTAAAATTGATTTAAAGGGCATGTATTGATTTAATGAGCATGTATAGACACATACCATAAGCCTTATTCAACTGTGAAGTAGATTCCTTGCTCCTCAGTCGTTGTTGGCCTAACACTTTTTCTAGTTTTAAAGTTATGCTGTTTTCCATTAGCTGAGGATTTATCCAGGAATAATTCGTCCTTGCCTGTACTTTCTTAGTGCTATGTGTATTGTCCTTACTTCAGGAACTAAAGAAAACTGAAAAAGCTTAACGCATTCGTTGTTAGAAATTTTTGAATCGACTTGTTCCTGACAAGGGAAATCCTTGATGGAGATTATCTCAGGCACAAAGTAGGAATGTTAGAAACACGGGGAGAGCTGGGCTTAAGCACAAAAGTGCCCATGTAAAACACTGAAATGAAGAAATTCAAACCATAATGCTCATTTTATAAACTCAAGGATGCAAGTAGCCTTGTCAGTATTACAGGTTAATAAATAATGCTTTCAGCTTTTGCCTGCCTGAGATCCTTCTGCCATGAGAGAAGAGCCCATGTTTTGACATTGCTTTGTTTCTTTGCAGGAGTCAGAGAGTAATAAGTTATGTTCCCTATATTCCTTCCGAAATACCTCTACCTCACCAAACAAGCCCGACGAAGGAGGCCGTGACCGCAGCGAGCTAATGACCAGTGTTAATTTTGGAACGCCGGAGCGCCGCAAGGGAAGCCTGGCAGATGTGGTGGACACTCTGAAGCAGAAGAAACTAGAAGAAATGACCAGGACTGAGCAAGAAGGTATGAGTTGGATGAGACTGATACAGTTTCCACACCCCCCAATCCCGTAACTTTTATGGCGTAAAGGATGTGCTGGGTATAGAGAGCCATAAAACTCCATAATTGGCAAAGCCTAGGATAAAGTTATTCACAGGTTTCCATGGAAATGGTAGTTTGAGATCCATTAGGGATTTTAGACAAACATGTCAGTTTTTAAAAACTTTTAAAATTGTCTTGGTTGTGAGTCAAAGCAAGAATGTTGGATTTGGTGAAAACTGAACTATTACTTGAAGGGTTATAATGAATTCTTAACTGGTTGTAGAGTTGTGAGGGATATTCTTCACTTGTATTTGTTCTCTTTCTTTTAAAAGATAAATGTTTATTTTTGACAATAATAAAACATGAACTGGTTTGTTTTGCCTTAGAAATTCTCATCTTTCATCACTTTAATGACCCAGCATCTGTAACTAGGAGAATGGGAAACAGTTTTAAGTGTAAAAGTACATAGTTCTGACCTATATAGCTAGAATTACAGAGAAAGAAATCTCTTTTATTTTTTTTAAGAATCCCCTCAGATATTGTTACAAGTATTAAAACAGAGATAAAAATTAGGACAAATCCTTGAGTGCTGGTGCAGTTTATTTAGCCTGTCTTGATTCAGATACTTTCATCGATTTTGCTAAGATTTTGGCCATGATAGGAAACAAACAGAATTGGAGAATGAGTTTATCAGTCAGGGCCCACCAAGAAAATTTCTCCCCATGGCAAGTAGAATGACATCTCACTTGGTTATGCAACAATACCTTCTAGTCTGTGAGCTCACATGTGAGTTTGAATCAGGGAAGTTGTGAGAGCAGGAGGCTCAAAAATGGAAAAACAGGTGTGGAGGCATCTGTGTGGATTCTCTTAGATATTTTACCAGTTCTGTTTTGTGGAATTAAAAATAACCCAGGAAGAATATTTATAACGTAGCAGAGCCACAAGGCAGTAGAACTTTGTGATTTGTTTTTTCTTTGGAATATGAATGAGTTCAGAATTATTTTGACTCCTCAATTTCATGGTATGGTCACAGTGCGCTTCAAACGGTGCGCTTTAGGTTCCCTTGGCTCCATGTAACAATGTAGATTTAAATTAAAATTGAAGCTGATACAATAATATGTTTAAATATGGGATAAAATCATGTAGTGAAGGAAGAAAGCTTCCAAATTTCTTGGCATAATTGTTAAATGCCAGTGTGTTCTATAGGTGTCCTTTCTGAAGCTGGTGAAACATCTTAAAGAGAGAATGTCCCAGATTCTTTACTACCATCTGTCTGTTTTCAGCTATAAAGATCACTCTTTAAAAAATTGCTTTCTTAGATTTGGTGGCTAGGCTAGAAAAACTATTTTAAATATTACTTTGGCAAAGTTGTTTTCTGCAGTCAGTAGCAGTCGTTCGACACCCCATGCTAATCAAAGGTCTTGGCTCGTGCTTTGCTGCGGGAGTGCTCGAGTTGCTGTTGATTATATCAACACCACAGCTTTGGCTTTTCCAGGAGTGTACTGGATGGTGTGCTAATAAAAACACGCATCAAAAAGTTTAAACATAGTGTCTATCTGTAGGGATCCAAGTGTTTCATAGCTTATTTTTGTATGGGTCCTCAAGAATTTTTTGCACTTCCCCTGTGTTATTATACACTGGTTGCTTTGAGAGTGCAGAGCAGAGATCCCTCTGAGTCAGAGCCTTCCATGCTATGTGTTGTCATCAGCTGGGAAATAAAGGTCATTTTTAATCTATAAAATAATCTTGCCTTTTATGGGCCACATTATAATGGAAAGCTATTCTAAAGTCTGCCTAAAAGTTCAAAGGTATTTGACTGTATCTTTGTGTTTAGGTTAGGTTTAGATTAGATATTAGGAGACAATTCTTTGCTGTGAGGGTGGTGAGGCTCTGGCAGAGGTTGCCTAGAGAAGTTGTGGACACCTCCTCTGTGGAAGTGTTTAATGTCAGGTTGGATGGAGCTCTGAACAACCTGGTGTGATGAAAAGTGTCTCTGCCTACAGCAGTGGGGTTGGAATTAGATGATCTTTAAGGTGTCTTCCAGCCCAGGCCATTCTGTGATGGTTTTATGGTTCTGTATTAAGTCCTTTTTGATTCATCCGGAATTTTATGCAGGAAAAAACACGCTACTTACGTTTAACAGAAAATAATTAAAGAATATCTGACGGATACCATAAAAACGAACATAGAAAAATCTTTAATAGAAAGATTAGAAATGTTACACTGAGGAAGTCCAGTGTTTCTAAACTTCCACCTAGACCAAGAATATCAAAATTCTTAGAACAGATTTGAATACCTAATTCAATATTCAGAGGTTTCTCTGAATTAAAAAGAAGTACTCCCCTTACTTGTTAGATTAAAATAAAATACTTAAAAATAATTACTATTTCAAGATTGAACTTAGTTTTAGCTCTTTGCAGTCAGTTGGAGAAACGAGGTCCGAGATTATGAAATTGTTTTGCCATCTAATTAATAGCCTGATCACACATGTACCATACATGATGCTCTTGAACATCTGTCCTTTAAAATATGTTTCCATGCAGTTCTTTTCTCAAAATAGTATGCAACCAATGCAATTGAGGAGCTCTTTGTGTACTAAGTCCTGCCCTGTCACAGAATTGCTTACCTAAATTGAAAAGTACCTGATTTTTTAAGAAATAGAGAGAATAATACAATTGTTTTAATGAATGAAGTGGGGAAAAGACGTGTTTCTGCTGTATACTGTGGTGTGGAGCTTTAAGTTCTGAATATCTCCTTTAAAAGAATGTAATAGTTCATGTTAACCTCTTTTATAGGGATGACCTCCTTGACCACTGATGTAGCTGTGGGATTTGGGCTAACACACAGTCATATGTCAAGTTAATTGTAGAGTTCAAAGTGGAGTAAAAAACTCAGGAATCCCAGTCACCACATCTAAGCCCCACACCAGCACAGCGAAAAGTCTCCTTGAATATTGTTACATAGTAACTTTCTGGTCCATCTATAGCATGTGAATTTGAGAAATATGAGCTGTTGGGGTCAAATATGTAAATACTTGGTGCTTTACGCTCAGATATTTGGTGTCATGCTTGCATGTACTACTTGTGGTCTCTGTTGTTCCTCATAACACTGGAAAAGAAGTAATGTACTGGAAGACTTTATCGTGTCTAAATAGATATATTTAATCAGAGTCCTTTGGCTCCTGAAAATAAGTTGTCTAATGAGAGTTTCATCTGAGCAGCTGTGACTGAGGAGGTCAACAGGCATTGCCTAAGAGAATATGGCCCAGCTGGTTAAATCTGGTTGTTGTAGTGATTTAAATGGTCAAGTGCTGCTTGTAATCCAGGACCGTCTGTTTGTAAAGGGAAGAGTGAGTGCTTCAGCATAATGTACAGCTGTTTTAATCTCTCTTTAATAATAGTGCTTCAGCCAGTGTCATGTCTTGTGTATGGTGTGGGAACATGGGTGCCTCACACAGAAATATACCTTAGGTATGTTTTCAGGTTTTATTTGTAGTCAGAGCAAAGATTACCAACCTTAAAGGATAAACATTTTCTTTTACTTCGTGGTCCGGTATATGCATTTTTTGTACACTAAGACACTCCTGTGTCTTAATTTGTAATGATTTGAAAAGGAGAGAACTGATGAGAAAATGGTAATTGAAAGAGAAAAGAATGCTACAAATATTTAGAGTTAATTTGAGTATGTAAAGACTTTGCTGACATGTGTTCTCATAAGACAGAAGAGGTCAGAAATGAACAGGTGTCTAATTTAATCAACAACATTAGACTCTAGGGCCTCTTGGATAGCTTCAGTATATTCATCTTAGTTATTCTATGAGCTGAAGGATTGTTTTACTGGCTTTTTTCTTTGGAAATATCCTCCAGTACAATCAAGTCTTAAAGCTCTTCATAGCTCAAAATGAAGAGTTTATGTTAGAGAGTATGGTCCAGCTGCTTCTTTCCTTTTCTATCCCCTCTAAGTAAAAGACTTTTCTTTTTGAATATTGCTTATGTTACTTTTGTGGGACAGATTTACAGCCTGGGCTGCCTGAATTCTATGCCCAGAATTGGCTTCCAGACAACTATCCTACTGTACTTCATCACAAGCCTCTAGGAGCAATAATTAGTGGTGCACATCTTGTCTGTAGCGGGGAGAGCAGATTTCCCCCTTTCAGATCTGGAATGCTAGGTTGGCAGGTCAGCTGGCACTTCTGAGCTGGAAACTGGGCATGTAATTTCTGCTAAGTGCTAAGCCCTCATTACTCAGGGCCTGGATTCCTAATTCACTTTTGACCTTGATTCTGAGCAATGTATACAGTATCGCTTTTCAACCAAGCTCGGTTCACAATTCTAGCACAAGCTTTTTATGAAGTGCTTCCCATTCTTGTTTCCTCCTTGAAGACCATAGTTGAACATTCAGAGATCAAAGATTTTGATGTGTGCATGGTGGAATAATGAACATCTATATAAGGAGTAGTATATTCAGAAATTTCCATATATTCTCTGTCATGTGCACCTGTTTGTATGCTCTCTCTATGGGGGAATATATGGGTGGATATCTAAATAAAAATTAACGGTTCACATGTATTATTTATTCTATATGCAATAGGGAAAATCTTACTACATTACTCAGTAGTAGTTTTTTTTCTGATTTTGTGTTTTGTTAACTTCTTTTCTCCAGGCACATGAGTTAATAACAATTGAACACTTTCTGTTATATTGACTTAAAATAGATTAACACTTCCCCTATAAAATTTTCTA
>VZTR01023623.1:20205-32800 GCA_013400775.1 Chaetops frenatus | reverse complement strand
GTCCTAGTTTTTAATCACTCTCTTAATCCTTTCTATAAGCACAACTGATAAACTTTTCTTTCCAGCTTGACTTTGACCATTATTTTTGTTATTGGGTCCAAATAAACATAAACTGGACTGGCATAAGAATTGTACTCACCTATTCATGAACTTGTATCGGCGATGCAGGTAATAGATTTTTCTCCTGGAAGAACAGCAAAAATGAAGCCAGTCGAGAAGAAAACCCATCGTCAGTTACAGTATGAACTAGCAAGGAAGGAAAGGAGATTGAAGACAGAAGCCTGTAAGAGGTGGAGGAAGAGACTAAAGAGAGATTAACAGAACTGTCACAGGAAGCCACACAGACACCGGTGGCATTTGAATTGCCAGAAGGTCATCATTTTCCCATTGTCTCCTCCTTTTCTGCTATTTGTCATGTGTGAAAGATGGAGATCCAAAGAGGTTTCTATTTCAGAGTTCACAGATTGTTGCAGGAATTCCATAGGACTGACACAAATATGGATTAGTTATATGATGCCTACTAGTGAGTTATTAAAGTTGCATTTGGTGAAACACAAGGGGCAATCACTTAGAAAAGCCAGGAAAGCTGCAATACGCTTTAACACATGCAGTACCAAGCGGGGTCAGTGATTGCTCTTGGGATAACATCCCTTGAAACAGAATATAGGCTACACAAGCAAATGCACACATGCTCAGCACCCTGCCAAGTGTGCAGCCACTGCCTGTGCCCCTCATACAGGCTGGTTTCTGTTGTCAGTGCAATAAGCCGTGTGTGAGAGCAAATGGTGAGCAAGTGACCAGACAAGGGGACACAAGCAGACATGCTGAACCCACTCCCAGCCTGCCTCCTGACCAGCACTGCCGTGCAGAGCAGCCCCTAACCATCATGTGTAGGTCCAGGACAGGGAGTCCACCTCCTGTCCCACTCCCTGCTGGCAGCTCTTGTTCTTCTCATAGATGCCTATCATACCACAGCTGTCAGGATTTGACATATTGCCTTCAGCACAGAGATTGCATCTTTATGACAGTTAAGAAAATATGAGGGTTCTTGAGTGTGGATTTGGACTCATACTCCTTACTGGAAGATTTAGGTGCATGACCAAACTCTGATTTCCTCCTCCATAGGAAATCCTCCTCCTCCTTTGTCATCCACTGAAAATCATAGCTAAATCAAGGTGGTTTATGTGTATTCTGAGAGGTTCCATTGTGTAATGTGGAACTGTAACCATTCTGGAAAATGAAGGCTTACACGACACATGTTCTAAATATTGTGGTAGATGTAGTATAGGAATGCTGTTAGTGCCTTGGAAGCAAGTCCTCTAAAATAAGAGAGCACTAATCCTTTACAAATCATAAAAAAAAATTGGTTAGTGTTCCAGGTTAATTTTCAGAACATTTTGATGTTTTTTGTTATCAGAGTCCATATCATGCTGGTGAAATAAAATTTTCTAAACTATTTCATGTTGGCCAGCCTTCTTTGTATAGTGTTATTTATCTTGTTCTACTCAATAGGAGCAGAGAAAAGTCAAAGCTAAGTGTTTCTGAAGATGCCATCCACTTCTTGATTTTGCTTTCAATATTCAGAGGTATCCACCACTTTATCACTCCTGCTTTGAAACAACAAGGATTTCATTCAGTGCTGCATGGACCTTGGACACTTCCAGCCTGAATAATCAGAAGCAATAAGCAATCAGCAGTTCTTAAAACATGGACTTAGACAAAGGCATCTGGAAACACACTATCTGGATTGGCAGACATTTTGTAAAATTTTTTTGAAATGGTAAACTGCACTGTTGTTTTTAAAATAAGATTGAAGAGTATGCCCAGCAGTCAGTATTGAATTACCGTGATTTCCTCTTAACAATGCTGTAATAATTCTCTTTCTATGGATATGGAAAGAATGAAGCCATGATCCTGAAGCAGGTCGAGAAATCCTCAGTATTTTCAAAGCTTTCTATATAATCTGTATGACATCTGCTTTGCTATCTGCTGAGTGATCAGGAAAGTTGCTCCATGATTAAATTCAGAGTTCCTGGTGTATTTCTGAATCATGAGACCTCACTCTATTGCCAGAGTGGGTCCATCTCAAGGAATGCCACAGAAATCAAAGAAGGCACACTTTTGGCCTAATCCATTGTTTCAATGGCTAGAACAATTTAAAAAAAGAATATTACTATTCTGCAATGACTTGTGATTGCTCTTAGAATTTTCTCTTTAGCACTAAAAGCATAAGGAAGAACAGTTGGAGATTTGCTGTGAAAATGAAAACAAAATAAATACAAAATAAGCCTGCAATTTTGTCATTTATACATATTCATTTTTCCTTATGAGTTCTCTATTGCTATAGGGTGTCCCATACCAGAGGCATTTTTCATACTTAGGTAAGAAAAGCCAGAAGTAATACTGGCACCAGCTTACTGGTTGTATATTCTGTCTGATCCTTTTCTTGTTCAGGAGTAATTCCCTTAAAATCAATGGACTTTTATATTACAAACCCTGCTAACTGAAAGAAGAGTCAAGGCCTCTCAGTTCATGGGTTTTGGTCAGTTCCAGTGGACTTCAAAAATTCTGATAACCAGCAGAGTAAAAGCAATATTTTACATGGAAAATTTCATAGCCCAACATGCAAAAAATATCTAATCAATTATAAAAATAACCTGAATTTCAATGTGGAATTAATCTGGTTAGCAGTAGCATTTAATATAAGTTCTCTATTTTCTCCACAGAAAAAAGCATTCATAGCTTAAATTGTTTTCCTATTAGATGAAATGCTTATTTATACTTATTAATGGGACACTAATTACATACTATGCAAGCAGTTTACAGGTGCATACCAGATGCGTCAAACAGACATGCACTTTCTGTGCTGCCTTACGTACCTGGATCTTCTTGACCTCCCATTGATTTCAATGAAATGTCCATTTAAAAAACAGCAGTGCACAAGTATGCAGGGGGCTCCAGCAATGAAGGGGTTAAAGGGCCTAAGGACAGAATACCCCATGGAAACCGCTGCACTGCTACAGCCCATCTTAATCTCAAACCAGTATTGTACTGAAACTGTAGGCTTTAACAAGAAACAGCAATGCATGTGGTATCTAAGGAGCTCCATTTCTATTTTCTAAAGGTGTGTGGTATCTTATAGAAGAGCTTTTCTACAGGAATTTTGGTGTTATTATCACATTAACATTACAGTATAGTGTGATTTTGGAGTTTGAGACAAAATACAACTACACCTACCTAAAAGGCATTCTTACATTCATTAGTTCAGCATATTTGCCCAGGACCTCCCAAGGGGCATGCAGTTTCACAAAGATGATGTCACTGTTTGTTAGGGATGACTGCAAAAGAACAACAAAACAGACACCAGAGCTTACTTTCTCAAGTAAAAAAGAAAGAAATCATAGTCAGTGGTCAATGTGATGTGTCACCCTTCCCAATTCCCTACTTTATGTAGAGCATGCACATCAGCATGGCTGCTACCTAACAGAAAGCTGTCTGCAAAGACTAGAGAATGTGCAGCAAAGGGGAGAAGAGGAGGAATTTAGCTCTGTTTGCNGAAATGTTCAAATTCTAATTAATATTAATTAAATTTTCATAAAGTTGCATACAATGCAATTTTAGATGATCAAGTGGATGGCATTCCAAGGAATAGGTAAAATTTTACTTAGTATGAGAAAAGGAAGACATGATGACAGAAAACCAGGCAAGAAAATTGTTGGTTAGTTTTGGGGATGGTTTCCTAGTTTTTTAGACATTGTCCTATATTCAGTGTTTCTCACATAAATCCTTAGATAACACAACTTACTAGGAGTTCTTAAATCTAGTATTGTTTATCTGAAAAATACTATGATTATATGGGTGGGAGGCTGACATTTATGCTTTTTACACTCTCCCTCCACTATCCTGATAGATGCTGAAATTATTGAATTTGCATGTCCATGTCCTTAGAGTAGCTAAAAAAACTATTACTAGTTTGTGACATAGTAGGAATAAAAACTCCAACATTTAAGATACATATATACGATTTTCTGTAGCACATAAAAAAAAACTCCAAAAAGAAAGAAACAAACAATAAACCAGAACAAAGGAAAAAAAAACCACACCCAAACCAAAACTCCAACCCAATCACTATAGAGTTAACATTTTATAAATGTAGTATTGTACCATAATGGACACAGAGAAATATTTGTACTCAAAATATAACTGGGGTGCAAATATAGATTTAACATATAAAGGAATGAGTGACTTTCTAGTGCTAAAAACTGAAGAAAAAAAAACCTTTCTTCTTTGCTGATGAATTTCTGAAAGATATTTCAATACAAAATGATACAACAGCAACAAAATGCCCCCAGGGGACTTGCCTCAGAGACAATGAATTCACTTGCACTCTTTCCACTGACTTTTATGGATTCTAAATGAAGCTTTAATGTTGTTTTTCTTTATAGGTACATTTCACGAATTAGCTTTTATTTTCCCATGAGACTTTAGCAAGTAGATACCATATCAAAACTAAAACTAAATCCTGCTACTCTAGAAACCTCCTGCAAACTGCTGTCTCAAAGTTGAGATTAAGTCAGCAGTGAATTAGCAATTTTGTCATAAAGAGCTTGGATTAAAAAACAAAACAGAACAAAATCCACCAAAACTAAAAAGAACCCTCTAAGAGCCCCAATATACAGAAAGAACCTACAGTACTGACATACCAATAAAACTGAGAAATGGAGGACATTTATTAAAAACAGCTTATAAACTTAGTGATGTCTGTTAAACAGGAAGTTCATAGGTATTTTCCAGCATATTGTAGTTTGAGCCATACTAGATAGGAGAGCCAAACATGACTTGTGAAGATGTTGTTTCACAAGTGAACACTATCTAAATGTAGTATCTTGTGTGTTACATGTTTTCATGCAGAAACATGAAAAACTTCCAAATAGTTATCTCAATACAGATGTTTAAAGAATATTTTTCTACTTAATATCTTGCAATGCTGGTACATCAAAATGTTTTCAAAATGACAATCACCTTTGCCAAGAAAAGATTTAACCAACAGAAAATCTAATCAAAATACATTTGGCAGGTCCAGCTATATTCAGAAAAAAATAAATAATACTGCTAAACTATTAATATGAAAATCCATTTCTCTTAGGTTCACTCAAGTTAAGTGTCCATAAAGCAAAACACTAAGCAAGGCTGGGAAGAACAAGACTGGGAAGAGAATAACAAATCCAGATGGAGCAATAATTGAATGAAATGTCACACTCATCTAATCTACAGAGTAAATAGCTAACCAAAATATCTGGAAAAAAGATAGCATGAAGACCATCTTCATTACAAAAATACTTTTAGCGAATTGAATCTCCTAAACTCTCTTGGTTAGATTAGTATTTAGACTTATCGGTGATGAAGAGAGACGGAGAGACTGTGGTCAGAATCTGAATTTATTGTGAACTACACACATTTATATACTATTCCAGGAAGGTTAATAATTCTTTACTACAATGATTGGGTTAATAATCACATAAGCAAACTTATGCATTTTACAATATTTCTTGCTTGCAGAAGTTGATGTGAATTTCCTTCCCGGTAAAGTCTTGATTCAATCCTATCTTGATTTAATCCTCAAAGTTCTGTTTGCTCTTGCCAAGGCATCCTGTCTACTAAGTCTCTTTTGCTAATAAGGTCGAGAGTGCTATCTGTGCTTTGTACCCCAACATAGTATTCTTCATCTCATAAATATGTTTCAACTGAGAACAGAGGAGCATTATTTTGTTGTAATTGACTTCCAAGGGTTGGCTTGTTAAATGATTCAGAGAAGTAAACTGAATTTCACATAATGGGAACATGCAAACAAAAATCAATGTAATATTACTCCCCTTGGAAACTTAAATAAGACAACTATTGACATGAGCAATCTNATTAAGTGATGTTCATATGACAAAGAAAGAAAAAAAAGCCGCAAACATATTTAAAAACAAAGCCACATTTTCTTCCTCAGTGTCACTATATAAGGGGTGAAAGAGACTAAATCATGGGCCATTTATGTAACTCCAAAAGTTATATCACCTGCTTTGATGAGTTACTGTCATCAACTAGGTCGAGGAAAGCTTGTAAAGGTCAGATTGTCATTCTTCTTCTAAAGCAGGCACAGAGCGGTACTGACTGCTGGTTAAGTCCTGGACTAAACTCCCGTGTAATCCTGCAAGCATTCTAATGTCTTTTTATGGCAGAATTTAAATATATATGTATTTGCTATTGACCTGACTCTGCTCATTCTGAACTTAGTCTGAATAGAAGCAGAGTTATGCTGACATGGAATGTCTCTTGAAAAGTCCATATTTTGCTGTATTTGCAGGCTGCCTTCTAGGATCAAGGCTAAAGATTAGTATCTTTTGTCAAATACCCTCTTGAACATTCTTGTCCTCCTCCTAGCTAATTTTAGTTCATTATCAATAATACTGTCAAGTCATTTTAAGAAAAAAGCAGCTGTAGGTACTCACCTTGATAAAAGCATTTCTTGAGTCTAAAAGTTAGGAAAGTTGAGAAAACCTATTCACAGCATATAACTTTGAAGAAGGATAAAATTACCGTGTCTCCAACTGAATGGTGCCTTTGTTTATTTACCTTGAGTCTACTAGGCAGGTTTTCATTCATGTATGAAAAAAATTGGGTGGAAAAAAAGTCTGGATTTTCCATTAAGGTGTTTTCCCTGTCATTTAAGAGAAAATTACTCAAGGCTAGGTCTCTCTTCACCTTTAAAAGCCTTCCTCATAAAAGTAAAATGAGATAAGTAAGATTTTGAAACAGATTGAACAACCAGAATTAATGTTACCTACTTTAGGAAGATCCTACAAGGCAAGTTAAAAAGCCAGAACAGAAACAGTTCTTCACATTTTGGCAAATATAGCTAATTTCTGGTAATTATGCAGGGAAATGCAGAAAATGAGACAAAATCAACATACTTCCTCTAGTAACAATTCTCTCTGTAATCTAGCTCCGTATGATGTCTGAGTGCAGAGTAGTAAATAGTAACTACTACACATTCCACGGTTTTTGAGAATCACTTAACAGCACAGATTGATTTGCCATGTGGAGTGAACTAAGTGGAAAAACAAAACCCAGCAAATTTTAGTTGATAAACTGTTCTACCTCTGCAAAACCAAAATACATGTAAATTCACATGGGTAATTCCATAGAACTGGGGAAACAGAAGGTATGCTCTGCCAATACTTTTCAAGTGCGTACATTACCACTGGGCAATTATTTAGCTACTGTTAATACATGTCCGGTTTCAGGGAAAATATTGCATGCTCACAAAAATTAGCTACCACGTTCGTGCTTCTGGGGAACCTAATGAATAACTGTGCCAATTATCTTTCACACACGTACTTCCAATCAAAGCATGGCTTTAGTGAAAAAGGGGAATCTATTGTTGACATTTTAATTAGGAGATTAAGAAGCCTTTGACTTGCAAGAAACTTTACAGCAAATGTGGTAAGGATGAAAATAAGAATAAAAAAGATAGCCCTACCTATAAAATAGGAAGCTGTTGATAAAAGCAATTTTGACCTGAGGGGATTGACATGTGAAATGTAGAATAAGTTGACGTAAGGAGACAGAAGCACATGATTACAATTTAGAATGATTATTATGTGAAATCTCATGATAAAATGTGATGATGAAGTAAAGCTTTGTTTTCACTTTGCAAAGTTCTTGCAGAGGTTCTGCTCCAGTGGAGTTAGTAATGCAGGCAGGTGGCTGCTTCCTGCCAGAATTCAGGCAATGTGTCATCTAATCCAGCTCAGAGCAGGTGTCATTGTTACAGTGCTTAATTTCTGGCAGCATTTGACAGAATTTCAGTTCTGGAACAGAACTAGGGGAAATGCTTGCAAACGTTTCTCTATGTAGACAAAAATATATGAGTGGGAGGACAGCTTTAAGAACAGGGTAGGTTACTTGGGTAGAAGTAAAATGCAAATACTATCTCACTGCTCAAATTTACTGTGCAGTGATGAGCTCACAGTCTGCAGTAGAGAAATACAAATTCCTTTAATATAAGAAATTACACCAGAAGGAAGTCTTTAATTCCAACAAATATCATCTAAATCTGCAGAATGGATCTTACAGTAAGGTAATTAAGATGTAGTAAATCTATGGAAACAATATCCTCTGACTTGGACTGCACTTTGGAGAGGAAAGAATTAGAAATACCTGCAGCATGACTGTNTAAGAACAGGGTAGGTTACTTGGGTAGAAGTAAAATGCAAATACTATCTCACTGCTCAAATTTACTGTGCAGTGATGAGCTCACAGTCTGCAGTAGAGAAATACAAATTCCTTTAATATAAGAAATTACACCAGAAGGAAGTCTTTAATTCCAACAAATATCATCTAAATCTGCAGAATGGATCTTACAGTAAGGTAATTAAGATGTAGTAAATCTATGGAAACAATATCCTCTGACTTGGACTGCACTTTGGAGAGGAAAGAATTAGAAATACCTGCAGCATGACTGTCTTAATGGAAAAGGTTGATATGACTGTGAGGTAATGATAAAACATTTCTTGATAATTCCATCAGCAAATACTGAATGAATACAGGTTAGATCCATATGGGTAAGATCTCTGTAACAAAACAACTAATAATATGGATTTTTTTTTTTTTGAAAAATATCTTTTAATTCTTCTGGACTGGAAAATTACTATAAACTTGTTAAATCATTATTTGCAGATTTAAAAATGAAGATAGCTAAAAATCTCTGGGCAGAATAATGCATTTTTACTTATGAAAACAGTATTTGACATTGTCTCTTTACATGAAACATCAGTTATAAGCTCCAATTTTAGATTAGAAAAGTTGATACTTTATACAGTGATGGTTGAGNAACATTTCTTGATAATTCCATCAGACCCATATGGGTAAGGTCTCTGTAACAAAATAACTACTATGAATTTTTTCTGACAAATATCTTTTAACNGATTATCAAATCTTTTTGACTGTTTAATGGGCCAAAGAAAGGCCTCTTAAATACATTACTTTACTTTTGACATCACAGGCCATTAAAAATAGATCACACAACTGAACTACATTTTATAAGGCAGCTTCCTTTGTGATTTATCCCAAGTGTAAAATACAAAGCTGATATTTTTCCATTATGCATTTATTTCCCATTAATCATTTTTTGAAGTAGAAAATACTTACATTTAATGAATTGTCTATTAAATATTCATGTTTGCATTTAGAGGCTTAGTGGAAAAACACTGCTTTTGTAAAGAAAAAGGCAATTTATTTTTTGTCAACAGTTAATTTCACAAACATGATAATCAATCAAATGCACAAAAAGTGCAGGCAGGCTCATGATAACTTTTTCATACAAAAAACCTAGAGAAAATGGAATAAGCTGCTTATTGCATCATAGAATAATACAGTCCATCTAGTCAAATGTCCTGCTCTAAGCAGGGACAGTGGCTTGTGGGGTCTGGAATATCTCTGGCTGGAGACCTTGCAACCTCTCTGGGCACCAGAGTGTCTCTGGACAGAAAGGCCACAGCTGAACTTCCATGTGGATGCAGAAGTGCTGGCAGCCACCCAGGTTCTGAGCACCTGCCCATGCTCCAACAGTGTGAAGCTCTTTGGTTGCTCAATTCCCTCTACAGATTCTTGTTTCTCAGCTCATACAATCAAGGAAGACAAGAAATACATATATGATTATCAATCTAGGCTCAAAGACTTTTAAGCACCCACACTTTCCAGGATGCAGTGAACTGTTCTGTAGCTCTCTGTACACCTTTGTATTTGATGTTGTGATCCAAATTCTTTCTAAAGAGAGACATGCATGAGCTGAACAAGAGCACAGCTGAGGAAGAGATTACTCTTAATGTCACTGTCTGTTCAGTTCAGTCCACATGACACAAGGAAAGCCACAAGTTCTTCAAGACAGCTACACTTCCACTAGATGAGTAACCACAGGCAGAGATGTCAGCCCATGCCATAGGGGAAGCAGTGGGGTAATGCATATGGTTGTTAGCACAACTTGTTATTTTGGGTGCTGTCCCATGTTGACATGACTGGAATACCTACAAAGTCAACTAGCAACACCTGGATGGGTTTCTGCACCATTCCTGGCTGTGCAGGACACACATGTGCCTCTGCTCTGCAGGAAAGTCACAGAAGAGCACTATGACTGCTCCTTCTCAGACTTAATGCACTTTCCCATTTTCTAGGGAAGAAAAAGCACCAAAGAAAAACCAAGATCCAGTTAAATGAAGGGGAAAGATGCATGTGAAAAATGTGAATCACTCACAACTCTACTAGTTACAGTTACTTATAAACTCTGCTAGTCTGGGCAACTCAAATGCTTGTTGGCTCGACTAATATCTCAATTTTCTGTGCCTTACTTATCTTACTGCAAGTTTTATTAGAATTGGAAAGAGTTTGAGGAGCCATCTTCTAATAATTTCATATTTTTCAAATCATTGCTGCAAAACTTTCCTGTCTTCCTCATTNTCCAGCTAAATGAAGGTGAAAGATGCATTTGAAAAATGTGAATCACTCACAACTCTACTCGTTACAGATACCCGTAAACTCTGCTACTTTGGGCAACTCAAATGCTTGTTCGCTCGACTAATATCTCAATTTTCTGGGCCTTACTTATTTTACCGCAAGTTTTATTAGAATTGGAAAGAGTTTGAGGAGCCATCTTCTAATAATTTCATATTTTTCAAATCATTGCTGCAAAACTTTCCTGTCTTCCTCATTTAAAGGCAGAGACATGGGCAAGCTATTTTCCCTTTCTCCTTTCCTTTTATACAAACTGTTATACAGTTGTTATATTTCTTTAATAAGATGGACAAAGTGAATTTCTGAGTAACTGCATTCTGCAATCTTACTAAGGTACTCAAGAGATCTGATACACTAAAAGGATGTAAACAAAATTTTACAAGGAAAGTTGTCTTGTAAATATGCCAAAGCATATGGTAGAGCAGACATCTCTTCAGATACAACACCATTACTACATGAAAGGGAAGTTCTTTCCAAAGCAAAATATGATGGTGAGAATAGGCTTTATTCCCACTATTCAGTTCACAATTCAGATTAAAATTATTAGGTAGATTGACCTTTTAAATCCCAAACCATGCTCAGACTGTATAAGGCTTCCCACAAAAAATTAAATACAATACCCCAAGAGATAAAGGCAAATCCATCTTCATGTATTGTCTTCAGCAAGCCAGTTTCATGTTGATCATAAAAAGAAATCTCATGGTTTAGTGCAGAGTGGAAATTTCTAATAACTGGTGGTCTACATGATTTTTCACCTGTCTGCTCAGCTAAACTCGAAGTAATTTGACCTCTGTATGTAACTAGATCATCTGGTGTTAAAAACCCACGCATCAGAAACAGAATAAAAACCCCACTTTCTCAAGCAAAGATAGAGTAATTAGAATCTAACTGGAGACAAGATGAAATTGAAATACATAATGTCTCTAAACCAAGAAGGCAAAATTCCGAATCCTTTGTGTATCTCTGTACAAATCCCCTCATTTGTTAGACATTTTTTTAAATGAAACAAGGTTGAGGTATGGAAAGGGCAAATTATGAATTTGCTTCAGACTGTTCTAATTTATTATGATAAAGCAATGCCCAAACATGGCACAATAAATTGTCAAGGCAGACTCCTAAACATGAGCTCCACTATTGATCAATTATTGCTGTTCCCGGTGTGCCTACTGACATAAGGTGCTGGATGAAAACACCTCCTGTATGACACAGAAGAGCAGAGCAGCAACAGATGGAGCTCAGTATCTTAATGGTTCAGATAAATGCAATAGAGCACAAAGATGATTTTCTCTCCCAGTTCAAAGTTCTTACATGCAGATTTAATGAGAGGAGTTGCAGAAAATAAACAAGTCCTCTTTTTCTCAAAAGACAACATCACTATCTCATCAGATAACACTAGTGTTGATCTGATTGCATATATTACAAAGTGGTGGTACTAATCCTGAAATTGTTTGCTGAAGACTTTTGAATTTTGAGATCCCTATGATGCTGTGAAATAAAGGCCACAAGTAACTCATACACTGGAAAATAACTGCCATTTCCAAATTCACTTGTACCATGGAAACTGCTGTAATGAAGATTCTTTGCTTAATAGACCATACTGTCCTTCTCTAGAGATAAAATAGATATTACTGTCTTTAAGAAGGCCCCAGTTAACAAAAGGCAGCTTGTTCAGCTTAGGAAAGTACAAATGTCTTTTTTATCTATTGACAGATAAATATTTCTAGATTTTTTTTTTTATTATTTTGCACATTTTTTATAAGGGCTGTGCCTCTCAGAGCTGCAGCAGAGAATTCACAGTCCAAAAGTGAAACAGAAGCTACAAAAGAGTTTTTAGCTCTGTGGTACTATTCTGATCCTTTTTTCAGGGCAAAATTTTGAAGTAGAATTGAAATTCTCATCTACTGTACCTGTGGAACAAGTATGCTTACAGCAATAAGCATTTCATTCTCTTCTATGGAGAAGTGTAAAAATGTAACATGGAACTTGTTGTGGTTTAAAGGACAACAACTTTTTTTTCTCCTTCCTGGGGGGGGGGGGG
>VZTR01023616.1:489214-502914 GCA_013400775.1 Chaetops frenatus | reverse complement strand
TTTTTTCTCAGCCTTCAGGCATTAATATTTAACATGGTATTTGCTCCGTGTGGATCTGTACACCCAGAGCATACATAACAGATGCAGGTTATCGCATGTACAGTCACTGATTACAAATGCATCCATTTACAATGGTTTAATACTAAAACCACCTACATTTAAAACTTAAGCACCAATGTTGTGTTAGTAATTGTTTTCCCTGTTCTTGTACACTCTGCCACTGAATTTGCTGATAATAGATTTACAGAGGGTTTAAGGAATTTTTGTTTGTGCTCCTCAAGCAAAACTGAGACTACATAAACTCTACCTAAGGTCAAAACCTAATATTTTTCATATTTTTCTTTAACAGAGATTTTTTTTCTAATTTTTGTTGTATTTTTAGCAATTAGTAACAGTGACTACAAGGTGCAGATTTTCTTCATAGCTGCTAGTTATGAAGAGCAACTGGTGACAACAGAGGATAGAATGAAAAGTGATCTCATAATTCATCTTTTGTAAAAAGGTCAAAAGATCTGACAAAGTAAATATAACTAAGAATAAAAATACATTTTCCCAAATATTAATTCTTCCCCTACTTCCTATAGAAAAGTTAGACAAGTAAAATAATACATTAAACCTGTATCCATATAGTGACAGAGCTTGTGATATACACTGTACTTTCTCTGTTGAACAGAGACAGCACTTAGCCATTACTGGAAATCTTTAAAGCAAGACTGCTTGTTTTCCCAAATGCTACTTCCAGCCCCAACAACCAGACTAGGAGTAANTTGGCTAGTACGGAGAGGGGAAAGAAGAGCTTCATTGTTCAAAGGTGATAGAATAATTAACAGTTGTCGTAATTGGTTCTGGCTAATTCTTTCTGCCAGGTGCGTCACAGCAATGAGTCCCACACAACTCTAGTTCTGGGTTTCATGAACAATTATGGAATTTTAAGACTAACACTGCCTTGCACACTGTTGTGTTACTCCAATGGCAAAGCAGAAGCAATCAGGAGCACACACATGACTGGTTTTCATAGGAAATTTTGTGCTCTGTCCTGCAATAAGAATGTCCTAGATTTACTCTTATCAGGTGCTAAGAATCTGCCAAAACTGCTTTGTTTAGTCTTATTAACCAATCGATATTCAACTGAAACAGTGAAAAGTTTCTATTGAAAAGGTGAGAGAATGCTATACTTCTCTGTAAAATTATGAGTATCCTAAGGTAGCATTCAAAAAAGTCCTTTCAATGCAAAATAAACGCTTTCTATAACTACTTTTCTTTTAGAGCTAAATTCACAATTAACAGCTAAAATAACAACAAAATAACCCCAGAATTAATTTTAAGAAATTTAGTACCCGAAAATCTCCAGACTACTAGACAGTTAATAGGCTATGAAAGTGAGGTGAGTGTCCAATACTAGATGATTAGCAGAGCTTGCATACTGATTGTCATATTTCTTGTTTGAACTCAGCTTTACAAACAAAATTAAATAATCATTCTGTTAAATTTTCTGATTATACTGGAAAAACCAGCAAGGAATAAAGTGCAAATATAACCCCAAGGCTCTAAAGTAGAAGTGGATGGTTTCATAATGCATTTTTTTGTCTTATTCAGTAATATGTCAGAAAATTTCCATGCATAACATCACAAAACACTTTTGTTTAACTGAGAGATCTAAGTATACTTAGATAGATACATTATGCAAGGTCATTTTGGTCAGAAAAAATTGCACCAACACACAGGTACTAATGCATTGGGAAAGACAGCACCTGATCTTGACTTAGGCTTTGGAAGTGGTAAGTGGTTTAGAGATTTGTTTCCTTGAGTGTTTGAACATTTCCATTGTTCCAAGGAATGTGCCCTGTAACATCAATATGCTAAAAGAAATAATTTAATTTCAGTGTTTATCCAACCACAAGATAATACAGATGCTGAGGTCACACACTTTGTTCTTTTTAGGCAGAGCAGTGCTGCCTAAAATATTAAATAATTCCATTACTCCACAGGAAACTGCTCACAGCTTGTTAGTCAGCTGATGAGCAATTCCTCAAATCCATCCACTGCTTCAGCTCTATTATCATCTGTTTAGTATTGGATGATTCCAGGAGGTCTCTGGTACAACACAGAAAAGTACTTCACATTCAAAAACTTATTAAAAGGAAGATCAATATGTTAAGCTAGGCAGTAATTTCATTCCTGCCCCAGAAAAACAGACAAATGACATTTCTATACATTTCATTTAAGCTGTATTAATATTCAGCTCTTTTACCAGTCAATAAATTTATTTTTGACTCTTTACAAAGAAATATGTTAATCTAGAATTTCATTTGTTAAGCAAGAATGCTTGTGTAAAGCACACAGGAACATGTGCTATCAATAAAAGCCAAAACTGACAATGAAGCCATTCAAATTTGAATTACTAAAATTAGAAAAATGTAAGAATTTAATTGAAGTAAATTTAATTTAGCTTTTGACAAAATTTCAATGAATCATCTGGCAAGTTTTATTCTTAGCTTTAGTTTCATATAATTGACACTATAAATGTGCCTATGTTGAAAGGAATTTCAAATATCAGTCAGCCTTAAGCAGTTTTATTTTCTACTATTGTAAAACGCATGCCGTTTTTAAGAAAATATTTCAGCAATAAGTTACATGGAAGAAATGTGGTTTTTTCCTAGTCCAAGATACAGGTTAAATGGTATCTGTATTTATCACTTTCATAACCCTCCTGCTCCACATAATTATTCCATCTGATTTTGAAATAAAGTGCAATATAGACCACAGTTAATCAGCTCTCCCATTCAATACACAAGAAATAGGTAACCAGCAGCTGGCTAAAATGTCTTTCAGGAAGTCTTTTTGGTGTAAATGAGTATGAACTACCATTTTGCCACTTTAAACAGACACTTATAGAGTGTTACACAAACTATGTTCATGTTTGATGTTTGATGTAAGAAGAATTTCTGTTTTATATGAATTAAAATTTGTAATCACATTAGTCAGCATGGGCTAAAACATGAGTAAAGGTTTGAAAATGTAGTTAGTGAGTACTGAGTAAGTTCCAAAGAGCATTTGCATTTTCAGAAAAGACCGACTGCTTCTGGGAATAAAATACGACATACCACAAATCTCCCAGGATCCCAGTTTTTCCATGCCAATTACTGAAAATCTGCATGTTTCAGTAATGCAGGACACTGGTTCAGAAGTTACCATACTAATACGGTATTATTTCAGAATTACCCAATTCTTGTTGGACAAGAATCAAGAAGGATCAAAACTACTTCTACATTTCCTTGGCAATCCTAATTAATAAGACTGAGAGCTCTGCCTCCCTTTGAGGGATTATTTTTTGCAGAGAGAACTGAAGCACTGCCACAGCTGAAGTACATCTGGCTCTCCCAGGTAACTGACAGCATGATGGTGCTGCTGGGGATGCCGGCTCCCAAAAAATCCAAATGCCTCTCTACAGAATGAGGAGACCTGGCAGAGACTGTGGAGGCTGGATGGGTAGCAGTTCAGTTTTGCCACTGCCATGTTCTTTGGCAAGATCTGCTGGGTTTGTTAACTCTCGTCAGGAAGCAGGCCTGCAGTAACAGCTGCAGATCCAGCCTAGCACGACAGGACAAACCACCAGGGCCCTGCTGTCTGCTCAAGACAATGAGAAAAATGCCTTAAGCTCCATCTAATTTGTGTTTCTGCAGTGTGGTGTGAGGCAGGAAGCCTGCAAAGAAACTGGCTAGAGGAAGCAAGATACAGTGTAGGCCATCCATTCTGCTTACTGGAGAAGTCCTGATCATAATTTAAATTATTAAGATAGGTTTCATCTACAGAGAGACAGCTCTTGCAGAGCAATCTATCATAAATGTAGCATGAGCAAAAGAGGAGAAACCTGGAGCAAAACAGGGAGAAATTCAGCTGCACAGTATACATACACATCAATTGCATGAGCTTCTCCCCACATGGATTTTCAGCAGTTGGAGATATTATTCATATGGCCATATTGAAGTTTAAGTATTTAAATTTTAGGTGAGATAAGAAAGGGAAACCACCAATTAAGTTAAAGCATTTGACTCTCACTAATGTGAAGGTCAAAACAGGAATCTTTCTGAAGCTAAACATGGACGTGTAGTTAGCTTTGATTTTGTGAAACCCTAACAAACATTACTGACTATTCAGTAACATAAAAGCTTTATCTATTCTTTTCCATCCCACAGACAATAATCACAAAAATCACATTGCTGTAATTCTGTATTGTCAGCAAGACCTGAAATATAAAGATCACCTTTGCATGGTCACTGTTCCTGCACCTCTATATTCCTGATATGCCTTTTTTCTAATGCAAATTTCCTTATCTAAATGGGGGGGAAAAGGTTTCCTTTTCCAAGCACTGTTCTTCCAAGTTCAGTATAAAAACTATCACCTAGATTAATTTTAAGACAGGCAAAAGAATAGAAATACAAGAGGTTGATATGGAGCAACTGTAGAAGAGAGTTATTTATCTGTTTGACTTCTTCAGTGCACATAAACATCACATTACTTTGTATGTCTGTCTGTGAAAAGACTTGGGTGATTCTGAATTAGGAAACTGGGCTTCCCATTTCTGGTTGTTGCATATTTCCATATGGCTTAATTTACCAAAATGAGCAGGAGTTTTCCAATACTTGAAGCTCAAGACTCTATCAGCTTTCCAAATGAATATATATTTATTAAGGGCTGCTTTGTGTGACCACAATTTATTTGCTAAATCAGCCCAAACAAATCAGACTGGAAAAGACAAATGCACACACACACACAAACATACTGGGATGAAGAGAAATGTCTGAAAGTGGGGGGAAATATGAAGATAACAAGGAAAGAAGGATGTAATTGATTAGTGCTTGCAAGAGGCAGAAAAATGAAGTAATTCCTACCAGAAAGTCACTGAATCAGCACAGAAAAAATCAGAACTTTGTCATGCAAGAGGTATTTAAAAATTAAGGAATGGCAGAGAAACAGAAAATTTACTTTCTGACATTCTCCAGAAACAACCCCCCCAGTTTTCTTCAACAGGGACGTCTGATGCTGTAATTTTAAGACTTTGGAAGGATTCAGAATTTTCAAAGAATAGGTAAACAGATTTAGAATTTAGGTTTGCCCAAGCAAATGCCAGTATCTGTATGGATAAAGCAAGAGCTGTACAAGGTCTTCTGAGAATACTGATTTATTAGAACAAGCATTGACAAGATATACTCACAACTACTGACAATGCTTGGAGGCTTTCTTGTCCAAATTTGCTGATGGATTTCTCTTAAATATGAGATATACTCTCATCCTAATATGCGATAAAAATGTAAGGCCATAGCTTGGGTAAAGTTACACAGTTTGCATGTTTTACATCTTAGCACTCATTTGTAACTTGAAAACTCATTTGTAACTTGAATTGATTAGAAAGTAAATGGAAAAAGAAGAAATGCCTGTGAAAGGGTCAATGTCAAACTGATCACGTTTAAAGGCAAATATTTATTCTTGCTGAGTGCCCCAGCTCCTCTCTGCCAAAGACAGACATCAGAACTTGAAACTGATAGGTACCTACAACAGCTACTTTCCTGCAACTTAAGCTATCATTATGTAGAACATTACACTGCATATCTATACTAATTTTCCCCAAGAACATGAAAAGCTTACTAGAAGTCCTCTGCTGTTGCAGCCCATAGTGAAGCTTTCTTTTCGAAAAGGTTTGGCTTTGCCAATGAGTTCAGCTCTATGCACATAAGAGAGGTTAATTCCTAAGCTGACCTTTGCTATCCAATTTAGTGTCCCATTTCTCTTGTGGCTTACTTTCAGTTTTGTCTGGTTTCAAGCAATCACTTTTGAGAGGGAGCTCTAACTCTACCTTATCGACAAACATTTCCCATACTGACCTTGCCAGGAATAAGAGAACTCCAAATTCACTACCCCAAAGCTTTTTCAGGGACTAAGATCTGCGTTTTCCTGACTGCTAAGACAGCATTGGTTGTTCAATGTCATTTCTATTATTCCATAACAAAATTACAAGATTTTGCTGGGGTTTTTTAATTAAGCAATTTTAAATCCAAATCACACAGGCATTTATACTTCCCACAGCCTATCCTAATACCTAGCATTCATATTCATTGCACACTAATAATCTGTCAGATTTATTATTAATGGTACTGTAAAATGATAGTGATAGTGTCAAATTTTAAGTGGTCCCTCTGACATTAAAAAAGAATAGATTCAATAATATTTATCAAAAAGCAATTAAAGTATCTGAATTTTAAATTTACCTAATAACTCAACTATACACTATAGACTTCCTACATTTTGCTTAAAAAATCACTAACACATCAAAGTCAATAAATTAAAGACAATAAAAAAGGTTGTGTCCCAGCCTTGAGGAAGATTAATTTTTGCACTGGCAATCTCACATCATGTTAAAATCAAGGGTTACAAGTCAAAATATTCTTTTCCTTTGCTACCTCATGACAGTAAATACTTGTCATTTTCCTTCATTTCCTCTGAATTACATCTCTGCAATGAGGGCAATCTATCTGCTGCTCCAACTACTGCAGTGATTTTATCTCACCTGGAAAGCACCAGCACTTCTTCTGTTCTTTGACTATACACATTACACATTATTTCCCTGGTATATTTGTTGATCCAGAAATAAAATGTGATAGGAAATTAATTTACAATGTTAAATTTTATATTTCCTCTATTCTGGCTACTCTGCCCCATTATTACCGTAGTCTGGCATCTGAAAGAGCAAAATAGCTTTTTTGATACTTAGAGATTCAGGGGAAAGGGGTTTTTTTTGTTGTTGCTATTTTCTGTGAGTTTGGGAAGAGATTGTTTTTAAATAATACAAGTAAAACCCCAAGTTTCTTTG
Source organism: Chaetops frenatus (assembly GCA_013400775.1). NCBI lineage: Eukaryota > Metazoa > Chordata > Aves > Passeriformes > Picathartidae > Chaetops > Chaetops frenatus. The sequence goes on along the minus strand of VZTR01023616.1, from coordinate 496,046 downwards.
TACTTCAAGACATTCCTATTTGTGGATGACCAATATTATGCATCCTACTTTACCTAAGAGAATCCAGAACAATGACAACAGCTTCAATGCACTCTATTCCAATGTTTTAAAAACCTTGATTCCTGTGAAAAACAGTATCTTTGGATACAGACTACTTAGATTCTGGACATATTTCTTCTGCAGTGATATCCCCAGGAACACTGTTCCTTGAGCACAATGCAAATGCCACAGCTGGACCCTGGTTTCAATGTTCTGCAGCCTGCTGAAGAGAAGAAATTCTTCAAACGAAGGAAATTGTGAAAAGAAAAGTGACTGCAATTGTTTACTTAGCAAAGGCCTGGTAGATATGCAGACAGAAAATCATAAATCAGGGCAGCTCCTTCTTTGTTTTAAGCCGTATTTGAGTCAAGTATCACAAATTCCAAGCTCCGCACTAAGGCACTTCGCATATCAAAGTGTACTGCGTTAATTCAAGTATGTTTTGACATCATCTTTGCACGACAGATTATGAAGCCTGAACCGGATTAATTCTTAATTTTCCAAGACTCTCTCATTTCTTCTGGTGCTGAACCTCTTACAGATCACTGTATAGCATATCATGGTATTTTCAAGGTACAAGTAGTCAATTATTGATGGTCTAACCAAAGCTCTTACTATAACATTCTTTCAGAATTAGCTCTTCTCAATTACCATCTCCAATTTTACAAATCTGCCAGAAGTTCTGGATTAGCATTAAAACAAACCATAAGAATAAAAAGATAACAGTAGACAAAATACTATAAGGATTCCTCTGTCTGAAATTAAAATTTTAGAACTTAAATTCTCTGATAGTTAATGGAAAAAAGCAAATTTTCTTGGTTGTTGGAGCATGAAAATGTCTAGCCCAACCTCTTGTATTACCTCAATGAACAATATTATTTAATAAAAGTCTGTCTTCTAGAAAAGCAATAAAGTTTAAGATTTCAAGAAATGAAGACCCTATGACTATTGCTGGTAATTCATTTCAAAGAGTAAGAACACATATTGCTAAAAATATTAAGGCAATTTGTCAGACTTTAATTTCAAGCCACTAATATATTTCTCTGTTACTTTAGAAAATCTTTTCAGTAGCCATTTTATTCCTGTGGAAAGACACGTAGAAAGCAGTTAAACCATCATTCCCTCTCCTTTTTAATAAACTAAGTCAGACTGAGATCCTCAAGTCTCTCATAACACACGTCTTCCAGCCAAGTAATTTTTGTTTCTCTTCTGTAAATCTATCAAGATTTCCATAGTTGTCTTTTACAGTCACAAAAACAAGAAGACAAGGCAAGCAAAAAACACATAAAAAAGTGAAAGCTTCCCTAAAAAGCCCTGCATTCTGGTTATACAGCCCTTATTTAGATTTCACACACTGTTTTTTATATCTCTGCTACAAAATAATTCAACCACCAGTGCAAAATTGAACTAGTAATGCAGCAGTCAACTGTTAAACTTCAGTGCCATTAATACACACTCCTGTTGGTAAGGCAATTAACCAATTCTCTGATTAATAACCCTCAAATTAAGGTACAGGATCATAAACAGAGAAGCATAACACATAATCACCTCTCCAGAAAATGAGACATGCATTCTGATTCTTCATGGGAGATAATTTCATTAATTTTATCTTTATCTAAATTGTTACCTGCTTCATGTGAAGACACCTAGCCCCTGAAGACAAAACAGTTTACTCGCCTCCCAAGTATTTTCATTGTGAAGTCCCGGGACAGTGAATGTGCCCCAGATTGGAAAAAGTAAATACAAAACTCTTCCTCTTTGCACCTTCTTTCCTGGTAAAGATTACTCTGAGCAGCCATGGAGTCGTATGAGGCAGGCATGAAGTCTAGCTGATGCTACTCACAACTGCAATGGAGCTTCTGGGATAATCTGGGCTGCCTCCTACAACCAGTCTTGTGTGCTTCCTACCTAGGAAGGCTGCCAGAACAACAATGATCTGTAGCCAGTTGGTATGATCAAAGTCTTTGTTATTGTGCAGGAGGGAGAGAGAGACTGACAGATAAATTTTTAGGATGTTTTGGGGACAAAAATCTGTCCAAGCAATGTTCACTGTTAATTATTTTGCTGTCTCTTCCACCTCTCCTCAGCCCTGGCTTCTAAAACATGTTTAACATTGACTATAAAGTCAAACACCAAGAAGAAGTTGTGGAATCTTTTCCTAAACTCTAGTAGAACCTCTTATTTTGAGTATTAAACTGTATGGAGATCAAGAATGTGACTGTAGTTTAGTAGTTCCCATATTTTTCCTGATTACTGAGAAATGAATTGACAAAACACACAACTATTATTGTAGCATTAGAAAATTACCTTTTTCTGTTTGTTTTTTTCAAAGAAAGCAGCTAAAAATTTTTAAAACCAAACATTTTGGCTATACACTTAAAAAATAAGTGTGTCCCAAGCACAAAGGTAATTTTTCAAGAAGTGAGGCATTAGTTACCAGTAACAACTGTGACTGATTTTTCATTAGGTATGGAGTTCTCATCTAGTGCTGCTATTTCCCTGGCTTTCAATAACAATTTAAGAAAACATATAAAATAACAGATAAATAATTTACTGGGCTTGCGACAAAATGCTTTTGATTCTTTAACTATATAAACTGCATTAAAAAAAAAAAAAGAAAGGAAAATCTCAAGTGGACAAAAAATAACACAGACCATGTCAGGTAGGCAACAGTATGCAAGTTTGCCTGATATATTTTTTTTAATCCTAATTATCATCACCTCTCATACAGCATGAAAGCGGATTTGTATTCTGCAGGTTAATGCCATTTGGTTGTTGACCAACACAAATACAGAAGTCAGAAGAGAATGAAAAACATTTTTTCATAGCATACATTCCACTTGGCTGTTATGTTTGTTTATTTTTTAAGCAGAAAAGACCATGGTAATCAGGAAAAATCACCTTTTCAGACTAAAACACTCTTAATCCAATAACTACTCCTGTTAATAACGTATGAAAAAGTACATTTGAAATTACACAGGTAGGAAAGCTTGTCACCTCACACTTAAATTAGTTTCCCAAGCTCTGATGTCTGATAACAGAATCTGATCTAGAATCTGTTCCACGTGCGCCTAATAAAAAGGTCACTGAAGCAAAAATTGACACAATCTGTGAAGACTCTGCTTGGTGACAAATACTGCAAGACGGACACTAATTTGTTTAAAAGTCTGAAACTGCAGGCAGCTCAGGACACGCCTGAAGAGAATTTTGTAACCATAAAAAATAAGGAAAAGCAGGAGTTCTTCCAATCCTTCGGGCCACACTTGCCTAAAGCAAGAAGATAAGGGAGCAGAAGGAGGTGGCCACTGAGTTGGAAGAGAAGATCTATTGAATTATGCAAAGCTACCCTAAAACAACAGTAGAGAAAGGCTGACATTTGAGGAAAGCACAAAGCACTGCTTCAGACATTTCCCTGGAGTGGAGGGAGAGAACAGAACAGAGCCTTGACTCCGAGCTTCCTGCACATTTCCCATCCTGATCACAGGAGAAACACTGCCTCTTGGCCCTGCCACGATCACACATTCCAGAAGAACCAACTCCTCCTTTCCTCCCAAGCAGGTGACCTCCAGAGATCCCCAAGGGCTTGGGATCACGGACAGGAGCTCTTGTCAGGGCACAAACCAAAGCACGGGGAAAGATAAAAACTCAGGCGCGTTGGGAGCGTGGTAGCTCCAAAAACGAGTTAACAAGAAGAAACCTCCACACTGAACACCTGCAAAGGGGGACACCACCCCTGGATGGTTCCTCTTTGGCACCTACAAAAGGTCTCATTTTTGTCTTCCACCAGAGCTGCCTGTACACCAAGCTCCCTCAGGAGGGTTGTTTTCCACTGCTTACTCCTCCCCCCTCCACAGCGGGAAACTTCCCATGGCTGAGAGGATTTGACAGCAAAACCACCTTTGCCCTGGAGATCCAGCCAGCATGCAGAGAGTGTAGATGCAGCCGCCAGAAGGCAAATGGAAGACCTCTCTTTGAACTGTCCCAGACAATTAGTAATTTTTGTGATTTGGCATCTGGAAAAAACTTGGGGAAGCATATGGTGGTGTTCTTTTATATTTTCAGTTATGTCATACAATAAGTCCAACAGTTATTTTTGTTGTCACATGATACTTTTTATGGTAAAGCACTATTCCTATGATTATTAAGCTGTTTTAAAAAATGTACAGATATAGAGCAATTTATTATTTTCCTTGGCTTTAACAAAAAGTGATGAAGTAAAGCTCTGTAGACAGCTTGATATAATTATATCAGTACAATATCTGGCATGCATAAATACGCTTTAAAGCCTGCTATACATATGTATTATACTATTTTGATATTTTTATCTCATAGACTCAGAAAGACTCAGTTTAACTAAATATACTTATCCTCAAAGAGCACCTCAGATACTTATTTTATATTACTAAAAACTAGGATTTTTTTATGATGTTCATATTTTGAAGGCTTTTTTTTCAACTGCCTCATTTTTTTACAGAAAATTATCTTCCATTCTTCACAGATTATGTATATGGAAGTAAACCAAGAGACTCCATCAAATTCTACAGATAGCTATTCATTTCGAATTACATATCTATAGCTTTCAATCTATCAAACCATCTGTCTTACTCAATATGCAGAACACTCTAGGTCATTACAGCTTATATATCTATACATATGTGTATATATATATGTGTGTGTGTGTGTGTATCTACCTACACACACAAATATAAATAAAATACAGATGTACAAACAACATGCAAACACACATTTATGTGTATATACCAAATATATATGTTAGAAAATCCAGTTTTCAGTGAAAAATATTTTGTGGCCAGATTCCTGTGAAAGGCTTATTCCTTTTGAGGTACCAAAATCAGAAGAACAATGTCTGACATATGAAAATTATACATAATAAGCCACACAAACAGGGTAGCAAAACCAGAAATATTTTGAAAATTAAAGACTTCTTTAATAAAAGATATGTAAATCTATAAAAGGAAAATATAGTGACTGTTTATTGCTACATAACAGCTGTGATCTTTTATGGTTTAGTCTACAGTAATAATTTATAAGTTAATTAGTTGTAAATTTTAAATGGTTTCTAATATTGCTCTTTGTACTTTAAAATGTGGAATATCTTGTAATTTATATATTCAGAAAATATTAATGTGGTTTTGTAACTGAATAAATATTACTTATCAAAATAGCAAAGGCTACAATTTATCTTTCACTATCAACTGGAAGGGTAATTCCCCTTTATTTCAGTTTTGGTAAAATAGTTCACGGTGCTTATTTCTTCAGAATGAAAAAGAGTTCATTAAAAAGAAGCTATTCTTACACTGTGGGAAAATTTCCATGGATTCCTACAAGGTAAGTGGAAATAATGCAGGAGAGAGAGGGTATTCAGACATTTGCTCTCCATAAAGCAAAGTAAGGTAACATAGTAAGAAGCTACAGAAAACAGTCTAGTTTCACTTTAGGCCTGGCCTCCATAAAAATGTTAGCCTGACTAACTATGCAAATGTCAAGCTGTAGCACCTTTCTGCAGCTCTAGGCTGAAGTCTGAGGGAATACTGCTGATCATGATCCTTTCCTAACCCAGCTCTAAAAGTCATGCACTAATGTTTGTGAGGGGGCAGTCTTTTCAGGAGTGTCAAAACAGTATCATATATATAAACATAAACTGATTTTTGAATATGTTTAAAATCAACGAACTACACTGATATCTTTGAGCTATTAATGAAAAAATGTCTTTCACTTTACCCTATTTAAGGACATCATTCTCCAACCTGAAGAATGCTGTGTTGATAAAATAAATAAGTAATATTTCTGTTCTTTATGAGGCATATACCAAAATTCTCCATTTGACTGTGAAAGGTACCCCATACTGACAGCCCTTCATTTCTCCCAGCCAATTTCTAAGCCTCAGCACCTGCATGCTCCATACTTCAACCACTTCTGACAGAATTAGACCCCTTCCTGCACACTCCACACTTTCTCAACCTGCCCACATTAAGGGGCTCATCCTGTTTTGTCGGTTGTGCACTGTGACACTCTCTAGGAGTCACATGTAGACACAGCTGTTGAGATCTCACAGAACATGCTCCTCCCAAAACAGGTAGTGAAACCTAGACCCTCCATCTCCTCATTTCGTTTTCTTATGGATTGCTGTTAGGAAGATGTTTCTTATAAAGCTCTAGAAAACAAAACTAAAAGCCACACAGCTTGGAAAAAAAGTCTCCAGGGAAGCAAACTTGTCTACTGCTGCATTTGGCACATAGTCAATGTCTGCTCAGTGAGTGAAGACACAGCCTCAGTCCCATTTATTCTTTTACAGAGGACAAATGAAGACCATGGAACATTTAAAGCTTTCAGATAGCTTAAGTGAGGCTGCACAATGCATAATGCTGGTATAGGCCATCTCCAGAGACACAAAGTTTTCTTCGAAAAATGTCAATGTCACTCTCAATAATTACAAAACTCTAGAAATCGCTAAAATGTTCTTTCATTGTGTTTCATCTGACTCACCCTGCAGTAAGTTTTCAGTGCTGCTTTTCTGCAGATGCAGCAGTCAATGGATTTTTCAGAGACCACTTTCATAGCTCTGGAGACTCAGTTTTTAGCAGAACTGATATTATGAAACTGGCTCTACAGTGCTGATATGGTCACCTCCCATTATGAATGAAGATCTCATAAATGTGTGGAAACCAGTAATACAAACTCTGGTAAAAGCTGGACCTCACAAAATAATGAAAAAATAAAAGAATTAAAAAAAAAAAAAAAAAAAAAAAAAAAAAAAAATCAAAAAGTTTTG
>VZTR01023616.1:337072-439974 GCA_013400775.1 Chaetops frenatus | reverse complement strand
AAGGAATTGTACCCACTGAACAGTAAATATGCTATTATGTACTTTCCACTACTGCCAGTGAAACTGTCAAGAAGAAATAGGGCATTAGCACATGGAGAAACACCTTGAATGTTCATAAAACTGTATCTGCCCTTGTCTTAATGCAGAATTATAAAAAATCCCCAACCCTAAACTACTGATTGCAAAGTTCATTTTGGCCTACCGACTTAAGCAAGACTTCAGTCCAAATGGAGGATCTTTCTAATCAAAGTAATTCAAACAGCAGTTCCATTGATTTTGTCGTTGCGTCATTTAATTGTATTACTTTAGAACTTGAGATAGGCTGGTTCATAATATCATCTGCCTGATGGAGATTTGCTTTAGGGGTATTTACAAGAACTTGTAAAATCATTCAACTTATCTGATAGCCCTGAAAGGAAAATATTTTTGTCTTCACTATGACTGTGGATGCAGAGAATAAGATAATTTCATAACTTTAATGAGAAATTAAATAAATGCAAAACTGTTTTTATTAAGTTTACATCATAACAACATAATAATAACTCTAATTAATTTTGCATGATTTCCCATTTTTGGATTTTCTGAAACTTTGCCAGTTTAGACTGATTATGTTCCGTTCTGACTATGGTTTCTGTTCTGAAACAAATGCTTTGGTTGCTGCTTTCANTAATCTGTATTATTGGTTTATTCCTGTGAAAATCTTTTGCAATGTAATTTGGCATTCTTGTATACAAATGCTATTACCAGATTTCATTACTAGCATTTATAACATTGTTTACTATTTATTACTAATTCATAATTAATCTTCTCCTGCCTTCTTTCTGTATACAGGCTGTATGCAACTTGAAGATTTTTTTTTTTCTGATGTTGAATTGAGAATTTAATCTGAAAATAATGGCCAGCATTTCATCTCACCTCACACAGGATGAGGATGTATTCCAAATGAAATGCAGGTATTTTGTGGCAGGTTTTACCCTCTCACAGCAGTGGAATCCAGTAGATCTTGCACATCACTCCCCCCCTCTGCATTGCCTGTGAAGCTACCAAGGACACAGCTCACAGACACAGATGAAGACAGTACAGCCAAGGATCATAAGAACCTGTTCTCTGTTTACATAACCACAGGCTGCTTTTCCTGCCTTTGCCTCATTCAGGGAGCATTCAAAAATATATGTTGGGACAAACAATGAATAAAGTAGGGATCTCTGGATGCAGTAAAATTAAGTTTTATCCACAACTACAATGGAATGGGTCTTTAACACCTGTGATGATGGACAGCCGTAACTGAGAGCACATCTCTACCCTTAAGGGATACAATAGATGGAACAGGATGAACTAAGCAGAGATGAGCATTCATTAATTTATTATTATTTATTATTTTTGTCATGTCCAGTGGATAACAGAGGTCTTCTCACAGGAAAAGCTGCAAGGAACACACAGAGAGTAACATTCATCCTCTCCATATGTTGCACACTGTTCAAAACAGATGTAATGGGAGACAGAAACAAAATATAAGAGACACTTCAAGAAAATAAAAAGATGCAATAAAGGCTAGGTTTCCATACATACAGACATAACTGGATACTAGCTGAATAAGGGACCTGACTTTTGAGTGTCTGACCTCACGGCATTCTTACATAACAGATTTTTAAATGAAGTAGAAGCAATTATTTTTAATTTATTGGGTTAAAATTCTGCAAAAAGACATGCTACCATAAACACATGCATCTACATATAAACCACAGAATCAGTAAGGCTCCTTCTGAGAACATGCGTTCATCAACTCAAAGCCTTGAATATTGAGGTTGGGATTTTTTCAGCTCTATATACAACTTAACTTCAAAGGAACCATAAAGAGTGCACCTCCTCAGACTTTGACCCTAGCTACAGGTGACAGATTGTCTCTAGTACTTTTTATTATTCCTATGCTTTGCTGGTTCTGTTAGGAATGGACACAGCACTGCACAAAGATAACATCTTATTACATCTGAGCATACTTGCCAGCCATCTGTACCTAATAATATTGCTTTCTCTCCACAGATGCACATTACTTGTACTTCTAATCCTACAGTTCTCTAATTTTCCTCTGTAATGATTCTAACACACATTGTGACAAATTAATATACCCCAAAACCTACTTTTATAAGCACTTTTTCTTAGAATAGCCAACAGATCACTATATTCATGTAGTTCAGGAAAGTGTATTAGTTCACTCTCTACTTTTCTCTGCTTGTAAAGTGAATATCCTAACTTTTGACAGTATTTTCACACAGACTTCAAAAAGTGATTTACGCATAAATCATACACCAGGGAGTATCAGATGTCTCAGAATAGGAAGCAGATAACAGTGGATATTCATCTAAACGAAGTGAGAATGGGGTCTGTCTTGGATTTAGTCCAGCTCCGCTGAAGACAGCTGCATTTTTTACACAGAGTATGCCTTCCTATTTGGAAAAAAAAATCATATTTTTAGCCATGAACCTCTAAGTAATTTCTTGGTCACTTCTCTAAAAAATTAAATGTAAGTATTTTTCTTTCAGAAGTAAGTTGGGGCAAAAGCTGTTTACGCAACCAACTTTTTATGTGACAGCTCCTCAATCAGAACACTGTGAGCCACCCAGGATGAATTTCCTCCATCCTCCTAGAAGAGATTAAAAATTGCTTTTCCCACTGCAATAGTGAGAAAAATTCTCATTAACTACCTAGTGACCCACAGGTGAGGAATAATATAGCTAGTGCTCCCACTAGCAGTTGGAGTTGTTCAGCCTGCAGAAGAGGAGGCTCCAGGGACACCTTACAGCACCTTCCAGTACCTAACACGAGCTAAAATAAAGCTGGAGAGGGATTTTTTACCAGGGCATGTAGTAATAAGAGAAGGGAGAATGGCTTCAAACTAAAAAAGAATAGATTTAGGTTAGATATTGGGAAAAAATTCTTTACTATAAGAGTGGTGAAGCACTGGCACAGGTTGCCCAGAGAAACTGTTGATGTCCCTTTCTTGANGCCTGCAGAAGAGGAGGCTCCAGGGACACCTTACAGCACCTTCCAGTACCTAACACGAGCTAAAATAAAGCTGGAGAGGGATTTTTTACCAGGGCATGTAGTAATAAGAGAAGGGAGAATGGCTTCAAACTAAAAAAGAATAGATTTAGGTTAGATATTGGGAAAAAATTCTTTACTATAAGAGTGGTGAAGCACTGGCACAGGTTGCCCAGAGAAACTGTTGATGTCCCTTTCTTGAAAATGTGCAAGGACAGGTTGGATGGTGCTTTGAGCAGCCTGGTCTAGTGGAAAGTGTCTGTGCCCATGGCAGTGGAGTTGGGACTAGATGATCTTTCAAAATCTGTGATCCCATGGACTAGAAAAAAAACCAACCAAAAAACTCCCAAACCACTAACCAAAAAATCCCCACTTAAAATGGCACACAAAATTAGAGCAAATAGCATAACCTTTAGGTTTCCTTTTGGGAAATCAAGAGTTGAATTCAATGATCCTCAAGGGTCCTTTCCAACTCAGGTTATTCTATGATTCTTATATTGTTTAAAAAACAAGGTCAACCATAAAAAGCAAAACAATTAAAAAACACATGAACAAACTTAACCAATCTCTTGCAGGGAGTAATTAAATTATCTTTTTCTGCCATAGTACGGTGAAGCCAGAAATCCATCTGTAGTCATTTGAGACACAAAAGAAATTCAGAGTCATTCTGGCTATCTAAGGTGGACATAAAAACTGAACAACTAACCTAAAGATCACTCTGCAGCTGTGCAGAACACGTGCAATAAGAATGTGGCAACAGTGGGAGGCACAACAGGTAGACACGGGATAAGTTAAATATGCTAAAAGAAAAACAGATGCAAAGCAGATCAAGCTGGAAACTCAAAACAGTGGACCCTAAACATTCTGGCATTTTGGATTTTCTGTGGCATCCGAACTGCAGGGATAATAAAATTTCCATCTCACAGAAATATTATGAAGGTCAATTCATTAATGTTTATAAAGCTTTCAGAACTACAGTGGTGAGCACTTCTGTTGAAAATGTCCATGGGGAACTTAATATTCAGGCATGCCCTGAGTTTTAAGTATGCAAAGAAATATTGAAGTACTTTCCTATGAGCAAACACTATTTGTTCTGCTAAATTAAGCCTATAGAAGAAATATGGGATCATGTAATTAAAAGCTGTCTGTGCAAACAAAGTTATTTAAGAAATGTGGAACTTTTAGAGTACTTTGTTCAGCAACCTTAAAGGTCTTGAAATAATTCTGAAGATGTAACTCCAGATGTTCACCATGAAGGGTGTGGATTACTTCATCTAGGATTAATAATGCAAAAAGAAAGATATTTGCACAAAACCCCCAAACAAGTGAATCCAGTTATACTACTACAGGTGCCTTAAAATTTTCAAACTTCTTTCGAAATAAGCTTTTAATGTGCTGTGCTCTTTCCCATGGATGAATTCTACTTCTAATTAATACAAACACTTAGAAAGGAAAGATACATTATGCTCATCACAAATTTCATTAAATTACTATAATCTAACTTAGAAGTGCCATTCATGACTCTGTAGTTTTAAACAGAATAGGGTTTTACACCTAACTTTAGATCCAAACTCTGATATATAGGAAAAAATCCTTCCCAACATTGCCTTATTTACCCTTACAGTATTGAATGAACTCTGAGAACTTACAAAGGTTCATATTAATTTACAAATGGGTTTTCACTGAAATGCAGCACTTTGCAAACATTTTATTTTTTGTTCCTTGTATGATCTTAGCAAGGAAACAAGACAGATTAACCAAACACCTCAAACTGACTAAAACACTGCAGATAGCTTATAACAAGGAATTTTTTCGTTTTTAATTCTTCATAACCAAAAATGGGCTCCTGCAGCATTGTGCTTAAATTGCCATTCCAAAATTCATCTTCTCTCTGTTAGCACTGAACTGTAGTGTCGTGTTGCAATTGCAGTTAAAATACCTACTTGACTGCTGTCAGAAGGATTAAATGTTTACCTTCATAGGTTGACAAAATAAGGTATTACCATCTATAAACTCTGGGAATTAAGATTTAAGGCCACCTGAAGGAAATCCAGATAATTAAGGTATTTAACTTGGCTGTTGACTGATTGTATCTTGAAGGCCTGTTTTTGCCAAACATAAGCAGGATTAGGAAAGCACAATTGCAATTGGCCATGGGATTGCATATGAGTTTTAACAAAAGCCTAAAACTGTTCTGGCCTCCATGGGTTTTCCATAAAGACTGGGTAATGTACATACTGAAACTATGACTATACTATCAATAGAAACAATACAGCAAGAGTTAAAGGATGTTTACTGGGTTGCAAGACCAGTAATAACACTGAAGACCAGTTCAGAAAAGAACAGAAATCTCATGCTTTGGGGTTTAAAGGCAGCCCATAATCATTTGGGGAGAAATTCTTTGAGAAGAAGATGAAATTGTCAGTTCTTGGACCTTTTTGTGGGTATCCAGTTGCTGCCCACAGCAAAAGAAAACATGTTAGAGTACATTAATTCTATACCTGGTAAAGTACAACTGTTACTGTTGTCTTAACTGAGGTCTTCAGTTTAAAGTTATTACCCGCATGCTCTACAAATTCAACCCTGTGATTGTTCTTCAAGAAAACCATGAGTAGTTCTATGTGGGAGACTTATTTTCACAGGGGACAAGTATTTCACATACAAAAAAAAAAAGTACATCTTCATTCTTATTCAGTTTTTCTAAACTGCATCATCCCCAACAAGCAACCTTGTGAAAAAGTAATAAAATCACTGTTTTCTCCTTTTATGTTCCCTGTGCTTGAAGTTCTACTTAAGTGATTTAAAACATCCTAACTGTGATCTTCTCACTTCCTCTATTAATAGCAAATCTCTCCCCAGTGCCACATTTTAGTTTCTAGATGCTCTGGACAAACACAGGTGAGCCTAAAAATCCTTGCCAGAGGAAAAAAAATAACACGTGTACAGAAGGAAAATATGAAGAAGCAAACACAAGGAAAATAGGTCTATCCCAACTAAAATTAACATAGACTTGACTAGCTTGTTCTACTGGATCATGCCTAGTTTTAGGATGATAATGCTATCTCACACATTAAATTCAACTAATGTGAACTATAATCAATATTGTCATGATTTCCATTTGGATATCCAAACCCAAGAGCAGCCCCTAGATACAACCTAAATTGTACCTCAGCCTCCTGTTGTCACAAAATAGGCATGACAAGATTTCACACTGTTTGACTACTTTGAAAATGGTGCCACTGATTCATTGTTACAGCTAGTAACATATAAATTTATCATGCTAAAAACAGGACATAGCTATTTCATATGTAATAGCTTCAAGAATATTTCATTCTTTCAATAGAGAAGATTGCATTAATGATTTAAATATAAATGCCAAAAGTAACTCATTGAGAACACCTCGGTGTAAAATATTCAGTTTATTTCTATTAAACTCTAACCTGTCTCTCAGAAAGACACTGTGGCTATAACCAACCTAAAAATGCCACAAAATGGAGAGCTGGCTTTCAGGTGAGTTATAAATGAAATCAGGTGTGTCACCATTCAAAACAGTGTTCTGCTAGAGGATGTGGATCTGTGTTTTCAGTGAAGCAGACCTCTCACAAACTTCAGCAAGGCAATTTATTTACATAAAAACTGCAGGGAAAGGCCCTTTAATTCTTAAGTATGAGTCAGCTTTTGTTTCACTTCTAAATGAGGTTTTTTATAATCAGCAAAGAGAAGAAAACCAGTCTGAGGTGCTACTTGGGCTGTTAGCCCAGACTAAAACTGTCCTTAGCTTCACTCAGATCTGTGTGCAGCAGGGTCACAGATCCCAGATCCTTAAATATGCAGCCCGTATTACTTATGTAACTGTACATGCAAATACCCAACTGAAATACCAGAAGTGCTGCACAACAAAAGCTCGGGGAGGACGGAATTTGGGTTATGTGCGTGTCGGTGTGTTTTTAATTCGATTCAGACTGAATGAGGTACAAATCGTGGCCGGGCTCCGGCCCCCTGGAGCGGGCAGGGTGAAGCTGTGCCTGCGTCAGGCCCCACTGCACTCGGTTCCCTTGCAATCGTGCAGGGCCCTCACAGCTTCTGGGGCTGCCTCCTAACAGGCTCCTGGTGCTCCTGAAGTGCTACACAGCTGCCGAAGTGGAGCGAGCCCGCGGAATAAACACTGCAGTGTCAGGAGCACATGATCACCGGGTGTTTTGGAAGTTTGCTTTCGGCATACCTTCGTATCTTGGAAAAAGGAAGCCGGTATTCTGTGCACCATAGACTTCTGCAGTAACGTGCATTCATAAGCAAGTGCTGCTGCAAGCAACCAAAAGGTTTCTTACAAATATTTACTTTGTTGAGAACATTTTAACCTGGGAGCTAAGATAAGCAAATATTGGCTACTGAAATCTTCTTCAAATTACATGTTCCTTTACGCATATTCCAAGTAGATCTATCAGAACATAACACTGTCTTCAAGTAATATCAAAGCAAACAAGGGAAATTATGGGTATTAGGAAAAAAATAATTTCATCTTATGTTGCTTATTTTCACAAACATGCCATACAAAATAAGAATATATCTCACTAAATACAGATCTTGGTCCCTATCACATGACTTAAACATGAAAAACCATGTTGAGTTTTAGCCTTACTTAGAAATCTTTGGATGTCAGACCTTCTAATGATATTTTAATGTACCTTGATAGTTTGTATTATCTTTTTACTGAAGTGACAAAAATGGGAGATCACTGTACTGAATATTTGGAGTTTCAGAAAATGCTAAATTACTGTGTTCATAAAGCAAAAGCAGTCAAATCCAAGCCTAGGAAGCAGGTATGATTCTAAAGCACTCATCACTGACACTCTATTAAACTAAAGAATAATTTGAGTCAAAAGGTTGGAACCTGTTGTGGTTCAGGGTGGCAAAAAACTGTAAGGAAAAAAGAACTGGAATTTTTAGAACCTATCTAAAGATCTCTGAGTCTTTAAGCCATAGAGGCTCATCCTTCTCCCCTTGAACTCTGCAAGAGTTTTGACACCAGCTGTAGCTGAAAGCCAAACAGAATTAGAAACTTGGTATCTGAGATCAGGGAAGCTGTATGTTTTAGGAGGACCAGATCTGCACACCAAATGTCTCATAGGCTTGTCTTGGTAGTTTGTATTTCTTTCTTCTTCACAAAAAGAAATGAAGATGTGCTGGAGTTGACTGTAATGTAAATTTCAGATCAATTTGTATCTGGTTAATAAAAGCAAAGTATACTTAATAGGTGGAGTCCATTTACTCCTAGTCATGCAAATCGCACTAATTAAAAATTCTGGTTTTGAAGCTTCTAATCAAAACAAATAAGCAAACAAAACTTCTAGTAAAGCCACCAGAAGTCACATAAAACTGACAAATAATAGTAGAGGACCATAATAGCCTTTCGTGTTTTGTCTTCCTTACAAAAGTATGATTTTCATATTCCAGAGTTGGTCAGAAGTACCAAATAGTTTGTACTGTTTTACAGGTGCAAATATTTAAGACCACCACTAAAAGCTTCGTTGCAGGAAACAGATACGAACCAAAATACATACAGGGATATCTTATGCTTTCTACTCATAGAAAATTCCCAGAAACTTACAGAAATGATCAACACATAAAAACCAAAACAGATTTGGCAACTTTTGGTATTTATGCTGTCCCTCTAAGTTTGCTATCATGCAATCAGAAACTTCAGTACTAATGGTAAACAGTCACCTTGAATCTACATCCAGCTCCTCACAAATAACTGAAGTCCTGGATTCAGTAGTCACTGCACTGTCTTTTATTTCTAGCTTGTGCCTTTTTCTTAAAATAGAGAAGGAAAGGCAAGGAGGATGAGAAGAGTGAGGAGGGGAAGTAGATGCATACAATTTTCAATTTCTAATGACTTGTAAATGTTATCGGTACTACCACCAATTGATTTGCCTTCCTGTCCACAATCCTGTCAGCAGTTTGGGGTCCAAGTGTGAATTTGGAATTCAGCCCTGAATGCTGAAATCAAGATTTCTACGAATTTACTGACCACCCCAACTCTGCAGCAGGAAGAAAAAAGCATCCACTGAATCTGTGTCTTTTCATTCCAAAGTCCTTATACAACCACTGCAGTTCTCAAGTAAAACGCTTATTGGTATCAAATTACTACCCCCCACCCTCCCCACCCCTCAACCCAAGGTAGCTTTTACTATTTCCATAGAAAATAAAAACACAGTCTTTACCTTACAGATCTGAAAATAATCTGAAGTGAGCGTCTCCTGGATCTCCTCTCTGGGTGTCCCTGCAGCTCCCGCAGTCCCTCCTGGGTGCACGGAGCCACCACCAGCCCCACTTCCACTGCCACCGCCACTGCTTCCAACAGGGGATGCGGCAGTTAAACCATCCAAAACTTTGCGAAAATTAAATTTCTTCATTTTGGAAAAATCTTTCGGAAGATTTGGGGGGGAGAAAGGATGTGTCGTAACACATTCAGCTACGTGTAGCGACCGAGAAAGTCTTTAATGGTCCTCTGAGTGAGGCAGCACTTTAAGTCTCTCGTACCAAACAGAATGTCAGTATTAGGTATAATTGACTGCAAAATACAAAGGCTTCATTTTGTCAGACGCAAACGCTACCTGGAAAGGTCCTTTCCAAAAATAAATAAATAAAAAATCCACAAGCGGCAGGACTAAGATTTACGTTCAAACAAGGAACAATGGAACAACCGCCATCGGGTTCGCTCACAAAATCCACATTTAGCAGTGGTCAAAACAGAAAAGTAAATAAAAAATGCACGCCGGCATCCAAAACAGTGGGATCCATCCCTCTACCTTATCTGCCTAAGATCTGCCTTCGGCACTTGATTATTTCAGCAAAGCTACCAAAATTCGTCTACATTCAATTTCCCCTTCCCCTCACAATCTGTTTGAGCCAGGGGTATCTCTGCCCCCGAGGTTTCCGAGGAGCGGATTCCCCGTTCCCAGCCGCTGGTGCGACTCCCGTTTCTGGTTCCCTGCCCACCCCAGCGAATGCCGGCAGCCGCTGCCTCACTCGGTGCTCCTGTCTCTCTCCCCTCGGGCTCCACGGCGGGGTGCGAGGCGCGGGCTGCGAGCCCTCTCGCTTCCCTCGCCGCTCCGTGAGGAGCGACGCCAGCGAGCGACCCCCTAAGCCAGTCCGGCCGTCCCGGGCTGACTGCCCGTCCCGTCCCTGCACTGACGGACCCCCTGCCCGTCCCGATCACCGAGCCTGTGCCGCTGCCGTGCTCTCCCCCCGGAGCCGCTCCGGCGGGACCGGGCTCCCTTCGGCGCCGGGGGGATGCGGGGCGGGGAGGGGCGGGTGAGGAGCAGAGCGGGGCAGGTGAGCGGGCAGCGGAGGGCGGCGGTGGCGGCTCCCGCCCGTCCGGCGCGCTCGTAGCCGTTCTCCGAGGTACTGAAAGCTCCGCCGGNCTCCTCCTCCTCCTCCCCCTTCCTCCTCCTCCTCTCTGTGCCTGCCTCCCGCCCCCGTCCGCCGGGCCCCGCCTGCCGCACCAGCGCGCAGCCTGCACCGGTGCCCCGCCCCCGACTCCCGGCCCCGCTGTGGGCGGGGAGGGGGAAGGCGGGGAAACGTTAATGATTGACAGGCAGCTGCGGCTTTCTATTGGTTACTGCCCTAAAGTAGGGTGAACGTGATTGGTGGAAAGGAGAGAAGGGGCGGGGGCTGAGCTCAGCGTCTAAGCGGGCGGTCGGCTCCAGATAGGGAACGAGGGATGTCTGACGGCCGCCGCGATCCGCGGCCTCTGATTGGAGCGCGGCAAAGATGGGCACACCCGCCTACCAATGGGAGAGCGACTCCGCGACGTCCCGCCCCGAGCCCGGCGGGGTGGGCGGGGCCAGGGGCGCCCCCGCCCCACTGCGGCGAGAGCGGCAGCGGCTCCCGGCGCTGCTGAGGGCGAGCAGCCCCCAGGGGTCGCGGGGACCAGGGTTTGTGGCGGTGGGGAGGACTGAAAGTTGGTGTCGTAGCCTTAGCAGCGTGCGGGAGGTCAAACAAACCCAAAATTCGGCATGAAGTTGTGCCAGGGGAGATCTGGGTTGGATATTAGGAAAACGTTTTTCACCCAAAGGGTGTTTGGGCAGTGGAACAGGCTCCCCAGGGAAGTGGTCACAGCACCAAGCCCGACAGAGTTCAAGAAGTATTTGGATAATGCTCTCAGGCACATGGTGTGACTCTTGGGGATGGTCCTGCGGAGGGCAGGAGATGGGCTCGGTGATCCTTGTGGGTCGCTTCCAACCCAAGACATTCTGTGATTCTGTAAAAATGTCCTGGCGTGGCAGAGCCGAGGGGCCCCCATTTCTCGCCGTGGCACGGAGGGGTCTGTGCGGGTCGGTGCTCAGTCGCCGCACCGACACTGCCTCCTCGGGGGCAAATCCCTTTTTCCTTCCCAGCAGGAATACAAAGCACCCAGGGCTGCCCTTGCCGAGGCTCGCTCCGAAGCCGTGCAAGTCGCGTGGGACAGGAAGCCTTCAGAGCGCGATCCGGCACGGGAGGTGTTACACTGCACACAAGCCTCTATAAAAAGGTTATTCAGGTCAGGAACAAATGAGGCAGTGATTAAAAGTGACTCATGGCACAGCGCTGTCAACGTGGCTGGAAGCTGAGAACTGAATAAAATGGTGTAAGGGATTTCTTCTGTTTGGGAATAAACACATAACACCTCTCCTCTCCTGTATAGGAATTAATACATAACACCTCACCAAGGTGTTGCACGTTCCTCACACTTGAGGTGACCAATGAGTGCACACTGGTCACCTTATTTTTCAGAGGTTTCAGGGGTGCTTAGTGTAGTTCTGATACCCACTCTAACACCTAGTTTGGTTTTTATGAATCTTGCAGTTCTGTGAAGCGAGATAATAGTGTTTATTTCAGCTCCTTACACTGAGATCTATACTTTATTTTTTTCACTTTAGCTCATCCCATTGTGTTCACAGGTACTCCCCATCTGAATGATAAAAAGATTGCAGTAGAGTTCAAAGAATAACTGTAGCTTCACTTAATGCCCTCATGAAAAATAAAGGGTACATTACTGATGAAACTGGAAAGGTTGATAGGTTTCCGTAGCCAGGAAAAAAGGGAACATAATTTTGTATGGGAAACGAAAAATATGAGGACTGTGGCAAGGAGACAGAAATTAAAAAAGACTATGGAACTGAGTAAGCAAATCTATAAAGATCTAAGTACAGAGTTTTGGAGAATAAGGAAAAAGTCAAAACCCAGTTGAAGCTATTTGAAGAATGTCATGTCCTACTGATACTACATTCACCAGAGGCAATGCAAGTAAAAAAAAAAAAAAAAGCTAACAAAACCCCAAAAAAAGGTAACAACACAAATTGTAAATAGGAAAGGGAAGGATAAGGTTAAAAACTAAATTATTATGATGAAGAAAATGTCACAGAGACTTGCAAAAAATCTGCCTGGGAGTCAGGGGTTGCTAGAGGAAGAAAAGCTGGTAGCATAATAGCTGTACAGTTCTAAAGAGGACAGAGATAAGACTGTTTTAAGTCAAGAAAAAGAAGGATGAAAATTAGAAGAATGAATGATAACTTTGGAGGTGGAATAAGGTGCAGACATTTTTTGAATATCAACATTTCTCTTCCAGAGAATCACTATGGAGAGCTGAATATTGATGATTAGATACTATCTCAGAGTATCCAAAAGGGCAAGCAAGGATCCTCACACTGCCAATGTGCTGGTAGGAAAACTGACTTGCAGGGAAAAAAACCCAAAACAAAAACAAACCAATAAAATATAATCAATCCTGTTTATAAACACCAACTGAGGAAAAAACTTGGGCTCGCTACTGATGCATGTAAGGCATGTACGTCCTTTTTGAAAGTTTTTCTCTCAGCTGGACACAAATCCAGAAGCAGAGAAAGAATGAGGGAAATGAGAGGTGTGGGATGGTGCAGAGGGTGACAGGACAGTGTAGGACATAGGCAAACTCAGTAATAGTTTTGACAGGCACAGAAAAGAGCCCCATTGAATGACCACACTGCTGAAAAGTTTTGTTGTATAACAACAACATAAAAAGGGAACAATTTTGGTAAAGAAGCCCACTGCTTCTTTTTTTTTTCAGTGGAGAAACAAGCAGTAGACACATGAAGTATTCTGTTGCTGATCTGTTCTGGTTTAGATGGTATTGATGTTTCATAGGGCACTTCTGAGATTGCCACCAAGAGTTTTAATAAAAGTTGATGCAATTAGGAAAATGTGGAAATATTTTAGATGTTCAATTGATACATAAACTAAATTAAATAAGACATGCCAATGCATTTTGAGAAATATGTATCTGAATCTGTATTTTAGATAGTAATGAGAGGGTATATTCTTCAGTGGTTTTTTTTCTGAATAGTATCTTTTATATTTAGTAGTCATCTTGTTCTGCAAGGTCAAACAGAAAGCAAATGTTAAAAGGATAACAGTTTGCTACAAAGACTTTGCTGAGAAAGAGGATCTTTAACATTCCACACCATCAAAATTCATACGAACTTTCATTCTGATTTTTGCTTAAGTAAGCTTGTGATTATGTGCAGTAATATAAAAAGATAGTTCAGAATCAAACCTGGCAAAGGAGAGTAATATTAATTCAGTGTTCTCTCAATCTGATTCAAGAACTGACCAAGAAAATGAAGAATTGGGAAAGATGTGCTTAGTTCAGCTGACCAGAAAGTGATAGTATTAGATTGTACGTGTTTTGTGTATCATTAATGTTCTGGTCAGATCTCTGGCTTTCTTGTTTTATTTTTTTCTTTATAGCAAATCCTGCTTCAGCCCACGGACTGGACTTTCCTGACTTTTCAAAGCTGCAAACATATTTTAATCTCAGGTTAATATTTGGTAGTTAAACAAAAAATACATGCAGAAGTGGGCAATAAATGATTCACAGTTGACACTTTTTAAGTGGTTCATGTAAGCCCTTTTAATAATCCATGTATTAGCAGTTAAAAGCAATGACCCTTGAGAGAAATCACTGTGTGCCACCACCAGCTGACCAGACCACAGCCTTGCAACTACACCCTGCCAAAGAACTTCTACACCTGTAGATAAATGGAACAAAAGGATGTAATCAAATACCAGAAACACATTTATGCCAATGTAGGCAAAACTGTGACTTTGCACAGCTATCCATTCCTCATTACACTGTGGGACATTTGCCAATATTACCCATGTTTCTGTGTAATTCCAGAACATCGAATGGCAGCAAGCATAGTGTTCCTGCCTGCAGAGCTCCACTAAAAATATCCCTAGTTGGTGCTGAATATCTGGTTAGAACAGCTTGCTGAACTCTATCAATTAGCCAGATCTTAATCTATTTAATGTGTTTTATTAAGGCTATATAATGCTAATGTTTTAATCAAAATGTCAAGCAGTACTAAATCAGATTCATTAGGAAGGTCCAAGTCTATCACATCCATGTGGTTACCTTGATCAAACAAACCTGTAATCTTATCAAAAACTGAAGTCAGGCCTGCTTGTCAAGTCTTGTTTCCATAAAGCCATGTGGACTTGCTTTCATTACATTCCTACCTTTAACTCCTTACTGATTGAATCACACATAGCATGACTGCTTTAATTCACATAACATCACAGTTTTGTCTAGGATTACCAAGGATGCCAGGTCTGTTATTACCTTGGTCATTCTGCTTGATTCTTGGAATAACATGAGTTTTCCTTTGGCTCTCTGAATATTAGCTATAAAACAAGCTGTTAAAAATTAACATAAGAAGGCTGGAAGTCTCCTACTCTTTAAGGATCTTTGGATACTCAGGTGCCATAGAGACTGCTGATTGAAAAACAGCAGTGCCATTCTCATCCTACAGAGGTGTCAATGGATAGAAAGATAATTCATCATTCTCATGTAATATTAATACATTATCATTTTTCTTTCTCTTCACAAGTACAGGATGGAAATATTTACCATAAAAATGAGATCTTTTATGCATGCTCTGAGGGCAGATTTCTTAATGATGAAGCTGTGGAATGTGTCTGTACAAAACTGAGAATGTAATTTTGTAATAAGAACTCCACTTTGTGCAGTAGGCAAAGTACAGGTGTAAATTAGCTCATGGGTAGAGTCCCCCATGGGTAAACCACCTCAGCTTGAGGTGATCTGTTCTCATTGCTGTTGAAAAGGAAGGTCCTGCATCCATGTGAGCCCTTGCGGGAGTTTTGTCCCTTCAGCAATGCATTAATTTGCTAGGAAAGTCAATAGTTTTATTTTGGGTTAATGAGCTGGATTAGCTCTGCACAGGGTCAGACAAGCCCTAGAGACAGTGCAAAAGAAAGGCAGAGCCACAGACCTGGACAGAAAGATGAAGGTAGCCCCACTTTTGTTAAATGTGGTTCAGCTCAGGTGTACACTATATAATGATTGTGATGGTGGCCTATTGAGCTGTATTCCAAATACATGCCCTGCTCAGGAAGGGCTGCATATCTCAGTCAAGAGCTGTCCCAAGACACCTGAACAGCAGCTGGGGCCAAAGAGAGTGTCCTGTTGCCACAGAGCAATGTGGGGTGTGCAGAGGATTCTCCCAAGGCTCTGGGACTCAACCTAGACTTGGTTGCTCTGAAGCAGAGGTCCTTTTCTAAGAGGTTCTGGGGTCCAAGGTGTTACAGAAGCCTCAGAGGAGCTGAAGCCTCAGAGATTGCACAGCAGTAACCTGCTTTTTTGCTGTAGCAAGTCTGCAAATCTCTGGGATGTCAAATTGAGATAACTTGGGTTCTAGTTAAGACAATGTGGGGCCTTGCCTGGGAGACACAACTGATGTAAGAGGCTTGATAAATACTAGGGTAGTTAACATATGCCATGTACCATGTTGCCAGAGATTTTTTATCCACCTTCATTGTAGTTCTCAGACTGACTTTTTGGTCTTCTATTTGCATCCAACTTGCATTGTATTCCATGCACAGTTTTCTAGTTCTTCCTCTTAATCCCTTTTCCAAACACTTCATTTTATAGATCCCTGTCTGTCACATAGTTTAGCTTCCTCTTCCCACTCTTACGCTTTCAAAAAGGATTAGATAAAACTGTCTGGCTTTCCCAGGTCCTGCTGTGAGCTGGGCTATTTGAACTTCTAATGACCCGGGCTTGCAATCCAGCCTGTGCACATCCAGTGTATCTGAAAATGTAATGGTTCATTAAAATATTTTTAGTAACTGGCACAGGTTTTCAGAAAGCAGAGTTGTTATTTTCTTACTCTGAAGTTTTAATTTCCACCAAGCATATGCCTGACTTCTGATCAATATATACATTTCTGATTTTTCTGTGGATGTTTTCCATTCTGAGCATTTTCATCATCTCTAGGAGCTGCAAAACAGCAGGAGCTGATGCCTTTTCAAAGACAGTTGTTAATAGTTCTCAGAACAGCTTTCCAAAAAAAGACATCTGTGAAAAAGGGATAGCCACTAGCTTTTCAGTACAAGGGAATGTTGGGGTCCTTGAGCAAATGTGTACCTATCCAGGTGACAGATAGATCACCTAACTGATCAGTCACCCTCCCAGACATGTTAGCAAGAGATCACAGATTTCTCAATCATCAAGGATAAGCTTTCAGATAGGGAACTTCAAGCATCAGTTAAGCATGTTAGATAATCTACTGTATTTAAATCCCTTGAGAGGAGAATATCCTTTATTAAAGCAGAAACTGTTAGAGCTTTAGCAAGTCAGGAAGACTGTAATTCACAGTGAATATTCTTTTTGTTGTCAGCTTTGCTACAAATTTGACGTTTTATGCCTTTTTCTATTATTGCTCTGAATGTTTTGCAAATTATCACTGACATTTGAAGTGACAGCCAATGTATTGCAAATTGTTAGCTCACTTTACTAGATTCTGCCCTAACAAAGGTCTCAGTTAGGACTGGGCTACTTGTCTTGGTTTCTTTCAAGCCCACACAGTCTTGCAAGTTTGAAACATAATCTTTGAATTAATTTAAAAGCATAAGGACTTTGAAGGAAAAAAAATACATTTAATGAGTCTGCACTTGCTCTATAGAAAAGCCATCAGCACAGTTTGCATTTTTGGGTAGGTTTCTTCCAATACTCACATAAAAGAGACTTCTTATTAGTTGGGGAAAATTTCAGCTGCCCTTCAATATCCTTCAGTTTAAATTATAGGGTAAAAGTGTCCATTCACTCAAACTAGTTTGATGAATCATAGGAACCAAAAATATAATCTGTCAGTTCACAAAACATCAGATATCACATTTCTGGCCTATTTGTGAAAAACCTTCATAGAAAATTCTTGGTCCAAGAGCAGGTGGCTACATTTCATATAGATGGCCCTTAATAGTATAGATATTTGCATTAAAAAGTAGTTGGCAAGATCAAAGCAGAGAGAGAGAAGAGAAGAAAAGGTAAAATGGAGCCTACATTCCAGTATTTCAATCCTTCTGTCATTAAGAGCACTCAGTTTTATGTCTGCACCTTTCATTTTTAGCAATTGATATATTCTGCAAATTGCTGTTGACCTGCAAGACCAATACCCTTGTCTCTTCTAGACTAAACAATTCTTCATAATAAACAGCCTAACCATAAGACTCTGGGGAACAAGTACTACCTGCAGTCTGAATTCCAACCTTTTATGAAGTTTATAAAAAAAACCCTTGCTGCTGCTCTATAGAATCACCCCTGTCTCCCAAACCATCCCCCAAACCTGGACCACATCCTGATCACAGCCAGGTCCTTCAGCACAGGACTGCAAACCACCTAATCAGCTGTCTAAGAATTAATGTCATGTTGAGCTATTCCATGGGTGAATTTGATCATTGAAATGGCTCTTATGCCTTCCTTTTCCTCCCTTTAATCTTAATTTAAGAGGAAAGTGAAGGCAGATCTGACCATTCTGTCTCCTTTGCGAGTATTCTATGAAATATTCCATCCTAGTCTCAATACTTTGTTGAAAGGAAGTCTGTCAGAAATGTTAGCACTGAAAATCCAATCAGTCCTAAAAGTTTAAAAAATGTTTCTTCATGCCAGAAATGACAGCTGTATTATTCCTCAGCCCTTGTTCTTTCTCACAGTCAGGGATTTTCTTTATGCCAGTGTGATACATCAAATAGGAATTTGGTGTGTAGTGCCTGTATTGGATTAGATTGAGTTGTCTCAGGGGCTTGGCATCCTTGCTGTCCCATCTGCATCCTTCAGGTAGTGGATATTCACAGAATGTTTTTCCAGCTAAGAAGTCAGTGCAATGCTGATCTGCAATACAGTGCTGAATACAAAGCCTGTCCCTCTGCAATCTGTGTGTGTAATCCTATTAATGGCCGTTTCTTCAAACCTGGAGGAAATGAGAATTTACCTCAGGACAGATCTGATCTTAATTCTTCAGTGTATAATCAGTATTTAGAGTGACAGGAATAATTTGTTTTCCAGTTTGGAAGCTCAAAATAATGTTAATATATTTAAAATATATTGAAAAAATAACCAAATGTAAATTAAAATAGCAAATGTCTGCTTGAAAATATCAGAATTATTTTTTCCAAATGTTGCTTGCATTTTTTTTCTACTAGAATTGCCCTCTAAACCTGACATACCTGTCCAGTCTTCCCATTGACTCAAACTAGTCCAAAATAGATGTCACTGATTTCCACCTCTGTCATTTATGGAGGTTTGTTGCAGTTGTTAGTGGAGGATTAGGCACAGCTGTCCTACATCTCAAGTTTTGTGTGATGACCATTGAATCAAAGCAGTTTCCCAAGAAGTTGCAGGAGGAGTTTTCTGAAATATTTGGTAGAGACCACGGTCCCCCACTGCAAATTTAAGTCTCTCTCAGGCAGACCCAGCACCTCCTAGGTGGAATACACCAGACTGATCTGCTTGCTTATCCCACCTGTGTCACCAAGCTATGCTTTATTACCCAAATCCAGTCAAAGAATTAAAAAATCATTCTCTCTATTGTTCTACTAAGTGACTAGCAAATAATTGCATAGCCCACTCATATATGTCACATCATGCTCATCTCTATCCACAAGGAAAATCACTTTTAATCTTTGGCTCCAGCGTTAGGAAAGTGTTCAGAGTGATAAATCATATGGAGCATTTTGATAGTTTCTTCCTAATAGAATTCAGTTTTCTGTATTTTTGAGAATTATTTTCTCATCTCTGTAAAATAAATAAGACTATAAATCGTGGTCCAAAGGATAACACCAGGAATCTGGCAGTTATTAAATAATACACAGCCAAAACAAAGTATTGTACTTCTAACTCATTTGTCACATATTTTAGTCATTTGTTTCACCTGTTGGCAGGTTTGAAGGTGAATAGGTACAATGGATACAAACAGTAATTTATTTGGTATTTAAGTTTGCTTAGTGATGCCTGGGCTGGAGGAGTTTGGGTGATTCATCAAAGGCTCTTGTCCCCCAGACAGCACAGACTCTGTTTCATTACAAGCCCAGCATTTTTTGAAAAAGCAGGAGGAGGCATGTCTAAGCTTTCCATTCTTGGTTAACATGAACACAACATCCCAGCCCTTGCTTTGCATCTACCATGTGCTCACAGACAAGTTGTAAAACCCAAGTTCTCACTCATTTGGAATATTAATATCCCCAGACATTTTATTGATAGTGTGCCTTCGGAAATGCTCGGTTTTGATTAGGTGCACATTTACACCCTATTCATCACTCAGGAACATAACCTATGGAGGATGATTGGCATTAATACTAGAAATGCCTTATGCTTTCCTACCAGTATGAATTATTGCTTTCATCTCTGAATTTACATACACTGATGCTTGGACAGATTCTAGACACATTTGGAAGGAAATGAGTTTCGAGTGACTGGTGGAACAAAGAATGTTTCTACTTCTCATCAGACTATTCTTTAAAATATATCACATAACAGACTGACTTAGTGTTTTGATCACTGCATTTCGTTTAGGCTCACCAAAACTCATTCTGTCAAGGTGGGTTTGTCTTTTCAGTGATTTGTGCTAAAATCTAATCTGTTCTGCATCCTCAAAGTTTTAAGGTTTTTCTATTTTGATGCTACTGATGCCACTGTGTTTATTTAGAAGAAAAAAAAACGTTTTAGTTCCTTACAAAGAAACTGAAAAAGGCTTTAAAAAGTTCCTCACATCCTCTTCACTCACATAGTTGACTTCTCCACATAAGAAATGATTTGACTCCTCCACATAACAAATGGTTTTGTTTCAGTGTTGCATTGAGGTTTGTGTGGCAAGATTTTGGTAACAGGGTGGGGACTACAGGAGCAGCTCCTTTGAGAAGCTGCCAGAAATTTCCCCCATGTCTGACAGATATAGCTGGCTGACATGACAGCTGGCTTCAAGATGGACTTGCCATTGACCAAGGCTGAGCCTACCAGGTCTCTGTGATAACTTATTTAAGAAGGGAAAAAATTATTGGGCAGGAGTAATTGCGGCCAGAGAAGAGAGGAGTGAGAATCTGTGAGAGGAACAGCTCTGCAGGGTCAGTGCAGAAGGAAGGACAGGAGGTGCTCCAGGTGCCAGAGCAAAGATTCCCCTGCAGGCCTGTGGCGAAGACTCTGATGAGATGGGCAGCCTGCAGCCCATGGAGGCTCCAGGGAGCAGAGATCCACGTGCAGCCCATGGAGGACCTCACACTGAAGCAGGTGGATGCCTGAAGGAGGCTGTGACCCCATGGGAAGCCCACGCTGGAGCAGACTCCTGGCAGGACCTGTGGCCCTGTGGAGAGAGGAGCCCACACTGGGGCAGGTTTGCTGGTAGGGCTTGAGACCCTGTCGGGGACTGACACTGGAGCAGTTTGTGAAGAGCTGTAGCCCATGGGAAGGAGTCACGCTGTAGAAATTAATGGAGAACTGTCTCCTGTTGGAGGGACCCAGTGCTGGAGAACGGGAAGGACTCCTCTCCCTGAGGAGAAAGCAGCAGCAGAAATAATACATAATCGTAACCCATTTTCCCTTCTCCCTGCACTGCTAGGGGATAGGAGGTAGAGATTTGGGAATAAAGTTAAGCCTGGGAAAGAGGAACGGGTGGGAAGAAGGTGTTTTTAACATTTGTTTTACTTCTCATTATCCTGCTCTGACTTGATAGGTACTAAATTCAAATAATTTCTCCAAATTGAGGCTGTTTTGCCCATGACAGTAATCAGTGAGTGATCTCACCCCATCCTTATCTCAGCTCATGAGCTTTCATTATATTTGCTCTCCTCTGCTCTCTCCAGTTGAGGAGAGGAGTGATAGAGCAGCTTTTGTGGGCACTGGCATCCGGCCAGGGTCAAAACATCATGAGTGTTACATTGCGCATTTTTCTGTCTCTGAAGTTTGTTCTGGCTCTGTTACACTGAAGGATGCTGCAGATGCAGGCAAACACTGCCCTGTACAACAGTGACAGGACTTGACACATCAGTGTTTCCCTGCTCTCAAGTACGGGGCTTCTGGAAGCTGAGGGAAGTATTCTCCCTCTTCCTCAACTCATATTCATTTTCTGCCCTGTATGATTTGAAGTCTTCCTGCCCTCTTGATTTTGGTTCTTGTGTGAATACATAAAAGCTTGAACTCTGGATACATGTTGTATTTGACAGGCTAATTGGCCCATTTTAATTAATTGTCTTTGGCTCACACATAAGAGATCACCTTTCCCATAAGTAGCTTTAAGGAATCCAGTCATTAATCTTCTTAAGCAGCTATTCTGTTCTTACTTCTGAGGCATTTGCTCACACAGCCTCCACACAAGACTCATCCAGCAAGGAAATCCCCAAAGGCTCTTCATTGAGCTCTAGGAGAATCCTACCTCACAAAATCATTCCTGGAAGAAAGAGGTCATTATATTTTATTTAGATGCTCTTTTACTTTGGGAAAGGTAGCCAAATTAAGCTGACCTCAACTTGATTGTGAAGTTTTTTCAACTTCTAGAGACAATTACACAATTACACCTGGAGGTAGGTAAGGCCCTCTAAAACAATCTTTCTGGTACTACATTAAAATCACCTCTGAATACAAAACACCATATTTTCAACCCCTTGCTGTCATGCTGAGATAAAGATATTGCATTAATTTTAACTAAGCTTTGACAATTTCAAGTATAAAAACATAATGAATCTCATTTTTTGCCTGGCGTAACGTCACAGATACAGAATTCGTGAAGCAAGAAGCTCGTGGTTTTTTTTCTGGTTTCATCACCAATGTTTTTGGAAACATCTTGTTTGGGCCACACTTTCTTCTTTTGCCACACAACCTGCTCTGGCTTGTAAGTAGAAAAATACTACTAGTGTAGTAATAATGTAGTAAAATCTCTGTTCTCACTGGCATAGAAACAGAAGCTGACAACTGATGGCATTTGACAGATGTAGTTGAGTCAATGAACAGGACAGGGTGGATTTTAGAATATGCAATGGGAGGCAGCAAGGCTTAAAAAAAATGGAGTAAGAGACTTGGAAAAAAGCTGATTCAGACTAGACACTGATATTAGGACAAGGCTGTAGGTTTTCAATGTTTTCCCATGTTTTTGGGAAGAGAAGAGAGACTAATAGAGGAGGAGGGGGGAAAGCATAATGTCGGGGAGAATGGGAAAAATCAAAATCAGCTTTCAGTTTTGGTCATACTGAATTGAAGTTGACAGCTATTTAGCTCTAAAATTATGTCAGATGAAAGCTGAGATGTTAGTTTGGACAGGAGAGTGACACCAGTCAGTACTGTGTTTGTCAGGATCGTGATGCTTGTTGAATCTATGTGGATGAAATTACCCTCAGGGAATGTGCAGAGGGAAAAAGAGTTTTAGGGCCAAGGATACGAAACCACCATAAAACCTTCCAGAAATAAAAGCCACTTTGAAGGGGTTGGAAACTGTATGTCATCCTAACCAAATATGGCTGATCAGAAGCACAGAAACCAGGATGCTGTGCCATCCTTGGAGACAGCACATGCTGCTCTGTATTTGGAGATGAACAGTGGATTGTCAGCAGGATAAGGCTCTCTATCCTTCCCAGTGGTGAGTACAAAGGAGTCCTTAGCACATCTGTGGCCATCTCTGTGGGCCAGCAAGCTTATTACAGGGCTGGTTTGATATTATTTATGGGAGTGGCACCAGGTCAACTACACAAGTTTTCAATCAATCTTCCTTGCTCTTTATAAAGAGAAAAAGAACCCCAAACAACAAGACTACTGCTCTGAGTGTCTCAAAGTTGTCATGGGTGACCACTCAGTTGGGCTCTGTGTTGGTGATGACCATGTCTTGGCCTGACTTCCTCTGCCCTTACCCCAGCCATCTCTACCTTGCCTTGTGCTCCATCCCTTGTACCAAAACTTGTGAGGTCACAGGTGTAAGTCAGATCAACGTGCTGAAACTATTTGCTTTTTGGCTGTGTCAGTTTTCTGCCAGCTCAGCTTGTTCACTCAGCTCACCCTGCTGTTGCAGAATCTCTAGAGCTTAAAGCCAATGCAGGAGAGTTGCAGGAGCACGTGGCTGGGGCAGGGCAGTACCCCCCTCTAGCAGCCACTGGGCAAGGCACAACAAAAAGCATCACTGGAACTGGTGTCCATGTCATTAGGGTAGAGAAGGTGAAGCAGGCTGTGGTTTAAACCTGAGTCACCAGAGTGCAAAGCTCAAGTTTTCTATGGCATTTATATGTATGAACAGTAAAAGTGAAAATTGCCTTGTCTTGCTGGGTTTTGGTTTTTTGCACATTCCTCTTCATCTTGTACTAAGCAAACACTGTTCTGATTCCTTTCCATAGGTAGACTTTACATTGAGATTTGCATGTAGACCCTTTTTTTTTTGATAGAAAGTGTGAGCAAGCATTTTTAACTTCTGAGATTAACAGATATACTCAGTGGTATTTTGTCCCCACCTTTAGCTCAGTTTTTACAATAAATAAATAAAAAAATCCAAGTGCTCTGAGCAGGCTACATTTCTCAGCTTTAAGACCAGTCAGTAGGTGGGAGGTGGAACAGATCTGCTGGTTGTGACCTGGGGGATAATAGACAAGAGTATTTTGACACTGCATGTTTCTCTCTCATGTACTGTGCTTGCCTCCTCTCACCTTGATTATAAAGTTTAAAAAAAATCCAATTCTTCACCACCTACACCCATGCTATTTAAATCATGATGTGTATTAACAAAAAACCTTTCCCAGCTGGATGGGAAATTGCTGATAGTATTGCTATCAACAGAAGCCACATCTTCATTGTTCAGCCATCCACCATGATGCCATAAAACCAAAGCCTGCCAGGTTTTACAGTCTTAGAAATTGTTAGTTTCTCATCCACTCCTCCATCTTTCCTTCTGTTTTTTTTTGTTTCGCCTCCTCTCTCCCTGGATAAATATAAACTGCCAAGATCATGGGTAGCACTGACAAAGCATGATGGAGAGGTGACCAAATTACTCTGTCTCATGTTCCATTATTTTTGGGAAGGAGGTGGGAAGGAGCAAGAGGATAACACAGGCAGACCTGCATTCTGGGTCCTAGCTCCAGAGCAGGTGTAATTACTGATGCTCCCTCCTGACCCTTCCTCTCTGGCAAATAGTTATGGATGTAGATGGTTCTTAGGGCTAAGCTGCTTTCAGGAGAGTAACAAACTCCATTTAACAAGGAGCAGCTCTGAAGCAAGTCCCTTGGGCCACAGTATTTTTCAAATTTCAGGAAACTCAGACCTCAGTTTAAACTGATAAGGCAGCACTTGACAGCTCTGGTCATACATTTTGACTGGGGTTAGGAGGTGATATCACAACTTAGGGCCTCTTGCCAATCTAAAGTAGCTATGCTTTATCTGTGGAAAGACACCAGTTTACTTTACAACATCTTATTAACTTAGTCCCTCACTAACTCCTATTATTTTACTCTGAGATTTCTTCAAAGTTGCAATAGAAAATACTGGAGGTGTGAAATTGAGTGATAAAGCTGGTTTCTAGGAGGAGAGGTTTTCTTTGGAATTCAGTCCAGTGACAGTTACTGCTTCATTTTACTTTCTTTTTGGTGTGAAATTCAGTTGCTGAATATCACATACTTGGGCTGGTAACTAACAGCTGTAGCCCTGAATGCTGGCAGGATTGCTCCATTCTCAGTAGTCCTTATTTCTGCTGCTGTCTGTGAAACACTATGAAACATCAAGGATTGACATGTGGATTAAGTACAGTCTCTAGGTGTATTGTAGGTAATTAATTCCCACACCAAAAAGAAACATGTCAAAAACCATTAATGTATAAATAGAAAACACATATCTTAGTCAAAGCAGAACTCACAGCTGCTAACAAAAGTAATTCTATTGCTGCTGTGTTCTGAGCCCAAAGGGGACTAAAGCAAGTAATTAATGAGACATATCCTTGTGTCTGAGTGTTGTGTGTCCTTTTCAGCAGTTACTGAATATTTCCTTGGCTTTCATTTATCTTCTCCCACCACTTTAACATGAAATAACAATTTTCATTTTGTAATTAAGACCTGTCTGGCAAGCATAACAGAGTCTCATCTTCTGCATGGCTGTGGGACCTGTATCACACCTCCTCTCCTCAAAAGGAGCTGATCTGAAACATGTGAGGTTAGTCACTATCTAGGCAAACAGAGCTGGGACTGGAGAATTAAATGCCTCAACCAACCTTTATGGCATGTACCCACTTAACCACAGCTGGGCCTGCAGCACAGGGCTTTTGTTTTAACACACATTGAACTGAGAAAGAAGGAAAGGAGGAAAGAGTTTTGTCCCTAGACCCTGGGAGCATCACGGGGAGTTGAGAGGATGCCCAGGTCGAGCATGTAGACATTCTCTAGGGGGAACTAGCACCTAGCAGGGGGACTGCTCCGCTACAATGCTTGGAAATCAATACTTGGCTTGGAAATCAGAGTAAGCATCTCCTCAAGTGGATGGCCTTTAGCGGTGTAGGTGTAGCTGTGGTAACTGGGTATTTCTCCACTAACCATCATCAGTGAAGGAGTTAACAAGTTCCCAAGAGCTTAGGTACCAAAGCCCAGTTGTAATTTTATTTCCGTAGTTAACTTTGCTTTGGGCTGTTGCTTGTTACATCTGTTTCAGAATGAGAAGCCACTGTTTTGTGTTCAGCTGGTGTTCGGACAGTTTTTTCTGCAGTGACCAGTGTAACAAGCTAATTTTAAAATAAAGATGAATAATTTTCCATAATGTTCACAGTGCCTATCCTTACCCTTAAGATATCCTGGCTGCATTTTATCTTTAAATTTATTTACTTGTTCCTTGGGATTTTTTTTCTTTCCTCTTCCATCTCACTCTCTTCCTTTGCAAGGTGGTAGCACATGGTCACCTCCATCCTAAACTGAACTGTAGTGGATACCTTGACATTGTATAGCAGCGGCTACCTATGTAAGTGAAAGAATATACAGTTGTTTCCACTCGTAGTTGCAGGTATCAGGGGGACACAGGCTTTTCTCTGCTTCTCCAATTCATTTAAATCTGTGCCTTCTGGTGTGGCTCATCACTTTTAGCTTTGTCCTCCTGTGTTTGGCCACAGCTGTCTGAAATCTGACATCACTGGTGTTGGTTCAGTCAGGTGTCACACATCACTTGCACACCCTTGCAAATGGTCTGACTGGGTCTTGCTGTGACATCACCTTACAGTCACCAGGCCAGCCTTGGGAGGTACAAGGATGGTCCAGGGCCTGGGCTTCCTGACAATTATTTAGAGACCTGTAGGCAGAGCTCTCTTCCCTTTTTTAATCCTTTTGCATCCCTGTCCCCATCCAGAAAGTCACTGTATAGCTGTGGTTCGCCCTCTCTAAAGCCTCTGTGTATGTTCCCTGTGCCTTCCAATGGGCACAGCCACAGGAATAACATCATATTAGTTGGGAGTTGTTCTGCTTGGGAATAAAGCAGAAAAACTCAGCATGTGAAACCACAGTACGAGTGAACAAAACTGTAATTCCTGAAAATGTGGCTAATTAGAAATGGCCAATTTCATTTTCCTTCATGAAGGGAACCAAGGTCCTATTCTTCTAAGCTCTATAGTTAGGAAACTTACTCATATCAGCATTAGGAAAGCTTTATAATGAGTGTTGTGGTTTTTTTAACAAACAAAATAGGCCCAGAGTTGCTGATTCTTGCATTCTTTCATCTCATTTCTATCCATCTAGCTTATGTATGTTTTGAATTGTGCTGATCAAAACATGCTTCAGTACTCTCCAGCTACATTACTTGTTTAAAGTCATGACACCTATTAATCCTAATATCCATCTGATAATACATTTTGTGCATTTGTGCCAGCCTCATCTAGCAATTCCCCCCTGACTATGTTCTCATTAACCCCAGGACTCTTTTCTGTGATCTCTTCATTTCTCTGAACTCATGTTTATTCATCCTTTCCTTTATATTTGTTGGGGTTGAACTTCAATTAATTGATTTCAGCTCATTCTTCTAGCTTGCACTTTGTGTATTCTTACCTTCTACAGTTATGTACATGCTTCCCTCTTTCTATTCTGCAGGTATAGGCAGGCTCTGAAGCTGAGAGGAGTTGCCTGGGCATGACAGGAGACCTCCTTGATTAATTCTCCACCACTAACACTTGTCCTGGGTGTTTGGCTGTTTTTCATCAGGCTTTGTACAAGGCAGAGGTATCATCAGTTGACACTCCTGTAGCAGAGACTTGTTTGCAATTTCGCAAAGAAATAGCTTCTCTTGTTTCCTTGTCATTCAACATAAAGATAAGAGAGGACTCATAAAATCACCAAATCACAGAATGGCTTAGGTTGGAAGGGACCTTAAAGGTAATCTAGTTCCAGCTCCCCCACCACGGCAAGGATGCCACCCACCTGGCTGACAGAGCACAAAGTCCTGTAGAATGCAACTGACAGCAAAAACCAGGAGGGGACCAGGGAAGTCAAATACTTGCTCCAGATCTCAGGAGAAATGGACCAAACTGTGCTCTTGTGTGACCCCTCCTGAGAAGAAGGACTTTTTTCCTCTTTCAGTAGCAATACCACAGTAAGGTTCATGCTAATACCTGTGTGTTAGCAGATCTGATCCATGTTATCTGTTCCACACTTGGCTCATGTTTTAAGCTCCTAGCAGTGATACTAATAAAGTCCTTGTGCTAACTAACTATGCTGTTTTTAACCACTGGAACCCATGGTGTTTGTAGGTCCAAACTCAGGACACAGGGAACAAAAACACCTTTCATTGCACTAATGCCAATATACTGACCATGGCTGGTGTTCCAAATGGAGCTCCAGAGAGCATCTGTCTTAGATTTACACCCTTCTACACCTCTCCTGGAGCCCTTTCTAGTTGCCTGACAGAGAGTCAAGGAAAGAGCTCCTCCCATGCTGGCTGAAACAAGTCAGAGTGCTTGAACAATGCCACCTCCCAGCATGGGAGATCAGGCGGGCGAGTGGGTGGCAAGGAGGAGGGAAGAACCCACCTTTGAGCAATAGCATTCCTGATGGATTTGGGTGAGGGTGTTTGTTCACAGTTCCAACAATTTTTCCACCTCCAGCAAACTGCTGACTACCATCTGATGGCAAAACAAACCAAAATTGGGTGCATTGCCTCTACTGCCTGCTCTAACAGCAAAACATCTGCATAGCTGTGGTCCTCAGCCCCTCTGCTAGTTTGAAGTTTAGGATTCAGATCCTTCTTATGAAAAGGGATGAGATCAGTGGCTTTCATAGACTTGGAGGCTGAGAAAATATGCTTAGAACAGCCGTGTAGTTCAGCATGAGTGTGGGTTGGCTGCAAAACACTGCATGGCAGGACACACTTCCCTGCATTTGGCACACAGCTGGAAGAGCTGGGGTTTGGGAACTACCACTCAAATTTCAATAATCCACATACAAGGTCATCTCAGCAAACTAAAGACATAGCTGCTGTAGAGTATTTTTTGTCCACTAGGCTTGTTATCCTGTCAAGGAATATAATTAAATTGGCTTCTCAGATGCATTATAAGCCCCAGTTGTCTGCTATTTATCACCTTATTTTGCTGTAGCTGCTCACACAACAACTACGTTATTAATACCTTACCTATTTTTTAGCTGTTGATGTAGTGTTCTTTGTGTTCTAGTTCCCTGTCTCCCATTACCTATATAGATTGGAAGCGATCTCATTTCTTGGAAGGAAAAGCTGGCTTATATTCTTTCCCAGCAGATTACATTTTGGGGTCACACTTTGCTTTCAGGAGTGCTCATAAGTAATCATCAGCAGCTGTGATTAGTCAGCTGGTTACCCAGCTTACATTTAGTGGTGCTACATTGAGTAATACCCTGTATTTAAGTTTTCTGTGTCTTCATGTTGAACTCCATAGATTTGTTTTGTGATTTGGCTTACTGCTTCCTTCCTGCTTTTAAGAAAGGCTTTCTAAAGGTATTATGCTTTTTGGTAGAAAATAGGCAAGAGTTTCTTAAAACCACAATAAACCAAAATACTCCGTGTGTCTTTCCTGTAGTAACTGAAGGGTATCCATCTTTTTTATTAACATGAACTAATATGTTCTCAATGGCTCCTCTTTAGTAGAAGGATATCACTCTTCCTATCTTTTAGAAAAGGCAAACTGGGGTACAGGAAAGGTATGGATTGCACCAAGGTCATTGAGAGCCACAAGCTGTGATTGAAATCTCTAACTCCTGCTTTTAACAGCTACCCTGGAGTATATGTAGTACAAAAGCTGCTCAGAATCAGCTTCCTCAACTCTGTAAGACACTGATAACTCAGTGGAGGCCTCACTTTCCTGGGAGCTCTCTCATCCTGCAATAACCAGATACACACTTTGGGTGAAATGCTCCCCAAATTTCTCCTAGTTGTTTTTGCCACCCACAGGAAAAAATGTGGGTCTGGCAGCCTCCCCCATCTTCTGGATGCAGCTTGTATCCTGGTCACCCTAAAATCCTTTTCTAGAGAAACTTCTGCCAGGATATAAGAAGGAGGGGGCTCTAGAGGTAGGGAAGACCTTGTCACCAAGGGCAATAGGCTCTTAGGGGTAGAAAAGTCATACCATAGTTTTCAGCCTGCTTTGCCTAAGCTGTGGCAAGACAAATTACATGGTCCTGATGAAAGCAGAGCCTGAGTTTTTGGAATTGGTGGGTGACAGCAAGCCTTGGAGGTAGAAGCAGCTAACCTCTTTTTTCAGCATCATTCTCTCCAGGAGTTTCTCCTACTTCTTCTATCCAGGCCTATCTTCTTTTTACCCTCCTTTTCCCAAAACCCTGAACCCTGGAATAGTAAAATTAAGTTTTGCCAAAGTCGCTGAAGCATTGAGCAGTTCCTGAGATATTACCTCTCTGTGCATTTCCCAATTTCCATGCTCCAGTGTCTGAGGTAAAAGCTTCCTTTCTCAAAGAAGGAAGGTTATATCAAATACAATTCCAGGCCCAGAGGGGTAAGAGTGAATACACATTCAAAATTTATATTCTTAAATGTAATGAATTTTAAAGACAATCTTGTGTTTTGAGACCTGATGCATGCTTTTTTATCATTTGGAGTTGGCAAAAGAATAAGTGTCTGGGGAAGTTTTAAATCCTGTTTACATTATAAACAGAGTACATTGCTCCCATTCCCCACTCTAGATCAGCTATAGTAGGCTTTTAAAAAGTACCTATCAGAAACAACAGATTCCCTCCTTTGGGGGTAGCAAGAACTTCTCTAAAATGATCCTGTTTGCCCTCTAGAAAATTCAGCTTCACAGGTGGAATCAGGCCCTGGCAGAAGGGCACGCTGAGGTGGAGGAAGAGCAAGAGGGATAAACAGCTCCGAGCTGCCCTTACTCAAGCAGGGATACAGGTGCTCAAGTGTGAGACACTTGGGCAACGCACTGGGAGAGGAAGCTGGCTCTCTGCCTGAGCATAGCAGCAGCTGAGATATTAATTCCATGCTGCTATGAGTGCTGAGTTCCCTCAAAATGAAAATAAGGCAGTTGTAAAGAGAAGTGGAGACCCAGGGTTAACTGTGATATCCTGCAGGAGAAGATAATATTGAAGCGTTGTCAAGCGCTTTCACACGCCCCGGTCATTTCATCTTTGTGCCCGACACAATGGCCGGGAAGGGAGCACAGCACTCAAGGCTCAGAAGGGAGATCAGGTAGGGGCAGAAGTAGCTAAAGGGCTTGGAAGGTCAGAAAAGAGAAGGAAAACTATTTCCATGTTTCCCACAGAAACCTGAGCAATAATCTTGGAACATGGACACAGCTGCAGCCAGCAAAAAAGAGGCAAAACCAACAACAAAATCCTCCTGGGATTAGGAAACAGGGAGGAGCTAGACTAAAAACCAGACACATTTCAGAATAAATTCAGTGTTTCAAAAGCAATGATGTGCAAGGCACATGACCCACAGTAATAAAATGTGATATGAGCTGTTACTGTAAACAGGGGGGAATAATTGACAGGGAACTAAAACAGATCCTCACAGCACACATAGCCCAGGGCTCTGCAAACCTATGGCTGAATGAGAGGAAGAGGAGTGGCATGGGGAGAAGTCAGAGACAGACTGACAAATCACAGGCAAAAAATAAATAAACTACACAACAGCCTGTGATCCCTGAGCCTGAAAATTCACCTGGAATGTGTCTTGTGGTAGATCAGCAGAAAGAATAGCAGCCAGGTAGAAATAACAGACTCAGTCTTACTCCAAACTAGAAATATTAGTATTTATATATATATAAATAATTTAATGAAAACAAAATGTTTTTGGGGATGAAGAAGAGAGTCAGTGTTTGTGAACTGGCTGGCCAGTTTGTTTCATCCTTTGGGCACGTTTGCTATCAAAAACTGTAGCTTAGGAGAAGGTGGCCAGTTTGGATGTGGAGGGGAGAAAAGCCATGGCTGGGATCTGAAACACAGCACAACAGACAAAAGCTCTTTGGAAAACAATCTCGTATGATGATGGAGTAGCCAAAGATGCAGGATAAACAGCACAGAGTGCAGAAAGCTGCAGCTGAGCAAAGGCTTTCCAGAATATCTGGCAGGCTATCACATTCTTCTGACACATACTATAGACACATGAAACTATGTGCACAGACACAAATGTATGCATGCTCTGCATGTTTGTGTATGTTTATGGACTTCAAAACCACCTGAGAATAACTATAGGTGGTGTTTGTTCCAACAGAGAAGGATGTTGATATCTCACAGTTCAATGGAGTGGTGCTGCACAGCCTCTTTCATGGAAACCATACCCCAGAAATGCTCAGTGAGTTAAA
Source organism: Chaetops frenatus (assembly GCA_013400775.1). NCBI lineage: Eukaryota > Metazoa > Chordata > Aves > Passeriformes > Picathartidae > Chaetops > Chaetops frenatus. Next base: position 407,842 of record VZTR01023616.1, on the reverse strand, counting down.
TGATACAGGCACTGCTTTAAATAATGAATAGTAGTGTACAAATGAAGGATGTTGAGAGACTGCAGGAAAGGAACACCAGTGATATTTTCAGCTGATATTGGAAAAAGATGGAGGGGCAGATGGGCACTTGTAACTGACCATTGGACAAGAAGGCCCAAGAAGGTGCTGGCTGATGCTAGGTGAGGGGGAAAACCTTCTAGTGGGAAGAGTGATCATTGCTTTGTTCCCTACAGTATGTGGGGAGCTAGCAACAACAAGGGGCCATAGTCATGCTTCCTGGGGTGCCTGCAGGTGGCTAACAGCAATCCCTGGTCACAGGCAGCAAAAATCTAGGGGGGTTTTACCACTGCTACCTCTACAGCCACAGACAAATGCACACAGATGGGTGGAGAGGTATCACTTAGTCCCATTCCATTCATATTTGTGATGTTTTCTCCCTCTTTTGCTGTTATAATGCCCATTCCTGCCATTTCTCAAGCAATCTCCACAGAGGGGACTTGTAAGCATTTCCCTGCACCTTGCAAACTCAGTTTACACCTTAATTGGGATGTAGATTTTTCAGTGCTGCTTCTGAATAACTAAAATGTTTTTCCATACATGTGAAGAGAAGTGTGTCAGCCTTTGATCATCAGTAACCACCCCCTACCTAAAATATAACTGGCTGTGGCAATGTCGTTTCCTTGTATCTTGTGAGTATTAGGAAAGACAGGCAGATAAAAAACAAGAATTGAAATGAAACTCTGATGATGAATACAAACTCCTGCCATTACAGCAAATTCATGCCATGTCATAAGCCAACTGAAAATGTCTGGGCATGCACTCTTTGGTCATTTGCCCTCCCTGCCTGCCCAGAAAACCAGAATAAAGGAAAGCATAACAAAGCTAGTGATGTCCAGTGGAAAAAAAAGTAGCAAAAGAAGACCTCCTGCCTCACTGAACCTTGGGATTTGATACCGTTCTCGGTTTTCCAAAGAGCTCAATGAGAAGCAAGAGCATCACCTCAAAGAGTGCTTAGAGTTTTGTAGACTCAATCTTATGTGTTTTGACAGATGTTTTGACTTGTTTTGCTGAGACCTCTAGGACAGGTAGGTAGATCTCTCCTACATGCTGTCTGTCTCTCACTCCAAACACCTTAGTTTTTATGGACATTGCAGAGAAACCTACAATCAGAGTATATCGAAGCCAGTCTGCTTCATATTGAGGGAAACTGCTCTGTGACTCTGTTCAGAGCCCTGTCATAGATAAAAAAGGTTCCATAGACTTCCTCAGGCTTTGGATCAGATTCTGCAGAATATGCTCAACACTGATTTTGCATTAAGCTATCACTTCTATATGCTGAGATTCAGCATTTTCAGAAAGGGTCAGCTATACAAGAAAGAACTCATGGCATTTATATTTTCTTCCAATGACAGGAAGATGCTGTGTAGTACATTGCATTTTGTTCAAGGTACCTGTTAAAGGGAGGGGGAAAAAGAGAATAAGCAAAATTGTCCTTCCCATGTCATTATGAGCCATGGTGTGATCAGGAACAGAAGTGCCATTACTTTGACAGCAGATGTGAGAGTCTGGCACCCTCACAAAATGGATGACGGTCTGTGATGGCTGGAAAGGAAAAAAAGCTTTCCCTGTTAAGCAACTTCTTCGTAAGTAAAAGATGTGCCAATATCCATCTCCATTATTCCGCTGCATAGTGCGCTGTGAGCACCTGGAGGTGTCTCAGACTCAGCATTTTAGCTTGGATTACCTGAGTGCTTTTGATGAGACTTCCCTGGTTGTGCCCCATCTCCTGCTTTGTCTTGCAGAGTGGAGCAGCCTTAAAGCACACAAGCAGATTCCTTTCACGTGAAAGGGAAGCCAAAGACATGCCCCAGAAACACTCCTAACATACTCCAGCTGCTAATGGTGACTCAGTCCACAGGTCCAAATCAGAGCCAGTCTGAACCAGACTCCCCACCCCAACTGTTTCACTTCACAGCTCTGCTCTGATGTGCCTTTACATCTTGCTTAAGAAAACGTGCCTGAGACACTATTAGCACAACTACTCCAAGTTAGCCCTTCATTAATCTTTTTGTTTTAAAATCAAAGATCTACTTATCCATTGAGCACCAACCATTCGGCGCAGCAAGGTCCCACATGGCATCGACTCTCTGCCAGGGCAAAGATGATGTTCCTACCAGGAAAGCATTTGTTCTCATTTGGGAATCCTATGGGCACTGCTGGTCAGCTAAGTCTGTCTTAGTTAATTAATCCTTGACCCATCGTTTTGTGCTTTTCATGTTGCCCCAGTAGTGTTTTTCTTACTGAGATCTGATGCTTAGGGAGGTGGTTATGCAGCATCCTCTCTTCCCAAGGTAACTTCAGAGCCATTGCAGTGCCAGAAGTAATGTGATATGACCTCAAATATCTAGCTGAGTGATTCCTGTGCAACAGGGGATAATGAAATTCTAGTGTCTGTCTGCAGCGTTTGCAAGCAGCTGCCTGGAAAGAGCCCAGGCGGCTGTTTGGAAACAGCGCACGCAGGCAACAATCAGATGATTGCTCTTGCTAGAGGTGTCACGGATGGGTGCTGTTATCTCTGCTCTGGGTTTGGTGGCTGCCCTGCACACCCCCAAGAAAAGAGAGAGAGACAAAGCCCGATGCAGTGACAGGCACTCTGAAACACTGCCATCCGAAATGGCAAGGGACAGGGAGTTGCCCGAAGTCAGACTTGGTGGCCACCAGCACCCACCGGGGCTGCCTGCACACAGTTCGTCTGGGAAAATACAAGGTTTCAAAAAAGCTTTAAATCCACTCCTTGCCTAATGAGCTGGGCTATTAATCAGCTGTTCCCTGTTGAAAGTCATTTCTTCTTCCTACCTGGAACTTGTGTATCATTGTTCTTAGCTGCACTGTTTTACAAATCTAGCTTAGCTAGATGACAGATCTATCTACTGCCAGAAATTGCTGCCCTTGTGAGTATTTATAGATCACAAGCAAAGTCAGTTCTTGATCTTCTCTGGACCGAACTTGTAGTTGTCATGAAAACTACTGACTGAGCTCTTTCTTTTTGACAATTACTTGGACATCTATGAGCCAGTATTTAATTTCATCAGTGCAATACTGGCTACACTGATATTTTAATTCTCTTTTTTTTAATGAGAAGGACACATGCAACTGTCAAACAGATGTCTCTTATTTCCAGCGATCTATAAAGATAACTTTAATCAGATAAATAAAAAAAATCTCATTTTTATAAGAGGTTTCATTGATTGCTTTTAAGAAAATAGGTTTCAGCATTTGCTGGCATTGAATATGCTCCCATTCATTAATGCTTTATTCACCTCCCATATGTGCTTAGCAATAATTTTGCCTGGGACTAGTGACAGACTGACTCGACTTGGGAAATCCAGGTATGGACTCATGGTTTGAAGGGGCTGGCGTGCTGCTGGCTGGCACATGAGCAGTATGACAGCAGTAGCAGATGCACAGGTGCCCCGTCTGCCTGCAGGGAGACCAGACAGGTTTGCAAACAAATCTTCTGCACATGCAGGGGAGCAGTGCCCAGTATGTAATGGCCCCTGTTTCTGAGGTCATGCTGTTTAACCAACAGTCACCCCTCTGGCTCTTTGCAGCTTCCCCTGTCTTTCAGTATGTTCTACAAATACTGTCAGTGGTTCAGGAAGCTCCTCAGACATTTCTTTCAATATTCTTGGTCACAATTTTCTGGTACTACTTCTGTGCATTGCTGTGATGGCTGCTTATATCCTGCATTGCTACTAAATAGAAAGTATTTCTTTCTTCCTGTGAAATAAGCACATCCCATTCCTTTCCAAATACACAACATAAATATTCAATGAATATTTCTTCTTTTTGTGTTATCACAACTGGCAATTCTGCCACCTTTAACATTGGATCTACAGGGACTAACAATGGGAAGAGACGTTACTGAACTTGATAAAATGGCATTTTTGTCAGAGAGAGAATGGGTGTGAAATGCTGACAAAAAAGTTTAAATATGAAATAATAAGGAGGTTATAACCAACCAAAATACCGGGTTCTAAAGTGCTTTCCACACTCTCCTCCATCCCTTGGGATCTGGGGACAAAAAGCACTACTTTAATACTACTATTTCCATGAAGGGGATTGTTTGGTATGGCAATACAGATAGCATGAGGATTTGATGGTCCAAGAGGTCCCTATGAATTCTATCCTCCCGTATGATTGCAAGGATTTTGTTAGGTCTTAGTACACTTAAATAATGCCTGCTTGCCCTTAATCTTTAAACCCAGGATTTTTTTATTAATGTTTTTATCTTCTTCCATCAGCTGTCTCTTTCCTAGCTGGTGACTTGTTTGCACAGCCACCAGACTTTCTATTATTCTCATTTGTTATATATAATAAGTTTTGCAATAATCATTGTTGCTCGTCACTTTCACTTCTTGTCTTTACTAAGATGAATTTGAGACCAGAAAGCCTCTCACAGAATGGCAGGTTGTGGGTTTGGGAGGAATCTAATTGGTTTTTTTTCAAACACAGTGTTCTTATTTCTATGCTAAAATTTTTCCTTGCAACAATTATTTGACTGTAGCTGACCTTTAGAAATTGTCCTTGGAAAGAACCAAACAGACTGCTGCAGGCTCAGAAGTGGTCTGTCTGTACCCATAAGAGTGTCAGGTGTTTCCACAGAGGGAACCAGCTCTCTGAGGGACTTGTTTTAACCCATCCTGAAAGAAAATAAATACATCCATCATTCCCTGCAAGTATAAGATTGTTTCCATAGTGCTGGTTCCAAACCTGTAGCATTCAGCTCCTTTGTTGGGACTTAGTTGTTCAGCCAAGCCCCAGCTACGGGGCGGGGCTGCCAGGTCCAGCAGTCCTGAGGAGCTGGGGACCCATCAGCCACTCCCAAGCCTGGAAGTGCCAGTGGAGGGCTGGGAGATGAGGCAGGGTACGCAGGTGGGTCATTTCTCACTGGGGGACAGCACCCAGGGATGTCAGCAGTTCCGTGCAGAGCAGCACAGGACTGTCTGGGGGGCCGATACATGGCTTGCAGAGTGAGGAAGCCTGTGAGCCGGGGCACCCCTGATGAAGAGTAGACAGGCTGTAATTGAATCCCTTTCAGTTTATACCCTGCTGGCAGCTAAGCTTCAGGAGCACCAGAAAAAAAACAAAACCCTGTGCACTGAAGAAACACAAGAGCTCCGGGCAGGCAGAGGCATTTTCCATACATGACCTCTGGTGAATTGCCTCTTTATGTTCGAACTTCAACTCTTCATTAGCAGCGGGGTCATTGGCTGCTCCTCCCTCCAAAAAACCACAGAGGCAGCACTAAGTGCTGGAGTGAAAGAGGAGTAAGCACTTTTCAATTAGCCACGAACTTTATGAGACGTGAGACTGCGGCAGCAGTGCGGAAGATGCTGGGTGTCCCTGGGCTGGGCTGCAGCGGGCAGTGCAGCCCAAGGGCAGTGACAGGCACGGGGGACTCAGCCTCTCCACTTGTTCCTCAAGCCTGCTGCTCATTTACAGCCAGAAATGTCACGTTTGGCTGCAGTGGCATAAATAACAGGTGACATTTTAACAATATTGGCAGCACTGTGTGGGGCGTCTTCTAACATTGATGAGTTATGTGAGGCCAATGCGAGTTTTGTGGGGTTCATTTATTCTCCTATTTGCTCCCAAAAACAAATGTTAAATTAAAAAACACTCACATGCATTGCAAATAGCTTCTCAGGAAGATTTCTGACGTTCTAAAATGGCAGAGCTATAACTCTGACTGAGTGAATACTGGAGGATGAGAGATGGCTATGAAGAGAAGCATCCTCCGTGCACATGTCGTGAGCAATGGAATGGAAATTGCTCCTGATAATTCAGTCTTCTGGATATGGCAACTTGGCTTTAACAACAGGCTTTGCTGTAAAAACACATTCTCTATGTTGGCATCTTCCTCTCAATGTCCTGGGCCTTTCACATACCTGGAACAGTCCATTAGAGTAAAATGGAATATGTATACATGCATAATATAGCAAAATCTTCTCTTGCTGCCAGCTCTTTGATTATTTCTAAATGACACAATAATTAAGCTGAGTGATTTATCACAAAAATACATGAGGAGTCACAGCCTGATTAATAGAGGGGGAAAAACCCATCAACTCACAAATATAAATATTAAAAGTACTGAAAGTCTGTACTTGGATCCAAATCGCCTTGAGACTTTCAAGCCATTTAAGAATATTTTACAAGCTGTTTCAAGCCACACAAAGACTAAACCTGCTGCCTGCCAGCAGCAGCATGGTGGCAGGGAGGGAGCACTCCACTATCCCTCATTCTCCTTTGGCACTTCTTTCTGCCTCCAAGTCGATGTGCTCAGCTGATGCTCCTAACCCCCTGTGTTCACTCCACTACTCCCTCCTTGTCACCCACACTCGCTGCCAGAGAAGGGATCTGCTGAACTCTCATCACAGCTGAGAAAAGGACCAGCCTGGAGAAAAAGGATCCCCAGTGGCCTCTGGCTGCCTGGATGCATCTGTCCCCATGTCTTCTCTTCTACCTGCAAGAGGTGTGGAACATCAGGGGTCGCACACCTGTAGTTGTGCAGCTCTTAGGTGATGTGATTTCCGCAGCAGCTTTACCTTGACAAGCCCTCCTGCACTGAGTGCAGCTGCAGGGTCCCAGACCTGCTTCTCCTCTCACCCCATGAGCTGCTGCTGCCTCGGTCATCCTGCAGAATGGGAGTGGGCTGTGCTCCCACACTGGCAGGACTGCTCCCATCAGGATGCACCCAAACTGTGTGTCCAGCTGCCTCCTCTGCTGTGGTGTGCATTTCAAAGGATATTCAGAGCTTGGACCTGTGACACTTTGGACTCATGGCTGATCTGACGCCTACACCTATTTTTATTTTTAATTATCTGCTGAAACTCTATTTTTTTTTTTTTTTCTTAAAGCGCTCCTGCCACACTGCAAAATCTCTGGTCTGGTTATGGGCATGTATTGACAGCAGAAGAGATGGAAACTTTGTATCCTGAGCCCAGGTGCTTTACTGCTAACACTGAATTTGGGACTTCCAATTGCAGAATCAGTTTGTTTCACCCAGCGTAACAATGTGCCTGGAGCATCTTCTCCACTGGGGATCCTCAGTGAGGAAACAGCTTAACACAGAGTTCAGCAGCAGGTCTCCAAGATGGTTAGGGAAGGGCAGCATGTGACACACAGGGAGAAGGTGGGTGAACTGTTTATTCAGATGTAAGAGAGGTATGGGGTGATCTTAATGTTGTCTGCAATGGGGAGGCACAGAGAAGATGGAGTCAGATTTTTCTTGGAGTTGCACTGTAGCACAGACAACAGATGTGAGGTGGGATGTGAGCAATTTGGATGTGGTATGGGAAAAGCTCTTTTATCCTTATTAGGGTCATCAAAGATTGAAATAGAGTCCAGATAATTTAGGAAATCTCTCTTCTTGGAGCTATTCATGACTCTGCTGGACAAAGCCATAAATAACCTGCTTTAATTGGGCCTGCTCTAGCAGGGCCTTGGGCTGGATGGCCTCTGGAGCACCTTCCTGACTTCAATTAGTTTGGGATTTGGTGAACATCATTTATTGAGCTATGCTTTTCCTCTAAAATGAAAAAAATACCTCTTTGATGAGGAGATAATATACTTGTTATAAACTCTGTCCCCTGAGATGTCTCAGAACTGGACAAGTAAAGTAATAAATATATGCACCACCACTCAGAGCTGGTATTATATTGCCAGCACTTCAAAGTTAATTATTTTTTGCTTTCAAAGGAAGAAAAGTAATTTTAAAAATAGTTTAATATCAGTCTCACACCAAAGGTGTTTCTTACTGCTTTTCTTCTATAAACCATCAGTAGCATTAATTAAAATTTTCATTTCTTTTCCAGTTCCTTTTCTACTGTGAAAACTGGATCTTTAATAAGTGGCTGCCATCTCGGTAGTGGGTCCTTTCAGAATCAGGGCTGGAATTCGTAGGAGGAGATGCACATGTGGGATCTTGAGGAGAGGGGCATGGTGGTGTTAGAATTACAAAGGCTCTGTAATCAGCAGAGAAAACAAGACCTTGTAAGTCATGATCAACAGTCCCAGGAGCACTCCAGCACTCAAAGCTACCTCTCCAAGGATCTGACCAGCTCCCAAGAAGGCAAGACTGGAAAGGACAGAGCCTTAATCTATTTAGTCTCTCCTCCTAGAGGGACTGTTCCCTATCTTCCCTCTAATTCTAGCACCTGGCAGTGCTGCTGGGCTCTCAGGTCTGTGTCCTCCCAACTCCACCACTGGTCCTCAGCAAGGAAGAGAGGTGATCTCAGTACATGCTACTCCCCCAAACTGCCCTGGGTTTGGGGACTAAAAATGGACAATCAGGGAAACAGGATGCTGAAGTGACAGTGCTCTTGTGGAGTTTGTCACCCTACAGTGCTAATATATCCCTTTGAGGATGCTGTAACTTGGAGCACAACAGCACATATTCCAAGATTTGGGCATATCAAGCTATTACAGGGTCCTGCTGTGCACCTTGCTCCTCTCTAAGTAATTGCCAGATTTCTGGGCCCCTTTACTACTCTGAATATTGATCAGTCTTCAGGAACAGCACCAGGCTCAGCAATGATTCTTCCAGAGCATCCTCTCTCCAGTGGGGATGCTGAACTTTTCTTCCCACCTTTGCTTCCAATCTTATCCTTCATTCATTTGTGAGCATTTGATGCGGAAGATGGTAGGAGAAAGGGTGGGATGACAGCAGGATTTTCCTTCTTTGTATACCTGGTGAGGGCATTTCAGGGCACTTAGAGAGGGAAAGTGCAGCTCTCTGCCTAAGAACTTCCACTCACACTGTCTGCAATGGTCCCAAGAGATCATTAATTCTATTTATTCCAGTTTCCACTACCTGATGAGCATGGAAATCACATCCTGTACAGAAATTGGACACACTTGTCTCCTGCTGCTGCTCTGGTACTCAGGCTGTGAGTCTGTGCTATACTGCCAAGAGCAGGATCACACACTCACTTCTGCTCCCTACTCCAACTCCAGACTTTGCAGGCTGAGAGTGGCACCAAACAGAGGTGCTCTGACCACCTTCCGAGGCTGCCTATTCATCAAGCAATGGGAACAATAAATTAAAATGTGCATATTTCTATGCAGAATAGGTGAACCCCTTTGGCCAGCAAGTACTAGAAACCCCATGCACTTTATCACCAAATCCTAGTAAAATCACTTAGACTCAAAACTACACCCAGATTTTAGCACCAGGAAGTCACAGGCACAAAGCTGGAGTGTTGGGCCCAACAGCTTTGTACAGGGTTTAAAATCAGGTAAGCCTGGAGTTAATTTAATTGTACATAAATACGTGAGATAAGACAACCTCACCTAAGGGCACTGTATTTCACACCTTGCCTCTTGTGCAGAGGAAAACATCTTAGAGACAAGTCACATATTTCTTTCTGGTACAAGCACTTCAACAGTCTCTGTGTATAAATGTGTATACATGCAAACACAGGCACATGTATTACATCCTCACCTTGGGAGTGTTATTCCAGGGATTTGTCATTCACACACTAAAGAATAGTGCTGTGAGCTCAAAAAAAGTGAGATATGGTATTTTCAATTTGGTCTACTCAAAGATATCCTCTTTGTGTAGGATATTCAGAAAGAGTTACTCATTCAGTTTTCAAGGTTCTGGTGCTTACTGTCAATATCCAGCATTTCTCAGCAGGGACTTCTGTGTGGCAAGTTCTCTACACAGTTTACTTTCAGTAAAACTGAAGCTGTGGCAGACCAGGACATCCTGCAGGCCAAGTGGGGACAGAACAATGGATTTAGTCTTAAATGCACCAGAAGTCAGGTTGTATTTTTAGTTTGTTGCAGTTCGTTATGACATGGAAATTGAAAGGGTTTGTCAGACTTGTGTCATCCTTTCTAAACCATCCTTCAGGTGACCGGGCTCAGAGGCATCTCACACCTGGTTTTGCTGCTTGTTTTTCTCCTGCTTGTTTCATTGCAAGACTACTTGTTAATCTTCAAATTATGTTTGACATCTCACTGTAAATAATCTGGGTTATAAACATCTCAAGTGTCAAAGTCTGAGTTCAGCATTTACCTACCATTCTGGTTTGCATCTCTTTCTTACTCTGCCTGCTCAGCAGCTGTGTCCTTGGAGATGACTGTGTTTGAACTTGGAATCTGATTTAGACACAGGTTTGGGTTTAACCAGTTAGAGCTGCCTGGCAGGTGGACATTCAACTCCAAATGAGAAAAAGTTACTCCGGAAGATATGGCGAGGAGCCAGGGATGTGGTGGCCATGAGCACACAGATGTTGAGAAGTCACAGGGAACTGAGACTCAGTCTCAGAGCAGGTGAAGTCACTTGATGAACCTGGTACATCCTTGCTCCTTATCTGATTCTGGATTTCAGAATGGCTGTGTCCAGCAAAGCATTTCCTATCACTTTTGGTTAGAAGAACAGCCAAATTCAGGCAGGTGAGGACCAGGCTTCACATGGGAGATCTTTACCAGTCCATCTCACCCTGGTATTAACAAAATGGTTTGGGTCATCTGGTTCCAACACCCTGCCGTGGGCAAGGACACCTTCCACTGGACCAGGCTGCTCCAAGCCCCATCCAACCTGGTCTTGAACACTTCCAGGGATGGGCCATCCACAGCTTCTCTGGGCAGCCTGTGCTAGTGCCTTACCACCCTCACAGTGAAGAATCTCTTCCTAATATCTAATCTAAACCTGGCTTCTTTCAGCTGCAGAGACAGGCAGCCTCCAGAAGGCTGAAGACTGTTCAGCAATAAGTATCTGATCCAGCAATAATTCTGGGGCCAACATTCTCAAGAGCACACCAACTTACATAATTATTTTATAGGATTTAAATGAAAACAGTAATTCATCAGAAATATGTAAGGACGTGACTCTCCATCTGACAGATATTCTCCCCATACTAAGAGACACAGAGGCAATTATCTGCATGCCTTTCCCTATGCAAGTGGATTAGTGTTATGCCTCTGTCTCAGAAGATATTCAAATGTGATTTGGGATTAATTAAATCTCAAGACACCTGGAGGGAAAGTCAGAAGCATGTACATTTTCTACACCAGACATTTTAAAGTGTGAAAAAAGGAATATTTTACCAGCAAGACCTTTTGGTCTTGATGGGGGAGAGGAACTGAAGACCAGCTTGGGGATTTCAAGGCAGAGAGCACAGAACTCAAACCATGAAAATGTACGTGCTTGTAATTGCAGCTGCCACTGATGCAGCTGATGGTCTCTGGTGTCCAGCAGCAGCTGGAGGGCTGAGAGGTTCCACTGGTGCTGCACGTTGTACAGGGGGCTGTTATTAACAGCTGACCCCTTTTGGTGACAAATCTGGTGATGGCAGCAATTAGACTCTCAGCTCCTGTGAAGAGGTTCAAGTTTGCCCCACTCTCCTTCCCTGTCTTGTTCCTGCCATTTAGGAAAGGAAAGATGTGCAGAAGGATCTCCATGCAGAAGGCACCTGCTGCTGATCTCTCCATCATACATGAGCCCACATATCAGAGTATCAGAGCCTCTGAGAATAAATTCACCTCAGATCAAGGCCCCAAGGCCCCTTGACTCCAGCTCAACAACTTTCTTGAGCTTTCCCACTGTATCAGCTGGCAGATCCCCAGTAAAACATCAGTTTAATGCAGTTTCCTAATTGCTAGAGACTGTTTCCTAAAGGATTAGAAACCAGTGAAAGTTTTAGTTGAATGCTGAGAAGTTAAGAGGAAGAAAAGAGCTGACACTCTCCCCAGGGAAAAGCTCAAGAAAAGATGAGATGGCAAACATGTCACTGTGCCTCAGCTGGAGCAGAGGAGCTGTCCATCTCCCTGTACCACCCTATCTAGGAAAGCAGGCATACCAGCAAGCTGTGATGGAAAAACTGTACCATAATCTGTGCTACCATGAGCTTGCCTGGGGGAAAGAGCTCAGTGACACAGAGGCATTGGGGCTCAGTTCATGTGCTGTGCCTTCCTACCCAGCGTGGTTTCACAGAATCACCACGTTGGAAGAGACCTCCAAGATCATCAAGTCCAACCCAACCCTAATACCTCAACTAAACCATGGCACTGAGTGCCACATCCAATCTTGTCTTAAACACATCCAGAGACTGTGAATCCACCAGCTCCCCAGGCAAACCATTCCAGTACTTTATCACCATTTCTGTTTGTTTATGTGCCCAAGCTTTTGCGGCTTTTAAATGGAGTTCCAGAGCCATTTTCCAACCCTCATCAGCTGCAAGACCCCCACTGCTGCCCCTGCTCTCTGTGTTAAGGGACCTGTCTTTCTGCAGAAACACTTCTGACACTGATCTCTCTGCTCCTCATCCCTTTTCTACCCCCAGCTCCCACTCACTGGAGACAGGATGGGATCCAACGGTGCTCTGCTAAGTTACGGGGCTGCCTGACAGCCACAATGAGGGAGCACATTATATTTTAGAGCTCTGTCCAACAATTGCCTAATTAATTCCCATCCCCTACCCCTACATCCCGTACAGAGTGAGGACATCTCAATTTTCTTATTGTCCCAATGACAGGAAGCTGCAGCACAGGGAACTTCCACAATTCACTCTTGAGCATTATGAGAAGACACATGTCTAGAGGAAGCTAATGCTGAGTGTCCCCCTTCCCCTGCAAAGTAAAATACAGGGATAAAAAAAGGCATCTCAAGAGTAGGACTTATCCTCGCCAGCATCCCTTTCCAGCACACCGTGCTCGGAGGACAATTAAATTACACTGCCGTTTCCCTTTCATCATGATCCGATTTACAGGGAAATTAATAGAGGCAGAGGAAAAGGCCTCCATGAAGCCAAAGCCAGGGCAACTGGCAGCTCTCAGCCTTCTTGAAAAACAGGAAGCTTGCCAGGATGTCTTTATTAGAGAGGAGAAGGGGGAGAGAGGAAAGGGCTGCTGCAGGAATGAAAGGCAGATACAGACATCAGCCTTGTTTACGGCAGGGATTTTGCACCAGTGCAGCTAAACCCTCCAGTTCAAAATCCACCCCTCAGGCATCTCCCACCAGCACAGCTGGAAAAGAATCACAGACTGATTCTGCTGAGACTTCTAGGCAGCTGAATGAAGAAGAAAGTCTACCATGCAAGAAGGGTTTCTGTCTCGCTTGATGGCATGGCTCCAGAGGTCACACCTCACCTTTGAGTGGTGATTTCACATTTTTCCCTGAGGACCTGCTCCTCCTCTGAGCTCACAGGATCAACATCCCCATGGAGCAGCCTGAAGCAGCCCTGTCTGTTCCTGACAGTGCCACCCTGATGGTGACCAAGTCTCTCACCGAAGTGGGACAGCAGGTGTCATGGAGACACACTTACTTGAATATAAAATAAAATCGCAGCTTCTCACAAGTCATTTGTCCAGGCTCTGAATGTGCTGATCTGCAGATGGAGACATGGGAGCTGGCTCTTGTAGTGCTGCTTCACATCCAGGCTGGTTATGGCTTGGATGCCCTGTGCTTCAAGCTCAGCCATCACTGCTGTTGCCAGCTGTGCTCCAGAAGTCCTTTGACAGCTTTGGGACAGCATGGAGCCACAGCAATTAAACCACAGGGCCAGTGAGCTCTGTGCAGGATGCACATGAGGGTGCTTTTGGAACATTTCTCTGTGTAAAGCCAGATGAACCCCAAAGGCATCTAGTTTGATCTACAGACACCACGTACCTCTGTGCCATGCTGCCTCACACCTGGGAGCATTGCTGTGTGGTGCCACTGGGACATTGCTGTGTGGTGCTAACTGGGAACTGGGGTGTACAGAAGCTGGTGGGAACAAGAGGAACAGGGAAGAATGTTCCCAGGCCCATGTTTCCACTCTGCAGAGGTCTTTGTTCTCTGTCATCTTCCATGTTATTTAGATGTTTCTGCTCACCTGAGTAGCTGAGCCCTTGGATGAACTTCCAGTGTCCAGACTGAGGAAAGGGAGAGGAGACATGCTGCCCTGGGGAGACATAGCTCAGGTAGTTATATTGACTGCATCCTTAAATTTACATCTCCAGTGCCTCTGGCGCTGGAAAGGCACGGTGATATTTTTTGATCTAATCCTTTTTGAAGGTTGGCTTATGATAAAACTTTTGAGATGTGCTGGAACCCCTCAGCTCATGTTAATTCCCCTCTGTATGAGGGATAGTCTCTCCAGATGACAGATCACGTAACAGATGAGTGACTTCATTGTCATTTCTCTCCAGAGCTGGAGAGAAACAACTCAGGTCATTGGAGAGTTTCTGAGAAAGCTTCCTGTATATGGACTGCTCCTTGCCACCAGGGGAATGGAGGTGATGGAGCAAAAGAAATGGAGCAAAAACGCTTCTGGAGTTTGGAGATTCCTGGGCCGGAAGAAAATGGTTCCAGAAGTCGTAGCAGGTAGATTATAGCTGTAGAAAGGTGTAACTGCCTCTCAAGAGCACAAACAGAGGAAATGTCAATACTTAATTTCAGAAATAAAATGCCACCCATGATTCCACAACAACCACCCAGCAGAGCTCCTTGCAGACCTGGCCTTGACCCTGATCTTGGCTACACCTCATCGACCTGCCCTTTTCCCACTGCCAATACAGAGCCAGCAGAGAGTTTGTCTAAAATGTAAGGGGGAATCTCTAGTCCCAATAATGCTCAAGCAATCCCTAATGACATTTGGCACCTGAATGGTGTGTTTTGGTGAAGCATCACTTCTGCTGAGGTTTTATTCAGGTAGTGGTGGCATGAGGACTGTGGGAGACAGGTGTCCCAGGCAGTGACCCTCCAAAAGCAAGGGGAAATGTGCTAGGAAAGGGAGGGGGAGCTGGAGAAACTAATGTCACTGACTTCAAAGATGAAGGATTCTCTTCATTCTCTGAGAGTGACTGAATAAAAATGACTGGCATCATCACACGGCTAAACAGGATTTTCTACTTGTGTTGGATTATTTTAGATGACAGTTTGATTAGCCTGATTGGTGTTAATTTGTGCCTAAGAAGTGTATTACTTTAATTTAGCCTTATATTCAAAAAATACTTTGAATTATGATACCAATTATTAAAGTTGATTTGCTTTCTCCCAACAGATGTGTTAGCTTTGCCTGGCACTAGAAGCTTAATTTTTGGAGTGGAGTTCACAGTGCTGGTTCCAGTTGTGGGTTTGCTCACAAACCACCTGGTCAAGCAGGGACTCCAATCATGCCATCCACTCAGTAAGGCAGACAGCAGATAATCCCTCATACCCAGCTGAGCTACAGTCACCTGAGGGGCACTTCACACTCTCCTAGTTCATACATTCTGGATAAACCCCTGAAGTTATGAAAAGCACTGCTTTTCCTAATATTATTAAGGCAAAGGAGTTCCTAGGAGAGGAAGAAGGAAAGATGACGGAATCCTTGCTAAAAGCAAGGTGAGATCTTATGGCCTGGGAATGCAGCCAGCATTAAACCCCATTGCACTAAGGTATATAATTAACAATACGTTGTTCCACCTCCAGTTCCCAGTTGTGAACAGTGCTTATACTCACTGAAACCTTCCTGGTGAACTCCCATCTGCACTCAGCCTTCCATGGCAGCAGGGCAGAAATCACCCCTCATCTTCAGCCACACATTCAGGAGCCTTCCTTCTGACAGAAGGGCACCTGGAGACCCAAACAAGCATTTTGAGGACACCTATACAAGATTTTGTACAGGTCATATCAATAAGTGATCAAGGCATCTCTTGGGATGCTGCTGTAGTCTTTGGCTGTGGAAGAGCTGCAGCTCTTTGCTCATGTGCCCCATAATCTGGAGACGGTCAAGCACTGCAGCAAGTGAAATGAAACACAGATTGACTTCCTCCTCAGGCAGAAAGCAATTTGAGAAGAAGCACCTCACTGAGTCCACCTGGGAATTGCTCAAGGATATATTCAGGAAATTTCAAGATTGTTCCTGACAACAATGCTATTCAATCCCACGGCTGTATAGGGTCAACCATGTCCCTGGCTCCTTTGGTCACCTCTCACAGCTCAAATGCACTAGGAGCAATCCCTCATTGCCATCAGCTTCTCAGTCCTTCCAGGTGAAAGAAATGTTTCCAAGATTTCATTTAATACCTGTATTTAATCCATTAGTTCTCCCGGCAGACCTCCTGAAGGCTGGGCTGTGATTAAGGAGGAGATAAGTGCCCTGTTTATTGCTCTCCTGATACTTCCTCTCTTTCCTCTACACTTTCACAATTTTCATCCTACAGTCAGGCAGTGCCTTGGAAATGTGCATGGGAGCTCCCTGCTCTGTCTCCTTGGGATGGGTTGGAGAGTCCACCCACACTCCAGCTATACAGCTCCTTCTCTCCTGTGAGGCCCTCTGAGATTCTGGGATTTTACAGAGTTACAGGCCTTGGTGTGAGGAAAAGTTATCAGCAAAATGGACTGAGAGTCATCTGCAACCATTTTTTCTCCTTGATTCCATGCCATTAAGCTGCAGGCTTGATTATCATTTGCTTCATTATCTCAATTTAAAGGGAAAATTCATTATTTTTCATATTTTTCCTTTTCAAAACACAAGGGGAGGGCAGCGTGAAGTGGCCAGGCCAGGAAGGAAGGAAGGAAAGTAACCATCTCCAGTAGACCACGTTGCACATGGTAATATGCTCCATGAATCCTGCAGCATGGCCATGGCTCCTGTAAAAACCAGAGAGGACAAGCATGAGTATTGAATCACAACAGCTCTCTCTGTGCTTCTGCAGCTGTCATTGCTACAACATAGGCTGCACTGGTCTCACTGAACACTTGGCTTCTTCTAGTGCTAAAAAGTGCTGGATTTCCTGTGCAGATCGATCCATTGGCAGCTGTGAGGTCAGAATGGTGCCCATTTCTGCTTCACTGTTACATCCCCAAGTGCCAAAGGGTCTTGCATATGGGACAGAGAAAGGTTCTGGTTCACTGCCCCTTTCTACTCAACAAAGAAAAATAATCCCTTAGTAGCGCACAGTTTACTTCCCTCCCAACATGGACTTCCAGTCTTGATGGACTATTACTGACCTAGGCATAAAGCAGTTTTTATGTTCACTGCAGACTTGGAGTGCCCTACACACTTTCTGCAAACAGGGAGCTTTTCACCTCCTGTTCACTGGCTTTGACCACTGAACAAATGCACTGCTGCCCACAATATTCATCTGGCTTGTCTCCCATGTTTCTAATGGATTGACTCACACCTTTCCTGGGACAGATCCCATTAGCATGTGAATTAGCAATGCCTCAAGGAAGCACGTGGGTGCACCAAAAGATGCTCGAGCCTGCTGCATGAGAAGAAAAAATGGAAAGAATTAAAGAAAAACAAACTTAACACTGAAAGAGCTGAAAATGTGGCATTTTGACATATGTTCAGCTGTAAGAACCCGTGTCTGCTGTCTGTGGACATCAGCACTTTTAGCCCACACTTCAGACAGCTGCGATGATGTGGCTGTCTAGTTAACAAAAACTCCAGTTATCATTTGCTGCTCTTGGCAGTAGCTTCTACATAAACCACACAGAAGTCCTTATCTGTTAACATTCCCATGTTTGAGGAGGGTTGGGCAGCCCTCTCATGACTTTACATTTGTTTCTCATTCACAAACATAACAGCATAAATTTTGGTGAGATATTTGAAGAAACAGATACCTTTTAATGTCACATTTGAGCTCGGTTTCACAAGCCTTTCTGCATGGTGAAAGCAGGAGTCGGACCATTCAAATGGACCTGCAAGCTCCTGCTGGTTGCTAACTTGGGATGGATGCTAACATCCTGATGCCTTTATATAACCTACAAGAGGTTGGCACACTTGGAGAATATTACCCTTCCTAATGGGCTCAGAGGCAAGGGAATACACCAGGGTAAATGCACCATAAGCCAAGTCTTTCTTCATCACATTCTATTTTTCTTTGCTTGGATACAGCACCCATGTGGCCTGGGAGAGTATGCGAGAGTGAAATTTCTCTCACGATGCACCATTTCCTTAAGGCCCAATTTCCCTCTAACTCCATTTCCCTCTACTCTTCTGTGTTGCACTGGGAATAGTTTTCATCTCTTGACATCACCAGAAGGGCTGAAAGATGTTGAAAGCATACTTCTTCTGGGAAGAAAGCACT
Organism: Chaetops frenatus; assembly: GCA_013400775.1. NCBI lineage: Eukaryota > Metazoa > Chordata > Aves > Passeriformes > Picathartidae > Chaetops > Chaetops frenatus. The sequence goes on along the minus strand of VZTR01023616.1, from coordinate 389,770 downwards.
GTGTGGCAATGGAAGAATAATTGTGGTGACAGGGCAGGGAGAGCAGATATGTCTCTCTACCAAGATTTTACAGCCTCATTTACAATAAAAGAAATGTGTTTTCTTGCTAGAAGCAGCAGGGAAACATGAGAAAAACAGAAACTCAAAATATTCCCAAGGAACAAAAAGGAAAAGGGTTAAAAAAATAAAAATCAAACCCACTCCTACCAAATCACATCTAGTGCAAGCAGCAAAGAATGCATGACCAGCATGGGGCTGATGCCTGTTTCCTCTTCACTATAGGAATTTAGGGGGCCTGAGCTCAGACAGAGCTCACTTCTGGAGAAAACACAAACCTGCCATTCATTAAACCTCTGTGCTGGGATGTGGCACAGGCTGAGGCAATCATGGCCAAGACCTGCATTGTGCACCTGGCATGAGAGAGCCACATGTCCCAGGAGTGGACATGGCACAAGCTGGAGCTGCTTGGTGGTGGTGGTTGTAAAGGGCTTGAAGCTTAATTTTTAATTGGCACCTGTGTGTCATTGCAGACAGATTGAATTTATGAGAGCCCATCAGCACTGACTGGGAGAACAACCACCAGCACCTTTGCAAAGAGCAGGTATGGATAATCCAACCAAATGACCCAAGAAATCATTGCCTTATGTGGGCCAGGGCTGTAACCTAGTGGTACAAGCCACTGTAACCTAAACCACACCCAGGTCAGCTGGTGGCAAACATCAGTGTTTTCTGACATACTTGTCACCCCATAATGCATGTCATGAGAAAAGAGCAAAAGCATGGACTGTGCTAACAGAGCCTGGCAAATTTGGCATTGGCTCAGGCAGGTTTCCATTGTCAGAAGTGCAGAAAATAAATGCTTAAGACCAGGATCTCTTTACCAGGGGGAACTGAGCCAGGCTTCTCAGCTCTGTGCACAGTTTTAGCTCACTGCAAAATTACCACTGCTCACCCTCCTTCTTCCAGCAAGTAACGGGATGGCAGAGGCTGGCAATACAGATTCCAGGTGAAAAACAAGCACAAGCCGTATGTCAGGGCTTTAATCACATCTACACGAGATGTGATTTTTCCTCCTTGCCAGATGTACCTTTTTTAGTACACCGGCATTAATGCTCGTGGAACAGCACTTGATCAGCCTTCATTTACCGGCTGGATCGCTGCCCGTGTCTCTGGCTGGGCAGCCCAAGGTTTCCTCCTGCTGCCTGGCCAGCCCTGGGCAGGGCTGGCGCATTGGTGGCTGTGACAGCCGGGGCAAAGCGCACGCAGGGGCTCTAACGCACTGCAGTGGAGCCGCTTCCGATGCGGCTGCCTCAGCCTCCTCTCTGCCATCCCTGCCTGCTTTGTTAGCATCACACCGTTCAAAGGCATGGAAATTAAATTATATTTAGGTCACAAACGTAGTTTAGGCAAAAACACCTATTATATTTAAAGCATCTTGTTCAGACTCTCTGTCTGCTGCTTCAGGATGGTTGCACTAATACTCACTGTCCTTAATGTTTTTTAATGAGATACCAGGTGCTTCCAAAGTCTGATTTTTTGTTTGAATATAAATTAGGTTCACTCTCTCTCAATCTAAATGCTGGTAAATAAGAAACCACTTTCTGGCAGCTCATTTAGGTATCCCAAGCAGGCAAAACCCCAGATTTCCCTGGATAACTTTGAAAGAGAGAGAAAATAGCTCTACTACAGTGACAGGACTGTAGTCCTGAATCATCCAGTGCTGCCGGTGCTCTGCTCTCTGCTTGCTAGAAGGGAGCAGGCAGGCAGCTTTCCAAGAGGACCAGCACTCAGACATTGCTCCCCACACTTTGGGCTGCCACTCCTTTTAGCAGTGGCTTCTCCATGACTCTCTGTGGATTCACGTCTTAAACAGATTCAAGCGTCTGGCTACGCCTCCTATCAAGGCTGTATGAGTGATGATCTCCTTGGACTTTGTAAATATTGATCACCATTTTGGAAGCAGCTCAGCAGAGAAGCTACTCTTCAGCCCCAGCTCCTCTGCTGCTGGAGGAGACTGTGTTCTCTCAGTCAATACACTTTAAACTGGAGTGTATTGTGATGCTTAGGGATCCTTGGCTGCCCATGCTTAGATCAATATTCCCAAGACTCCTGTGAACGAGCCTGGGGCATAGTTACCTAGCACAGGGCATCCATTGGGATAAAGCAGTACCAGTCCTGGACAGCCCAGAGCAATTACCTGGAGCACTGTGTGACACATCCCTGCTCCAAAGGACAGAGGCCTCCCCCGTTTACGGACACACACCAGAGGAACGGGGCTGCTGCTGCTTTGCCCCCACAGCCCGCTCCTGGACAGCCCACTGGCTCTCCCTGCTGCTGACATGTCCTTCCACCTGCTCATAACCTTTCTGTTTCCATGAAGGCTTTGTCTTGCATTTGATTCCTGAGACAATTTTCTCTCTCCTCCTACAGAGGCACAGTGGGAGACAGAGACCCAAGCACAGCAGGCTGCTTCCCCCACCAGGCCCTCTTAAACTTCACAGCATGTCCTGGCACTGCAGGCATCATTGAAGCAGAGCTGCTCAGATGTCTCAGGAAGGAGATGATTTTTCTGCCCTCTAGGATTCCTCCAGGGGATCTTCAAATCCCTTGACCCTCACACAGCAGTCTGTTTATTCCAAGTCTGAAGGGGGCAGCAGCACAGGAAGAGTTGGATGGAGGAAGCCTATTTTTGATAGCTTAGTAGAAAAGATTGTGATGTTTCTGTTCTTCAGGGTTGACAGTGCACATTCCCTCCACCAACAGCTGAGCTGATCTACTCTGGCCTGCTCTGTACTGGGCCAGGGAGCACATAACTCCACTGCAGTTTTCTTGACCTGCAATGGGAGCAGGAACAGAGGCACCTCTGACCATTGGGAAGAGGAGCATGAGCAGCCTGAGAAACACAGTTCTTTTTCCAGATGGAGCTCCAGTGCCCTGCCCTCATGTACACCCACAGAACCACAGAATACCCTGAGATGGAAGGGACTCGCATCATCAAAGTCCAACTCCTGGCCCTGCACAGGACACCCCCAAAAATCCCACCATGTGCCTGAGAGCATTGTCCAAATGCTTTTTGAACTCTCACATATCACTCATCAGATAAAATGTGCTTTAGGCCAGAAGCAGATGCAGAAACTGGTTTAAAGGGGGTTAGACACAACATCCACCCAGGAAGGCTTTGACAGCGTTATTGGGTTAGCGTTAATGCAGCACATGTGGTCCAGCAGGCAGGGGAAATGGCTGGGCCTTCCTCAGAATTGATGGCTTTATGCCTTGCATTAGTACCAACCTGCTGGCAGTGCCTGGCTTTGCTTGCAGAGGCTGTTTTTCCCTCCTGGCATGTGGCTCTGTTCAGCTGCAGGAAGAGAAAGAGGGCACTATCAGCTGTGTGTTCTGTTCACTCAAGACCTGCTTGTCGTGACAGGGCAGCAGCAGTGTATGGCTGTCCTTCAACAGCCCGAACTGGCTGGAACAGAGCAGAGCAGTCATCCTTTCTAATGCCAGGAACTGCTGGAGAGGGCAGAAAACAATGATGGCATCTGCTCATGCACCTTGACCTTTCCAGTCCTCCCCAGGGCTGCACGTGGTGGATGAGAGAGGGAAGGCAAACCCCACAACCACCACTCTGATTTCCTCCTGTGCAGGATGTGCCTTGCGGAATGACAAAAACTGCAACAAACCACAATTAAATGTGTTTATTAAGTAAACCACTACTTTATAGATTGTTGTGCTGGGTATTTCTTCACTTTATCTTTACTAAACCTACAGCTTGATTTTGCAAACTGAAAACCCAGTATAAGGTCCTGGTGAGGTAGGAGCATGAGCAGTTTTCTGTATTCAGTTCTCAGTTTCTGCTTTTGGCTCCTTGTAAATCTACCTGCTTTTCTCCAGTGTTAATATTGAATTCAGACAGATTAAATCTAGACAGAATGGGTACAGCAAGTTTTTTGCTGCTAGCTGATCACTGAATCTGACTTATCAGCTCTGTGACTTGATATCTGGAAGCTTGATACCAGATCTTGGAAGCCTGTCTACACAAGAACACCATTTTAACCAGCATTTAAATGTCTGCAAGTTCTCTACCATCAGCCTATGCTTCCCTTGAGGAAGGAGGAAAGGAAGTGCTGATCAAAACCAGGCTCCCATAGCAGTGGTGTAATGAAACATCCGTCCTGGAAGTGCAGGAGATTCCAGGAGGCATTCGAGGAAGCTCTGGTAAGGAGAAACAATGTGCAGTGGGATTTCAAATGGTCCTCTCAAAGGAGAGCTCAAATTATTTTTTTTTCTTGAATCCAATAAATCAAAATGATAAGCAAACAACATTTTCTGCTAGGCACAAGACAATCTGAAAGACGACAAAGGGGAGCAGTTTCTGTTTATTTATTCCTCTTTAAAATGACTTAAAAGAAAATTTAAAACACTATTTAAAAAAGAGGGGATTCAAAATATTGAGAAGCTGAAAATCAAACCACAACGGAGGCATTACAAGGTTAGCAGAACATAGAAAACATCGTTAGTATAAAACAGATTTACATGCCAGTGAACAGCAAATTTGTACCACCTATAAAAGTGGAACAGCATATAATGCTGCCCCTACTCTCTGGAAACAGAACTGTTTTATAATTTTGTTTTATTGTAGTACTGTGTAGGAAAACACAACAATTTTTTAAAAGCAACATTTTCAATTGAAAGAGAAAAACATTAAAAACAAATTGCTCTATAGGCACTGATAAATGTCTGTCTGTGGTAGAAGAGTGTGCCAAGCAGAATTCAAAATTGTGTAATTCCTCTTAAAATCATATAGCCCTGGTGAGATTGCAAATAAAACTTAGTTGTGCTACTTCTCTGGCACTGCCTGACAGCAGCTCTGCCCACTGTGAACTGTCTGCATGTCTTCATGGACAGGGCTAGGCAGAAGCAACAGGCAGGAATATTGGAAAATGAAGGTATCTCCTGGCAAGTCAGAGCACTGGCAACTCAGATCCATGGAGGGCATTTGTTACACTGACAAAAAGTGACAGTGTGTGCTTGCCAAGGCTTTCACTCTGCCTGTTTCAAGTTACACCTGACCTTGAGGTGCTGAGTCCCAGTAGGGAGCAAACAGTAGCTAGAAAAGATTTCTGCCTACAGGCCTGCTTAGAAAGAGCCACTCTGGTGGCCAGTGGCTGCTGGCAGAGGGTCAGCTATAAGCCCTGTCTGAGCTTATCGTCAGCAGACAAGTGCTTCCCTCTCCTCTCCCCTCGGTGAGCAGCGGCAGCTGTATGTTACGCACCCTCCTCTGCAGAGCACTCTGCTCAGACTATGGAGCTCTTAATGTCCTCTGAGAGCAAAGACGAGGACTTCACTAGGATCTGCAATAAAAATCAACTTAAAGCCATCGGGGGAAGGAGCTGCTAGGGCCTCAGAGAAGGTTAAAGCAGTGCCTGTGCAGGGCACCCTGAAGCAGATTTTTGCCTTGCAAGCATCCTCACTTCTGAGACTTGTCCTCCCCTATGTGTTTTGGCACGTGCAGCTCTGCTGCTCCCTCGCTCTGGCAAGCAGGATGCCTGAGATTAGCAGTGCTGAGCCACAGTGACCCTGCCTGTGCACAGGGGAGGGAAGATGCACTTCAGTCTTCTGGTCTGCTAAAGAGTCACTGCCTTAAAAAGTCACCTTTTAAAAAATGCCATGGCAGGCACCAGTTAATCAAACATGTCCTCGAACATGCGTTGCCCCATGGCTATGTAAACCTCTTTTTCCTCTGGCGTCATCTGGGCCACCAGCTCAGGGCGCTGGCTCACTTGGCTGTAAGTGTGTGGACGCCCAGCCACTGTGACAGTGGGGTCTTCTGCCACCACTTCAAACTCTTCATCCTCCTCCTCCTCCTCCAGCCCATATGTTGTGCTGGCCGTGGCGGCAGGGCGGGGAGGGGACTCCTCCTCTGACTCGCTCGTCTCGCTCTCGGAGTCACTGGCATTGCCGCCGGAGAGAGGAGCAGCGCCGCTGATGGCAACGGTGGAAGCAGAAGGTGTCTTCTTCTCGTGGATGAGCAGGGCACGCATCACCTCCTCATTGTCATCCAGGGCTGCTCGGCCCTCCTCACGCTCCTGGAACGCATCCAGATCCCGGCCCCCTGCAAAGGGACATGAGGGAATGAGCATTTCCTCACAGAGATCTGTGTGACAGCCCTGAAAGTTTTCTTAACCTTTATTAATTACTGCCGCTAAGCTCAGTTGGCCAAGTCACACCCTTTCTCTATGCCAACTTCTCCTCTCCCTTAAAAGACAGAGACAGTTATTTCTCATAATGGCAGAGCAAGTGCTGACATTTCCTAGGAGCTGGAAGACCTAGAGTCACTGTGGCTTCCAGCTGGAAACCTTGACCAGGAGCACACTGCAACTGGAGACAACAAATGCACCATAGGCAGGCACCTGGAAAAGACTTCCCCAGAGAGGTGTCCAACTCAGGCATTACAGTGGAGCAGAAAGCTATCCTATCCTATCCTGCTGAGCTCCCTGTCTGTAAGGATTAACAAGGAGAGGAAATGGATTCAGGGAGTCACGGAATATGTGGAAACCATGTGTTATAAAACAACATTTAGAGCAGCCATACATGGTAAGCTCAGGGGAGCACCTACCAGGCAGGAAGGGGAAAAGCTGGAAGATGGTGATGGCATGGAGCAGATGCAGCCCAGCTGTGCAGCACAGCACTAACCAGTGACTGCTCTCCAAGCTGAAACACAGCCCAGACAGTCCCTGTGGCTCCCTACCTGCACCTCTTATTTGAAGGAGACTGCAGTGTCCCACCTGACACACCTGGCCTGTGCTCCTCTTTCAGTAAACTTGGCTGTTTAATAGCTGGGAGGGTTCAATATGGCTCTGGTAGGCAGGATGTCTGCAGTTCATGGATTCAAAAGGTAAAATTCTCCTCAAAAAGTAGCATTGCACAGAAAGTCTCTCCTAATCCTACATTTGATGAGAGGGCTGTGAGTCCACCTAGCACCAAAAGAACTACAGGTAGTATAGAAAAATAAATAAATAAAAAAACCAGACAAGAAATGAAATATCTAGAAAAAAATGAGGCCTAAAAAGTAGGACAGGCTCCCTGTGGCAAACTTTCTGTCTTACACCAAAAGGTGCTGCCTGTGAACAATTGCTGGAGCTGATGTGTTGCCATTCTGCATTCATACAGGCAGCCACTTGCCCACTCCTCCAAGACACCGACCATCATGGTTTCAGCACCACGTCCAGGCAGGTGGCTCCCAAGTCTTTCCCACTCCCAGTCAGAAATGTACTGGTTACATTTTTCAACTTGAGATTAAAAAATACTTTGAAGGAAATAAGTTCTGCATTTAGCACTAAAAGCCAGGGCAGTTGGTGGTCACTCCTTTCCTGTGGGAAAAGAGAGGCCAAAGAACCACACCTAATTTCACTGGACTTCTGTTTTCATTGTAAATGAAATCATAGTAATGGATGATGGCTACAACTACTAATATTAGAGCACTGCCAAATTCCTAAAAGAAAAGAAGAATAAAGGCATCGTGTTGGCAGCTGTGTGCTCAGCTCACTGCTTGCGACTGTGGAGCATAAGAGGCTGTAGGAGAGAATTTCTCTGAAATAATATCATAGCTCATCACACTGAGAACTATGAAATGACAACAGCCAGAGGTAGCTTCACAAAGGCTGACTTTGTGGCTCAGAGGGGCTGTCTCTTGCTTGCAAGAACTGTTCCTGCCAGATCCAAGCAGTGACAATGGTCCCAAGTTTCTGTCCTTCCTGTTTATGTGTTGCAGTAGCAATTTCAAGCTATTTCCACAAGCTGCCTCTTCAATCTCCGGTAGCTGAGGAGGTTAAGCAGTGATGCCATCATCCTGTAAGGAGATACTCCACCTCCTTGTCCCTCAGTGACATCTTGAGAAACATTTATACTCTGTACACCAAAAATTCTCTCAAGGATTTGATTTAAAACTACAGGTGAATTGAACATCTAGCAGAAAAATGGGGTGAGAAAAATGGCTGGTGAGTAACAACAACTTCTGCTACAGACTGCAGGAGCAGGTTGTTCAATCATGTCACTTTGCTTAATCTATTTGAAAAATGTTTTGGGATCCATAATAACATTTGAAAGGCGTTACATGTGAACAAGTTCTTTACGTATCTTCTGACCATTATATCACCTCCATTTTCTTCACTTCTGCTACACCTAAATATTCTACTCCTCTCATTAATGTGGCACAAGTTGCAGGGTCACCTGCTCACACAGGTGGCTCCCTTTTACCATCTTTTCTTCCTAGGGCATCAACAGTTTCAGTCCATGATCCATAAAGATTGTACCTATTGACTCATTCTCATAAAAATCATAAAAGGTCTCAATTTCCAATTTTGGCATGGAAGCTTAAACAGCACACAGACCAAAGCAGAATATTTCTACCAATGGTTATAAGATCTTCACTATGGTCTGTGGACAACCTGACCCCAAGATGAATGAAAACAAAAGCAGAGATAATGAAAAACAAACAGAAGGGAATAAAGACTCACCTGTCGTGGTGACAGACTTTCCTACTGTACTTCCAGAAGCTCTATTTTTAAGTGTTCTTCATATATAACAAGTCTTGAGAAACAAAGGCTGGGAGCATATAAACACTGCTGGTAGACTTAGTAGACTTCAGAATCACTGAACATTAATAAATGTTATTTTTCAGCAGTGACCTATTAGGGAGACAGCTTTCTAGATGAACCTGAAAGACCTTCATCTAGAAGCAATAAGCTCTCAAGGTGGAAGACATAACAGTTAATTAACATTTTAGAAGCCCCCACAAAATTTCAGGGACAGCTCAGCTTTACTGACCTAGATTTCAATCCTGGATCTAAGGAATTTTTACATCTGCCTACACACAGGTGCTTTGCACAGCAGAGGGGAGCAGACGAACTGCAGTGCTGGGAGCAGCAGCTGTACACACACACACACACAAAGCAGAACATGTTTCCGATAGCATTGTAAAGGCCTTGTATAAGCAGAGCAGTACTTCTGCTCTGTTGATTTTCTTACCATCTTTGATTTCATCAGGGTCATAAGCCCCTTGCACCGTGCTCTCACGCAGCCAAATGGGCCTCTCTCTGGCTGGCTTTCCTTCACTTGCAGACCGGTTCAGATCCTCCTGGTCCTCCATGCTGATGACGACATTCTGGGTATACAAGTCCTCATATGATGGTCCTTTTGTAGTCCATGCTTCCCGATGGTGTCCACCTGCCAGGCCAGCTGCTGCCCCTGAACCAGCACCAGCTGCACGCTCCTTGCTACACGGAAGTCAAAGAGAGAAAAACAGAGCTCTCAGAACAAGCCCCTCCTTACTTAAATTATGATTAGTTACCTCCCATGATCTGCACTGAGAACTTTCATTCTCAGTTCTAACACGTGCTGCCAGGAATTTCTGTGCCAGCTTGCTGGTTTGGGAAACTTGTGGATCTCTAGTGGGAAACCCTACAAAGGGCCATGGAAACATCCACCACAGACACTGAAAAGAAGAGGCAGCACTAGAGATGCAGATGCACTTATGTAAAAACAAGCATAAAATCCCAGAATTGCCTGAAACAAAAGCCACAGCAGCAAAACACAGTCAAACAGTAGTCTGGTATTTGGAAAAGCCTCTTTTTGGGCTTCACACAACAATCAAATACTGCATTAAAAAAGCACTGAAGTTTAACCAAGGCAGATAGTAGGCCCAGGGACCCAGCATGCTCAGAGCTGTGAACTGTTGTTAATCACAGGACTTCTGAAGGAGTTAATTCACCACAAAAAACACAATTCAAACCTTTGCTTGAATTGTGAGTGACAATGCACATGAAAAGCCACCTCTCCTGTGTTATACAGGAAATCTGTACTGTCCAGAAACAGTCTTGGGAGGACTGGGGAATCCAGGCAGAGAAGAAAGAAGAGAGAGCATCTTCAAACCAGAGGACTAGTGCAGGGCAAAAGGCTCTGTGTGCTGATAGGGTGCAGGAGGAGACAGAAGTACTGTGTTCATTGTGGAAAAGCTGGAGAAATAAAGGTGCTGACCCATGTAAAGGGTATGGCAGTCAAAGCCTACCTCTCCTTTGCTCTCAGCACACTGCCCTCCAGGGCTCCTTCTAGCTCAGGAGACTGATGGAAAAAACCATTTCTGCTTGGACCTGACTAAAAGAAGGTATCAGGTGAAATATTTTCTGCACACTGATGATGGCAAAGAGCCTAAAAGATGCCCTGGCCTGTGCTGCTACATATGCATAGAGTGGGGAAAGCCAAACATGACTGCTCCTCTGATTCAGAATGAGATTTCATCTTTTTAGAGAAAAAAATCTGCTGCAGACCACACCTACCCTCAGCCATATAATTTCAGTCATCTGATTGCCAGGGGTACCTACAGCTTTTCAGGAGGAACAGCCCTGCCTTGACTCTTCCTCTTGTCCAGAGTAAATCCATCAGGGATACTCCATGATGCCAGCTGAGCTGACAGTTGTCATCAGTGAACATGGTTCAGTATCTGCTTTCTACCCAGTGACTTTTTCTCCAACCAAGAAGCTTAAAATAAAGTTGCACGTGGACAAAACCTGACTAATATGCAATTTTTTTTAGTCCAGCAAGGATGTTACCAACTGTCTGATGAGCTAATTCTGATGGACTTTTAGGGATAAGCAGTAAGGGGCAATTATACAGGCAGGTGAACATTGCCCTTCCCCAGATAAAAAAATATTGGTGTGTTCAGCCACAGTGTTGATTGAGAGCTACTCACAGCCTCTCTGTAGCAGAATGGCTGGGATCTGTTAGCAAAATACTTCACAGCATCCATGTTAGCATTTCTTGTGTCCTTAGCAATCCTGCAGCCAGCTCTGCTAGGACAGCTTCAGAGCAGCCTTGAATTTTGGGGCAGAAGGCTCATGCGCATGTATTGCTTATGTAACCCAAGGAACCACAGAGAGACCTTCTTCCCAGCATGTTATTTCAAGTGTTGGTACCTTTCAGCTCTCCAAGACAGGCGTGTGTTCTGTGAAAAGCACCACTATGCTTCCCACACAATAGAAATCTCTAACTAGCATTTCCCTGATGATTTTATGTAATCCATTTTTCTCACAGGATGCACAATGCAGCTATCCCCCAAGCTCTCCCTTCCCATGACTACAGCGTGACACTAAATCCTCAGTATTGCCAGGAACTACCTAATAATACTTTTACAGAGAGGTCCCTGTAAGTGTGCCTGAAATTGACTTTTTTCCTACACAGAACCATTTAGCAGCAAAGCACTTATTCCATGATGTCAGGAATGTTTCAAACGTGAAAGTAACAGTTTTAAGAGACACCTACAGTACTAATTACTTCAGGTGATCTACTGCAATATCCCACACTGAGCTAGAGCCATCTAGACACTTTCTGTCGAATTTTGGACCCCAGTGAACTTCGCAAATGTGCCTCAATTTATGTATTTTTATCTTCAGTGACACTCTTGGTAGGTGTGAGCACCAGCCCAAGACTACCTGAGCAGGGGAACACTTCTGCAAGAAGAGAACTTACTGTTCAGCAACCTGTTCCAAAGTACAGGATTAGACACCACGGACCAGGCACCAGCAAACAGCCAGGTGTGGGAGCTGCCTCAGTGGCACCACAGAGCAGATGAAGGGATCTCTTAAATTTCTCTCTCTCTCAGATTCATGAACTACTTTTTCCCCACCTTGCTCTAGACTTCACATGGCCACCCTGCAGGCAGGAACTATGGCAGCTCAGTGGCCCAGATGTGGCTACATTTAGTCTGTTTCATTCACCCCGTGGGTATCCTTAATGAGTGGTTTAGCTGCCTTTAAAGGCAACATAAATAGTCCTTGACATAGCTGAGGTATGGCCCACAGAAACCACACTGTGCAGTGGGCAAACAACCTGAAATTTTCATCTCAATCCTGCCCAGACTATTAAAAAAGGTCTTGGATAATGGGGATAACTCTTTTCTTTTTTTTTTTTTTTTTTTTGCCACATTTGAGATGAAACATATTTTCACTGTTCTGCTCTTAAGAGCTTCAACCTCACAACAGACAACCCATGGTTCTTGACAGCATGACCACAGAAAATTAATTCTGTGAAGATTTTTTGTTAATTGAAATCATGCTATTTTGACACAAGGAAATAAAGGGGTTATTAAAATCCATAATTTTTCAAAAACCACAGAGAAGGGCTTAAGAAAAGCTGCTTTATTTTGAAACCTGTGGGGCTAATTCATGCTCTCCCACAATTAAGAAAATTAACAGCCTCTCAGAAAAATATAAATGAAGATCTACCCAGCTTCCCAGGGCAGGGGAATGACAGTTATGCAATGTCAGTGGGGCCACTTAGAGCTGTAACTCTCCCAAAAACACATGAAGTTGCCCAAGTTACTGCAAAGAGAAGATGCAGGCATTCTGTGACCTTTTCAGTTTGTTTCAGAATCACCAAATGTCAGTTTTGTCAATGATTTAATACACTCAAGACTCCGTAAAAACAGTGAGAATAAATAACCCTGGGTCTGGCACTTTAAAAAAAAAATCTCACAGCAGTGCTTTCATGGAATTAACTGCTTTGAATTAATAAGAGTTAATAAATAATTAAATCATTGTATGTGCTGAAGCAAGTTGTGTTCAAGTAAGCATTTAAAAAGCTGCCTATTTATTTTGTCATTCCTTGGACAGAGTAATTAATCATTTACAATGTTTTTTAAGTATTTAAGAGTCAAGCAAGTGGGTGCTGCTATTTAATCATGGAACTGCACCAGGCCTCTGCTGTGATAATTTCCTGTACACAAAAAGGGAACACTGAAAAATTACTCTCTTTGTGGTAGGGTTGTCCCAGTTCTACTACTTAAACTACTGAAAAGGGATTTTAAAGCAAAGTCTAGTGATTCAGCTTGGGTCTAAAGGCTTCAAAGAATTCCCCATATCACCAAAGACACATTGAGTGACCTTGGAAAAATCTTTTCTGCTCTTTATATTGCTTCTGTTTTTCTATCAGAATGATGAGAAAAAATAGCTACCTTCTTGGCTAGAAAAAGACTATGAATAGACAAGGAATTTTTATTATATTAATTAGAACCTGTCTAGCATGAATATATGAGGAACGTTCTCTCTCAAGGTTAGCCTGAGAGGAAAAAAAAGTATCCTCCTTGCTCTCCTATTAACTAAAGCCAAGCACCCCAAGGCACTGTGGGAATGCTTCCCCTCATGGTACAGTTCTTTTCTCCCGTGTTTAATTTTTTTTTTTTTTTAATGCAGAGAAGTGCATCACATTTCACCACAGCTGACAAAACTGACAGCTCCCCACATCTTTCTGCATTATTTAAACATCATCTGTTTTTGTAAAGCTAGGAATGTTCTGAAAGAAAGTGTCATTTCCCATGGGTAAGAACATCTTAAGGAGTTTTTGATTGCAACATGGTCTTCTCCTGAAAAGAAGAGGTGTGTAACAAGTTGGACAAAATCAGAAGGAAAAAAACCCCTGCTTATTACAAGTAACGTCTTCAAACTAGAAGGTTGTAATATGAGGATTTGAAATACAAGGTATGGATTGCAGATAGCTGTGTTTCAAAAGCTGGGTAGAAGCAAAGGGAACAGATGAAAGATAAGTATTTGAGAGATAGAAGACAGCATAGACAGCATAGGTGGCACCTTCAGAGATTTGTCAAGCAGTTGCAGTTTGCATTTTTAAAATACTGGGGCGAGGGCTTGGTGCGCATGCCAGCTGCAGTCTGGCAAGCAGCAGGCAACTCAAGCATCCCACCTCACAGAAAAATACATGCAGGGGGGGCTGACCAGAAGAACAGCCATTTGCCTTGTTTATTAAAAAGTGGTTACAGCCCTCTGTCTCCTTGTAAACCACGCATCCCTGGGGCAATTTGTCAGTTGTTTGCATAGCTGGTGCTGTACAAGCAAGTCCTGCACAGGTTTGGGAAAACCTCACAGAGCAGAGGAACACACTACAAGGAAGCACTGCAGTGAGGAAAGACCAGGCACGTTCCCACCTCTGCTTCAGAGCAGGAATCTCTGTGGGTTCTGGCTCCAGGATTTCATAGGCTAAGTTAACATCTTCTGTCTCACGAAGCAGCGCGTAGATGGGCTCGATCTGCTCGTTAAATCTTGCAACGAGCGTCCTTGCGTCCTTTTTGGGCATTGCCGACTCATCTTCTTCCACTTCAGTCTCACAGAACGTACAGCGGAAAGTTCCTAAAACGAGAGAAGTTGCTCAGCGTTGAGAAAGCAGCAGGCCTGGCTCCTCATGCAGCCTTCCCAACAGCAGTGCCTTGCTGTTCCCCTTAGCTGGATGCTAAGGAGTTTTTCTGGCCTGAAAACCCCTTCCCACGCGTGGTGTACCTGGTTATTATTCAAGCAGACAACAAAGCAAGCATTTTGATACCATCCAGTGATATCCAGCTGGGTACAGTTTCTCGCTCTGAAAAGCCCAGATGGGCTGCAATACCTCTACTGAGACATCTCCTCATCTCCCTCCCTCTTTCTTGCTGCACATTTTAAATGTCAGCTATGACTGGGCTGTGACAAAAAGCTACACAATATCCTCTAAGGAGTTCAAATATCGTCTGTTTCAGGTGCCTGCACTGGTATCTCCCAGGCCACACCAACCGGCTGATTTCACAATAAAACAGTCTAGTTTTACACTGCACCAACCAGCCTGCAGTAACTGCTAATATAACCATTGTCACTTTGCAGCTACTGCAAAAAAGAGATGGCTTCTCCTTCTGTTTCAGGGCCAAACCAGGCAAAAAAGTCATTACGGCAGAGCAGCCAATGCAAAAACCTATCCCACCCAACTCCCATATCAGCTTCTTAAAATTACGAATGGTAAGATAAGGATCATGTGAATAGCAGTTAAAAATAAGTTTGTTTTGCAGACCTTGTCATGATCTATAAAAACAGGTCAGAGTGAAATGGCTGCATGGCAAAGCAGCTACAAAAAACCCACTGAACTCCTGCACAGCAGCTTTTGGGTTTCATCGCTCCATCTGTGAGCAGGACCCTTGGGGCAGTACATGCACACTGGGACCTTTCCATCTGGTCTGCTAGGAGGGGAGCAGCACACTGCAGTGACTTAGTCTTGCAAGTGCTGGACTAAGAACATACCCCTGCCACCTTAGAACATGACATCCAGAGTGATGCTCACAGGCTTCTTGATTTCTCTTGTCCCTGGGTGATATTTTTTATTTATCCATTCTGTGACACCTGTGTACATCTAGCCTTACTTCTCAATACCCCAATGAAGAAATGAAAAGATCTTTTTACCAGCAGGGAGCCTGAGGATAGGTCCTGCCATGGAAATTATAATCTTATGTATAAATATCAGAATTAGAATCAGTATTGAAGTCTGCTATGTCACCAATGCTACACACAAACACAGTCAAAAGGACAGGGTTTGCCCAGGGCACTTGGGCATGATGTAATGAGACAGACTGGCAAGCCAGGGCTTCTGGTATCTTGGTTTGCTGCTTACACAGATTTGCTAGCATTGTCACTTCATTTTTCAGCACATCTCCTTCCCTGCCTGTAATGCAGCGATAAAAACAGACCCAACTTCTTCAGCGCTGGTTGTGAGGGCTAGACAATGCTGGCACTTTTCTCAGCAAACACAAAAAGCACTGTTTATGACAGGAGGGAGATCTGTTGCCTCTCACCACGGTCTGTAAAGATGCAGTTTTGTACCCTGGCACCATCTGAAGTAGCTTTTGCTCGTTGTTACTCAGAAATTAATGCATGTTGTGTGTGTGGTCTGTAATATGGACATATTTCCTGCAATAAATCGTCTCTTTCTAAAGTTTGCCTTATTGACATGCAAAAGACAGAGCAGCCAACAACAGCACTATGCAAAGTAAAAGATAAGTGGATAAAGTGCTCTTCTCTCCTATCCAAGCATGAAACATTGCTTATTTTTTTCCAGGCTGTAAAAACTGTCCCTACTGATTCAAAACTGTTCATTATATAAGCTGTCAGCCCAGCAAAAACTGAACCCAATATTTGATCTCCTTATCCCACATGAGGCTATCAGTGTGACATGAGTTGGATCAATTTAAAATAATCAGCACATCTCAGTTCTCATAATGGACTACAGCAACAAACATGCGTTAATGAAGAACACTCTCCTCATTCTACATGCCCCACAAAAGTCCTGTAACATGTTCCTGAGATAGCTCAGAGTTTTCACACTTCCATCTGTGAAGCCCATGAGTATCTGCAAAAGATTAAGATCATAGGGAGAATAGTTCCAATTCAGAGTACCAAAAAAATCAGAAAGTAAATACAGCTCTAATGAAACAGAACTCCTAAAGCTATCATGGATTTGCTGCAACATCCACCCCTCAGGGTTCTTAATAAGCAAAAAAAGTTAATAGATGAATTATGTAAAGAATTTGGGAATGAGTGAAACGACAAGCTTCCTCTCTTAATATGCTGGTTTTTTTCAAGGTAATGCAGCATTTCACAAGAGGCATATGTGATTAGAGAACTGGAAAGCAGCTTTGCCATGGCAGATGGCATTTACAAGTTGCAAACCTCTTTCATTAGAGTTTTAAGAGGTCAGAAAATGTCACTAAAGCTTTTATGACATGGCACATCACATCAGCAGTGACACATGTTCCTTTCAGATATGAACTGCATGTGACAAACATGAAGTGGAGGCCATCCAAAGGCTGAGAATGGCACTGTTTCCACTCCAACGATGTATTTTTTTCCTTCAGCCCTTACACAACAGTTTTTCAATTCCAAAATGCTGCATAAAACAGGACAAACAGACATCCTGGAGCAAACAGACATGAAGCTTTTCTGCATCTTGGAAATGCTAGCAGAGAGCACATACATCCCCTTCTTCGAACACATGCTCAGGCACTCAGCAGACCTCTCTGGCTGCATGTTAAAACCAAACTATCTGAAAGAGATCTCTTCATATGCTCCCAGACTCTGCAGGGCAGATACAGTGGTAATCTGGCTCCCCAAGGCTTACTAAGATTAAAGCAACTCAAGCTCTGAAGTATGGGGCCAGAATATTTAGAGATAATTCCTAATGACTTGATTTCACTTGAGAGAAGGAAAAGGTCAACCACCCACTCACAGTGAAGGCAGGATGTCCAAGTGTGCATGCTGCATCTGCTACAGTTACCACATTTAACTGGTCTAGACTCCTGAGTCTGAGCCCAGGCCCTGTTACACCCTTGTCAAAGGGTTCAAGCCTCACCTCCAGCCCAACACAGCATCTTCCTTCCACTCTGTCCTTTGGGATGCTGCCCAAGACTCTCACTACTCTCGAAAAAAACTGTTTGATGTTCAATCTCAACTTATTCCCATTAATCTCAAACTTAATGACTGTTTCACCAAGAATTATACTTCATCTCATCCAGTTTCCATCTTGCTGTTAATCCTTCAGGTGTATTTACAAACTGCTGTCTCACTCATCCTTCCACCCTCATTTTGCAAGGCCATATATTTATTCTTCTTTACCTTTTAAAACTGGCCACCCATTCCTCTGACATTGCTAACAGCCTCCCTGGCCCTTTCTCCAGTTTGCTCTCATCTTTCTGCTCTGAAGATGGAATTATACACAAGTGTCCAGATGAGTGCATTAGTGCTTCTCTGATAGCCACTGAGACCTTTTAAGATCACATTGTAAGAGACCATCAAAGTGCTGCCTCAATTATCACAAGACCTAGCAATGCTCCCAGATCTTTCTTTTCCTTTGTATCTTTCCTTCTTTGTAGTTTTGACTTGATGAACTCCATGTTTATAGCAAACATTTGCATTAGATGGCAGGTGCGTGATACTGTACTTTATAGTATAATCTTTCAGCTCCTTTATATTCCTCCAGCCTTCACCCTCATCCAATTCCTTATTCTTGACTGCATCACAAAACATTAAGCTAATTTATTTTCAAAATCTCCCACAACCTTCTTTTAGAAGTAGCATTATTACCACTACATGGTGAGTGCGCTGAGGCACAGATGGCACAATTTCAGAAGTATCTGCTGATTTGAGCAGTACTTGATTTGAGATGCTTTTCTGAAACTTCTTTTTCAGAACAGAACGTGCAGTATTCTTACCACTCTGCTTCCAGGCTCTAGGATTGGGCTTTTCCAATGAGTTAGGTACAATGGCTAATGATAGCCTCTGAAAAGCTTGAGTAGTTCAACATCACACAAACTCAGCTGGCCTGGAGGATCAGATCATGTTCCTGTGGCTTCTACAGCCACTTTCTTCAAGCAATTCCCTGACTCTCATAATACTGCATTTTTCCTTTTTCTGCAGTAAGTCAGACAAAAAGTACATCCTATAAGCCTAACTTCTCTCTCTTATTGAGCAAAGCACATTTTGACAGAGGGGGGTATTATGTCAAAGAGAAAAAGTTACAGGATGCACAGGCAGCTTTATTTCAGCACTCCTTAACCCCGACTGCTTCACCTGATGTTAAAATGAGAGTATAAAGACCCTGAGGAAAGGAGGGGGATTTCCTAGGTTCCTACCACCAGGAAGGCAGACAAATGCCTCTCACCACGGGATGCTGTGCCAGCAGCCATACGGTTCATCCACAGGCCTGGAGCCCTCAGTTCCACAGAGGCTGCTGCCACTTGACTTGCCCAAGGCAAGATGACAACCTGCTAGTGCTGCAGGGGAGCAGGATGCTGTGCCAGCCTGCTTCCTGTGACAAAGGGAGCATGCGAAGGAAACACCTTGGGTGCTGCTTTAGCTTCTTGAAAGAGAGGTGATTTGTGGGAATCTGCTGTTCTACCTGCTAGCCCCACGCCTGAAGTTTCCTATCCAGCTCTTCCCATCAGCTCCCATTCCAGTCCTGGGCTTTTCCTTCTCTGGTGGTCCTATTCTTCTTGCTAGCAAGTCTTGGTCTATCTGTCCTGCTTTTTCAGCCTGGGCTTCATTTATTTCTCAGATTTCTCTGTCCATTCTTCTTTTCCTGGACTTCTTTTTCCAATTTCAGCTTCTCCTCATTCCTGTGCCTCTCTACCCCACACTTGTAGATCAACTAATTCTACCTCTTGATTTGAGCCCTGGTCATCAAACTAATTTCCTGTTTCAAGCCAGAGAGATGGAAGATTTTTTCACAGCACAACCTGTCATTCAGAACAATATTACACAGGCAAAAGAATATACATTTCTCTGGTTTCCTCTCCTGTTTTCTCATCAGCCCATTCTTCAATACAGCCAACCTGTTTTTAATTAAATTCTCCTAAGCAATTTAAACATAGATGCATAGAATGGGAAAAACTCTGCATACATTAAGTGTTTAACAGAGTTTTGAACTGAACAAAAATCACAGAATGATTCCCATGCCTGCCCTCCACAAACAAGCCAATCTCATGTAATGAAAATACTTAGCAACCTAAGTAATAGGCAGTGCTGTCAGTACAAATTATAATGAAGTTCCTTTAATTTATCATTGATTTTTAAGATTTAGAGGACTGTTTACAGCAGCACCTAAAGGCATATCTCTGCTGAATCATTAAAGACACAAATAGTAGGCCAAGTAGCTACAACAGACCTGGATCTTTAGTTACTATAACATACTCTACATTAGGCTATAAGGATACTCAACCTACTAGAAGTGGCAACCTGAGGCGTTAAACGAAAACAAAGAGAGTTTCAATGACCTCAGTGGACTGATCTGGTAACAGAGCTAATTGTTAAAACAGTAGATTGTTAACTGGATTAATCATAATGCATATTAGACAGTAGCAGCTGTTGTCCTTTAATGACTCCCAAACTTCAACAGACTTCTCAGCCCTCATCAAACTGTTCTCGCCTTCTCAAGGAGAAAGCAATCCAGTGTGTCTGAGTGGGAAATGCACTCCTGCCACACAGAGAGATGAGTCTGCTGTTAATTTCATCAGATAGCCTTCCCTGGCGCCATCCTTCTTTTCTCACTGTACTGGAAACATATAGTCCCTCCTATACTTCTATTAGTGAGTTCCAAAAATGCAGCTCCTTTAGGAAAAAAACAAGAGAAATCCACCAATAAAATCTGTCTCCTGAACACCACAGCAATACACTATTCTCTCTTGCAAGTAATTCAGTGGTTCTACACATGCAATAAAAGAGCCAGTTACAAAGCACAGCGTGTTACATAAAATGTAATGCCATATCTCATCTTTTTGAGACAGATTTCATGGTCCACTGGATCTTAAGCTCCTGGGGCCACTCCACAGCCCAGGGCTGACTGCAGTACTCTCTCTTGAAACGTGACATAGAAAGTTTAACTTCTTACCTTAGTCCTGTTTGGGATAGCCCAGTATAGACCCTGTTGTCAGAACTCATGGCATGAAAACAAACACTGGACAACGTGTAGGAAGTGTCAGCATTTTGGGAAGATTCACTGACCCACTTCTGTAATAAAACATCTAGTTTTGCCATTGAAATCCAAAATGCATCAGGCTTCACCCAATCTGCTTTATAATTTCTAACTATGGAGAAGATACAGGATATTGCAATTGAGATGAGTAGCCTTGATCAGAGACAGTGACAGAGCAAATCCAGAACATGTGGGTGATACCTGAAAGTAGGGAACTGAAAGGTTCATGGGCCAGTGCTGCCCAGAGAAGGCCAGTGCAGTGGCTGCAGTTTGGAGGTGAGCACACAGCACCCCTCAAACAGCACTGCACCCAAATTGCCACACTCACTGTGTGAGGCCTGAGCAGACGCAGACTGCTAAACACAGATCCTGCCCCCCAAACTGACAGCTCTCCTAGTAACAGGCTCATGCACTACAGCATCTTCTCTTTCCCCCTATCCCTTTCCTGAAGACCTAATAACCAGGTACATACAATTACCATTATGGGCAGGAGGGACAGCAGCAACCAATTCTATACACTGCTGGACATATCCTATTGTCAGATCCTAGACTGAAATACCTTTTCTATCACAATTCTGTCTGAGATGAGTGAGGAAGCATGTAGAGTACACATTAGAAAATATCAAGCATGGCAGTTCAGCTAAAAATTGGTGTAGGAACAAATACTATAACTAATACTGTTATCTGAAGAAAGATTTTAATATCCTTATTAATTTTTCCACAATATCTGAATTCTTAAGAAAGTTCTGTAATCTACTGTTTACAAATGGGATCAAGACTCTACAATGAAGTAAAAAAAAACCCCTCCTTTTAACTTTTTGTGCCCCAAATCTTGATCCAGTTTTTCTCAGTTCTGTACATATTCTAGTGTAAATCCTACTGAGTCAACAGCTATGAGAGCAATCCTTCTTAATATCAGACCATAAGGTTTTAAGATAGGTTCCTGTGAATTAGAAAATGAGCAATGACTGTTCACCTTCCAACAGCTTGTCTTCACTGACTTGCAGTTCAATATGAAATGAGACTGTATGGTGGAGACAGGAGAGTAAAATCCAGGTTCCTGGAGCTGCATTCAACTCCCTAGCCTACAGGTTTGGGAAGGAGTAATATATATTCCTACCCTCCAAATAAGCCTTTGAAAACAAGTGATTGGATAGGGCTTATTCTATGAATTTAGTAAGCAGAAATCCCAGTGTTTCACCATACAATTCAACATCATTTCATAATACATGCATACCAAGACACAGCTCTGACTTTTGAGTATGTATTTTGAGGCTTAATAATGCTTCTTAAACATTTTAATATTAAACATGTTTAATACAGATTCATAGTATTGAATTGCCCAACAGGTATTAAGCAGAGAGAAAACATTTCATTTGGGATAAATGTCAATCACTTTCCTTTCAAAGCTTATATCCCTTGTAATATAGATATAGCAGCCACCTCATTTAAGGGCACTCATGCAGTAGCACTATTTCTGATTCAGATGAGGTAATTCGGCCAGAAACGTGTTCAGAAGGTTTCAAAACTGCAACTCACTAACATATGAAAAATGATCCATTTGTTTAAAAATAAAAACAAGATGGTAACTTAAAACAACAATAACAAAAGAGATAAAGGCATACTCTTCAACACACAGCAGGAACAGCAAAAGATGAAAGAAACATATTTTATAATTGCCATTAAACAGTATCTCACTATAATCAGAAGGAAATTTCACTTAGCCAATGCATATGTTCATGTATTATTTATTCTTCCTGAGAGCAGTGTGTAAATGTATAAAAATTGAGGGACTGGCAGTCTTGGAAACAGAAGGTCTCTCTGTTAAGCTGCAGAGCGGATTTTTCTCCGGCAGTTACGTTATCCTAGGCATAATTTGGAAAAATGGTGGTGCTAGAATGTTATTACAGATGGCTAAGAATAGTGTCCAGCACTCATTCCAGACCCTCTCAGCACAAAATGAACCCTGCTGTTAACAATAGAAGGAGGAATTGCCAAGATAAGACACCCTTGGCAACACCTTCAAATACATAAGGCCAGCATTTTTCTTTCTTGAAAATCTCAAGTGTTTGGGGACAGGGAAACAAAAGGTTTAAGAAGCTGCTTCTAGATCACCCTTTTTCAGGCAATAGCAAATGTTAAATACTTTCCCCATGCCTGAGATCCACTTGTTAGACTACACCAGCACTTCTGATTTTCTGAGAGAGATCTTTTCTTCCATGTTCACTGTCATTACTAAATTCCTTTAGTATCATACAACACATTCCCTGAGGAGAGAGATTCAGAACTCCGGCACACCTACTATGCTACTTATAGTCCAAAAGGGCTTCAAATTCCACTGCTCAGAAATGGCAACAACTTAAATCCTTTACTTTCAAATTCTCCTCAGAGAATTCAGCATCAGAGTTAATGTGTAGCAAGAAAAATCTCCCTCATCAGCTCCCAGGGCCACCAACAGAGAACAATACAGATTAATAAAAAAAAAATGTAAAATGCCATTTTCTTCTCATTATAATAAACTCCAGTTAAAAAGATGGGCACACAAGGGAACACACAGTGGATGCTGAGACTCTGCATTTCATGCAAATCTGCTCGTGTATATACCAGAAATCTATTTAAGAATAAAGAGCAAGAACAAAATTCTTAAACCATGGTCCCAAGGCAGTATTTGAAAGGCTAACAGGGCCAATATCAGAAGCGTGCATTTCCATACCAGTGCTTGGGATGGCAGCAGCTGGAAATAGCAAGGAGCTCCAAGCCAGCCTGTTATTTCCAGCTTTATTTTTCTCAGCATCACATAATGGAATGGGCCAACACCAAGAGGACAAGCTCCTCTTAAGTCCAGTTTTCACTCTTTGTTTTCCAAGAGGTTTTGGAGGCCCTTCACAACAAACAAAGCAGGTTTTTCCTACGTTGGTTACTGAAGAATAAAGACAGACTATTATCAGAACAGACATCACACTATCCTCCTTCCTCAAGGTCTGAAATAATTTATGGGCAATATTCACCAACTATTTACTGGTGTAAGAGATCATGCTCCTAGCCTGCAGCTTTTGAAGGTGCCCCAGCACTGCAAAAATATACAACAGTATGTGACAAGAATGAGCACTACTTTTCAGCTGACTTTCTGCTGGGAATGTGAAGGATGATGCAAGGCAACATCTTCTACTCAACTAACTTGGATTCTCAGCCACACATAAAGTAACAGATCCCTTTAAGAAACTTCTGCACATACCCTTTGCCTGGAAGTGCCACCTTTTAACCGCTGCGTTACACAGCATTTTTATCAATCTATTGATCCTTTCTGTATTTCTCACATTTTAGCACATGAAGCCTTACATCTTACCTTCCATCAAGGAAACAGAAATACCCATAAATTCTTGTTTGTTCCTTCAGACTTTCTTCTGGATAGTCATGCCACCCACTGTTCTCATTTATCCTTAGTGTTATGCCTTTTAGAAACTCCTTTGTGCAGAAGTTCTTTCTTCTTTACTCTCAAAGGAAATACCTTTCTCCAGCTCCTGGTGAAAACTACATGCCACATGAAACCAGTCCCAGTACTGCTCCATGAAGGGCCACCTCTCCTGATGGGGAAGGACTACAGCTGAGCCAGCTCCCACCTGCAGGACCCCTTGCACATAACTTGGGTCTCTGGCCAGAGCTGGCAGGAGAGAGTGAAGAGAAGTCCAAAGAAGTGTGATGGAAAAGCTTCCTCCAAAGACAGCACTTAGTGCTTAACCACCCTTCCTCCCTCTGTCCATGCAGAGCCATTAGAGTAATGGGAGCAGCCCGGAAAGCTCGGGCAGTGCTTCCCAGAGGCTGGCAGGGAGGACCCCATTTGCTCATTAAATATAAGGGAGAATAAATGGAATGAGAGGATCTTCAGAACTGAGCTGAGCTCCAAACTGTGGGACAGTGCCAGAATTGCCACGGACAGATACAAGTTGGCAGTTTCTAAGTGAAAGAATTGCACAGATGCCAGGAATGAACCTGGAGCATAAAGGGAAACTAACAGACTAGGACTACAAAAATATTGAAAAAAGAAATGAGGAGGGAATAACAGGGCACTAGGTGAAACATGCAGGAGAATTTGCTGAGGCTGCTCAAATGCTGGCCCATGATACTGGGCAGGATCTCTTGTGATGCCTGGACTGAGGTCTGGGTACCTCTCTCCCAACACTGCCTCAGGGAAAGAAGGAATAGAGGAGGTGTATTTTTTACCTTCCTTGAGAATGACCTTATCTATCCCTTTTCTTTTGACTCATGCAGTGGGCCCCCCCACATAGGCCTACACAGGTGAGAGGGACTAAAACAACAGCATGGCCTGGTGAAACAGTCACAGGTGCCACAGGCTTGTGTTAAGAAACAGGATTTCTGCTAACATCACTTCAAAGACCAAATTCCCAGCACTCTCACTTCTGTACCTGCTTGGAAAAGAGGTGCTGTTTTCAATTACTGTTCTTCTTAGAGGAGAAATATCTCTACAGCTAAGGGCAATTTTTGCCTTCTGTACTGCAGTCTCTCATCACGGGTTTCATGGTAAAACTGAGTAATGCTCACCCATGGAGCCAGGCGCCTCCGCACTGCAGGGTTTGTACAAAACCTCACCTTACCAGCATCCAAGCACTTAAAAAGATTTAAAGAGCAAGCCACCCCATGTGCACACAATGCACCTTGAAACCATCCTCTCACTCCAGCAATATGCATACCAAAAGCAGCAGTTTGGAAGGTCAAGGGCAATGAAATAAACAGGTTTCCAAGATTATTTCACTTAGTAAGACAAAAAAAAGTAACAAAGGGCATTTCAGGTGCTAGAGATGCCAAATAGTAAGAGCCTGACCTTCCTGCAGCAGCACACAGGAGAATTGATCAGAAACAAAGCCAGTGAGACTAGTTTTCTACTTCAATCTCACCTATGCACAACAAGAAATACACTAGTAAAAAAATTTATTTTAATTCTCATCATTTTCTACACCAAGCAAGAGAAAAGGATTTGTTAGTATCAGGAATATTTTAACAGGATTCCTGATTTACAGATTACTCCTTTTGCAGATAACCCACCAGTAATCTGCCATCTCACTCATGGAATTGTTAGAGACTGATGATGCTCTCAGTAATGCCAGACAAAGCAACGGAAAGCCTCTGTGACACCTGCAAATTTTCAGTACAGAGGCACCACCTCTCTTTTTGCCATTCTATCTTATTTCTAACATATCAAATTAGACCACCTGAAAAACAAAAGCTGAAGGAGTTTAATTCAGCCTTGCCTTGACTTACACTCCCTGTTATATACAGACAGAGGCCTAAGATTATGGCATAACCTAAAACAGCACTACCTTCTTAACAGAAAGTATAAAAGAAGAACAGATTAAAAATGTGAAGAACTAGCAAATTTAATTCAAATTTTTGTACTTCATAACATATATTTGCAGAGAACGTGCTTTTAAGATAGACTGTACAGACAAGACAGTCTTAGATAGACAATACTTAATATATCAATCACATTCCAAAACAAAGCATAAATTTTTCCACAAATTACACCCCAGCAAAACATATCATCACATCAGCTTGGGTGGACTCTGGAAGGAGAGGTCATGACAGATAGCCTGGACAACTGAAGCTGAATACACAAAATAAGAAATTTGGTCTAACACATGTTAGTAACTTTAAAAAATAGACTGACAGGTTATCTAAGTGGTCTAAGTGATCAGAAATTACTGTTATTTTTCATTATACAGCAATAACTAATAATGTACTCCCTGTTTTATTTCTTAATTTGACCAATCACTGCTAATTCTTAAACCATTTCATTAACCTCTTTAGTGAAAAAGAAGGAAATAACAAAGGTAACATGGATAAACTACCCTTCAGATTACTAAAGCATCAGAACTGATACTGCCTTTCAGCTCAGTGGGTTGAGTCAGCTTTTGCCTTGTCTGTTTTGTGAGTGTAGAGATTTAACATTTGTGAAGTGTTTTGAGCACAGCAAGTGTCAAGTCCTTTCCTCTGACATTGATCACAAATCCCAAACAGGTGCATTCATAGATAACACTTCATACTAGCAATAGAGATAGTGCTTGTAAGGGTACCATAAATCTCTTTAATCTTTTTCAGATGATCTATAATTCTAGCAAAATAAATGCAAGAAGAAAGTGACCAAGTTTTCCCAGCTGCTTTTCAGAAGCAAAGCACACCTGCAGATATATAAGTGTTAGTACATTAAAAAAAAACCCAAATCCTAAAAAAAATCATGATTTTCTTATTAGAGTCTTTCCTCCATCAGAAACTTTCTGTATGTTCAAAACAAGTGCTTTTCCAACAGTTCATTTTACAGAGCTGTTTCTCTGCTCATCCTTCCCTTTTCCCAGGGGGAGCAGTGGCTTCACTGATCATGTGCCACAACAGCTCCTGATTAATTCTGATAGACAACCAGCAGTTAGCTGGCACATCATCATCATCGCCCTAGGATGAACAATAATCTGCCTCACCATCTGCTCCCAAATTTATTTTTAACCAGTCCCTGCTCCCTCCAGTGCAGAGAGTGTGGCAGGAAGGGCAGCCTTCCCCTGGAAATGCTGTGCTGGGAGGTGGTGTCAGGGGCCAAGGAGGGGACCATCCAGTCACACGCCTGAGCACCACAGTGCCTGGGAAACGGATAAATGCAGCATCTCAGGAAGGAAAAAGGACTTCTGCACCAGAGGGGCTGGCAACTGCCTGTTCTCCTCCAGCAGACAGGGAATGCCTACTGGTTTTTCAGTTCCATGGGCAAGTTGGATAAGGTTAAATGAATGGGCCAAGGTGGTAGGAGAACTAGGGGAAAGTGATGGATGTGGCCCAGTTACTGATGGGAATATGCATGCCTCCTTTTTTTGAGGTCCACCCAAAATTTCAACGTAACAGCTTTTTTGATCACTTCGGTTCACCTCTGAAAGTTAGAACTATGCAGCATTCACAGACAGACACTGCCTGAAAGGAGCTGTGCTGCTGTGCTAGTTAGTGTAGGACATTCCTGGTGTACACTAACTGGATTCATTAATTTCCTTTGAGGAGGAGCACCAAGGTGTTACATCTCCAGGGGAAGGTAGCTGGGGGTGGGAGAAAGACATGAGTACAGGCTTGATGAAGGCACAGGGCAGTGAGGAGGTTCCTTTTGTAACTGCATAGCCCTTGCTGCCTTCACATTGCCTTCAGGTAGAGCAGCACGGTCCAGAAGGTGGCAATTACAGGGCACTGTAGCTGTGTCACTAGCAAACTGCCCCTAGACAACATCACATGTGGGAACTGATACCATGTTGGAATAGAGAAAAGAAAATCAGGTGGAACCTAAAGCTTTGTACAGCTGGTAAAACAAGTTACTCATCTCTGATACACCATCAGCAAGATCTGATGATGATTCCTCCACAGAAAACAGGGAGCTGTTAAAAGCAGCGATATGAAGAAATGTCAAAATCTCAGAAGGACAAACAGAATGGAAACACAGATGGACCTTAGCATGTCTCCAGTTCAGCCTCTTGCACAGATGAGGGCAATCAGACCTGACTGCTCACGACTTGATCTAGTCATGTCTTGAAACCTCCCAGGGGTAGAGACTGCACAACATCTCTGGGAAGTCTGGCTTGAAGTGAAAAGGTCATATATCAGTTTAGACCCTCTTGTTCTGCTTTGTTCCCATTACCTCCTGTCCTCCCACCTGGCACCACTGTGAATATCCTGGCTGTGTCTTCCTGGAGATCTCAAAATTACAAATGCTGAAGAACAGGTATTAGATGTGATGCAATCTGATGCTGGACTGTCCTGAAAAACATCCTCACCAGGGAAAAAGGCCATAGGTGAACAGACAATAAGGAGGATGCACAACTGAAAAATATTCTCAATATTCTCAGTGAGTAGGCATCATTAATTTGGTATCAGGTGGGAATGAAGTGAGGCCCTGAACACAGTATTTTCTAGTGAGTGTCAGATAACTAAATTTTGTGAATTTAGTTCATAATTTAAAGGGTAGGGTTTATAACTGCTTTAGGAGACAGGTCTGCCATTCCAAATGGAGAAATGCTTGGAATAAGTATAGTGAAGTTCAGTAGAGATGGGTAGAAAACAAAGCACTTAGGTTAGGGCAGGGGGGAAAAAAAGAGAGAAAAAAAAGAAAAAAAAAGGAAGGGGGGTGACCAGAAGGGGGTAATTGTTTTGGCAGCACACTGCAAAGAACCTCATGTTTATAAAAGAGGACAAACCCAGGAACCAAACTTGTTGTACTGTAAGGAAAGAAAGAGAAAATCTGGCTGCTATGTATATTAATAACTATGTTGTGCATGACTATGACTGTTACTCTCCACAGTATGTTACCCTGCTTTATTCTTCCCTATGAGTATCTCCTCCAGATAAACCAGGTGCAGCTTCAGATTCCATACTTGAAGACAGGGATCAACTGTAAAAATTCCAAAAGAACAAAATGACACAGCTTAACACGTTTCATTAGGGAAAAACTGGAAAGAGAGACTTGCTTAATTTTAAGAAGGTGGTGGTAAGGAACAGCAAATTTTGGGTATTACAGTAATGAAGACAGTGACAAACTGTTCTTTAATTTCACACATACATAAAAAGATTACTCACAGCTTTAATTCAGGGTAAAAAACCACTTTAGGTTAGGGTATTATGAAAACCTGAGGATAAGAAGCCTGGAATATGCTAGCTACAGAGGTTAAATTTACCCTGCTTCAGAAAAGAATGATGATAAGGCTATCTCTTCTAGCCCTGCACTGTATCTAAAATAACCTTCAGCATATTCTGAAATGCATATACTTCTACTGTATACTCATTCCCTATTTTGCATCTATTTTCCAAAGCAGAATCATACAATGTTTTTAAAGCCAGGAACAAAATTGACAACCAAGTACGAAAAATTGAAACAGAACTTGCCTCCCACCACTGAGGGCTGTTTAATAAATAGAATTGTTAACAACATCTTTCCTTGGAAAATTTGATTCTGCATCATCATTCTGGTTCACAAATGCTGTATCTCCTGTTTCAGGCTTTCTCCTGTACATTTTAATCAACAGATTGCCAGTCTTAGACTATGTTTTTCAACTATATTTGTGCTAGAAGCCAGTGAGCCAGGGTCACAGTAATTGAAAGGAATCAGAATGCACACCCCACTGGAGGCCTGCATGATTATCCATTCTCCCTTGCCCTTCTTGTTAGCTCCAATAACTGATATTTTAATCAATACCCCACAGAGCCAGAATGCCTTTCTTGCTGGGACTGTAGCACACACTTGCACCAGAGCCTTATACATGGATTGACAGACCATCTGCTAACCTGTTCAAGTGAAAGTCCCAGCTGTGTGTTTTACTTTAACAGGTTATTTTATGTCTGACTTGGCACTGAACATCTCTTGATGCTCTTGCCCTGTTTTCGCAGTCTCCAACACATGCAGGCTGAAAGAAGAGTAAAAAATTGCAGGTTGATTCCTATGACAAATTCTTGATCCTCACACTTTTTTTCTCTTGCTCCTAGCACACTCCTTTACAAGGTATGCTGTGAGGCACACACTCACCCTTTGGGAGATTGGATAGAGTGAACTTGCTGATTTCAAAGTGGCCTAGGAAGAACCTTAATCCAACTTGAATTCATTTAAATGATCACCACTAAAAAACCCAAACCAGAGACATGCTTGATCCTTCGCACTTTAAAGCAGTTTCAAGGGTCAAGACAAAAAAGCACAAGAGGAATTTTACCTTCGTGCTTGAAACATTGTACAGAACCTGAGCCAAGATATTTGTGATCTGTTTGCTATTCATGGTTGTAGTGAATCAAAACATAAAGCACAGCTGAATAATAATGACTAGAACAAAAACTATCTTAAGTGATACAATTTGGTTTAACAAACAAGAAGTTTTATTAATGAACGGTTTTCTTGATGAAAACTAAACCCTGTTATTTTTTTCGGACAGCTCAATGTCTCTCCTGGATTGGACTGTTCTACACAGAAGTTTAATATACACCAGACCGTATGTGAGCATAGCTTTAACTCGTGCCAGTTTAATAGGTGTTCCAGACTCACAGAATGAAACTGGCATTCCTATGGTGTGCATGACAGGTAGAAAGAACTTCCACTGAACTTAAGACACTTAAAACCAGACAAGAACATTACAGGCTACAGGTCTGCAGGGCTCCCTTCACTGGCAGCAGAGAGAAAAATGCTCTGTTAGTTTTCTTCTGCCTCATGTATCCATGCCTGGTCTGTAAATGCCTAAAATTAGGAAGATTAATACCTTATCTAGTGTCAATGCCTGTGCTTGGGAAGACTCCCTCCTTCCCTCTCTCCCATTTATTGAGTTGTATTACTGGAACATTCTCTAATGTTCTACAAACACGTTGGTTTTTTTTTTAAATAAAACCTTTGTTGACGCTAATTCTGGCTTCCTTCCAAAGTCTTCAAAAGAGCACAAGAGTTATCTGCATCAGTTTCCTGAGCTGCATTTTACTTTTATTTTAGCAGAATTAACTAAGGAATAGGGCCACTCTAAATATCATATTTTGCAGCACAGGCAGATGAAAGGTTCTACAGTTTCAGACAGTGGCATCAGAAAGAAAATAACAATATACCAGCCTTTCAGGTTTTCTCTGAGGATGATAATTTAGAAGGCTGAACTCAAGAGTCTCTTTCTAGGTTTGTCACCAAGTTATTTCCAATTAGGAACTCATCATACACCTACCCATGCAATTTATTTACATTTATATATACTTTCACAAGACCTCACTGTAACACTGTCAATTATTGCAATCTGAGAAGAACATTACTGACACAATTATTAGTTCTTTTTAATTAATTAATTAAGCTGCCAATAGTGCCAGTATATTTTAACATAATACATGAAAAAGCAGCTTAGTGCAAGCATACACAATCTGATAAGCATACAAGGCAGCAAACTCATTCGCAGAAAAACAATATATTGCATTTCTTCTGAGAAGAAAGGGCAAATGCATTGTGCCAAATGCTTACGTATAGAAGAAATAAAGTTGCATGTCTACCTTAAAAATGATAATTTTCTGATTTTTTTTTAATATCAGTTTTTCACTCTTAAACCCAAGCCAGAAAACTGTTTCAGTATTTCATGTTCATCACACTATTCTGAGTACTTCTCTATTCCTATATTAAACATACCTTTTTGCAGAAGAAGTTTCCATCAAAAAATTATCCTCCCACATAGATAAGGATCTTTGCTTATTTACACACTCCAAGATCCTATCACTTTTGCTGGCTTTTCTTTTAACAAAAAGCTCCAACTTCGTTAAATATTTCCAAAATAATTTTGCCTCACTCACAACAACCTGAGGAATGATGCAATTTGTTCTGGTTCTATTTAAACACACAGGAATGATTTGCTTTAGAGCTATGACAAAGTATGGTGAACAGAGAATAAAAACAAAGGCAAAACCTCAAACCACATAACCTCGCTCAGCTGGAACTCGCAGTGCTAAGAAGAGAAGAACTTTTAACAGGAAGTAGTCACAAAAGCAATCACTTGTTATCACTGCAATCCCAAACTGGAATACTCTCAATTCTCTTCGGGCAGAAGATGAAGAACAGCACTACAAAGTTAGTGGCATCCTCTTCTGTGTGCTCCAAGGACTACCTTTCAGCTAGTTCATAATGTAGAAGTCACAGCAATCCTTTTTATCTGATGCACAGGAACAACTGAGACAGGTTAAAGACGCCAGAGAAATCTCAATTTCACAACATATTCAATACTTATAAAGCATTTACTTCAGGGTCAAGGAAAGCCAGACAAAGGATTCCAGTGAAAGTAAGAAGAAACATTCAGATTTCTGACAAAAGCAGTCAGCAAGAGATCAAGGTGCTTTATTACAATCCACGCAAGTCTTCTAAAGAGCACAAAACACTGCCTTTCAAATTTATAAACAAACCAGAGTCTGATTTAACCATCAAATAACAAAATCATAATGCTCTGGATTAAAAAAAAATGAGGATTAAAACAACTTCCAAAAAAAAAGATCCTGACATGGGCAAGGAGCTGGAAATTGTCTTTGGAAGAGAAACAAGGAAATCTGAAGCTCCAGATCACTTTTTTGATTGCACACCCCACCAGTAAAAAAAATTTTGAGCAAACTATGAGAATATTTACTTATAAATTATATATGCAGTACTGTAATAATATGTTATGTATTATAAAACATACACAAAAATAGAATTAGGAACAAGATAAAGATGAAAAACTGGTTTAGATTATTTTCATTGATGTTACAAAAAATTATTTTCTTACTATTCTTCCCACCTCGATGGATTGTTTTGCATGCATCCCACTTTGGAGACTGCTGCAGATGGCCTTTTCTCCTCCTTCCAAGGACATTATCTAATCTCTTGCAGTTCAGTGAGGAAAAGTGTTTACCTTGAGTTAATGCAGAGAAAAATAATAACTATTATGGCAGTGAGTCCAGTGACTGGAATTCAGTAGTGAGGAAGGGTGGAGGACAGCTGAAACTCAGCCCACTTTGTTAGGGATTATGCTCCATAACACATTCAGGAAAACTGCATATTGCATATTGGAGGCTAAAGCATGGAAAAGAATTTACTCATAAGGAGGGAACCAAGCAGGAGTATGAGTTTTTAGAGGGAAAAAAAAGTGAGCCAAATTTTAAGTTTTAGAGAAGGATAATGAGATAAGATAAAGGATAATGAGAAAAACGAGAAGCAATCTGTTCTGCTTGGGAGAAGAGAGGATCTTGAACTGTTCTGGATGCTTATCAGCAAACTAAAGAAGCATAGTCCAGATAAATTAATCACAAAATGATTGCACACCTGGTGGAGAACACTACTTTTAGAAAAAAAATCATAGCTTACTGTTAGGCTTAGAGGGCACTTCAAGAGCCTATCCTGGTCTACTTCAATTTTGTACTTTCTCCTAAAGATTTTGAAGGTAGACTCTTATGTGCAAATGAAATGTATTAACAAGACAAAAGTGGAAAAGGAGGCAAATCCTCAGTAGAAGACACAACTGGAATGAAAAACTATCTTTGTGAATTACATAAATTGTCATTAGTCAACAGGATGATGTTTACTGAAGTCCAAAGCATACATTTATTTTTCCATTATTCACCTATACCTGCACGTCACTTTCCATACTGCCTAGAGATGATCTCAGTGAACTTATAAAGACATCCTTGGATTGGCAGAATAGGTAGAAAAATAATATCCCCTATCACCATTCAGACTCTGCAATACTGGGGCACCTACGATGACTGATGCAGACAATCCAAATGAATGACTATGCCTGCAACTATATCACATGGGATATTCTCAAACAAGTTTACTTTTGACTAAGAGATCAATTCCAAGTTTTAACTGCTGTAACCTGAAAAGGCATATCACAAAATATATTAAAGGATTTTGCATCACATCTGACAGCAGATCTTAAATGAAGTCATCACAAGTTGAGGAATCAATGTTTTGACACCATGAAATTGTATAGCATACTTGTAAGCAAACACTGTCATTACACTAAAGAAAGTGACTTTATATAGCCTTAATTTAAAAAAAAAAAAATCAGTAAATACATATTAAAAATTTTTATTGCACAAATTCTGATGCAGGCAGTGATCTGAGAAGAAAACAAACAACAACTACATAAATTAATTCTCAGATTTCCAAACCCAATTTCCTGCCTTTCAGCATTCAGTAGCTTACAGGGTCTTAATACGCTCTTTCAAAACTGATTATAAACAAACATACGGACAATAATTGCAAATCTTTGAGCCCTCACAGGGAGTTTCAAAGAGCAGGCCCGCTGTGCTGTTTACTTGCATTTGCTTTCCCTCTCCTTAAGCAGGCACTCATGCTTGGTGCCACAAATGCTTCCATCGGAGCAAGCAGAACTGGCACAACTCCAAGGCAAATTGCCATCTTGCTGTTAGAAATGCATCAGAGTTGACAGAAGTGAGCTAATAAATTAAAATTCAAATAAAAAGGGGTTAAGAAAAGCAATCCCTTTTTCCTTTCTTTTACAAGTATAAGAGCAGCACTGCTTCAGTGATCTTGAATCTGACATATAACTCATCAGCTGTACTCTGAAGAGGGAGAAGCAGGGTATAAACGATTTATTTTTGCCAAAGGTAACAAAGTCTCTTTTGATCCAAGAGAGCAGTGAGAGACAGAAGAACCTCAGAAATTTGTAAACATTTGTTTATAATTTTGTCATCTAGTTAAATATAATGATAAAATTTCAGAACAGTGCTGAAGACCAGCAAAGACTCATTCCTATTTCTGAGGCATTGGCCCTACTCACATGGTATACAGGGGTTGCACAGAACTGGAGTCCTGCAAAACATTTGGTAGAGTTTTTCAAGCAGAATTTTTTCTAAGTCTAACAATGCAAATCAAGCTAGTGTGAGGAAAAAGTGTTATATATTTCCCATTCTGAAGACAGAGAACCTAAGTAACAAATGATAAAGCCATGTAAGGACATGATAGAAGGGGATCTCTGGAGCTCACACCCAGTTTAAGCTGGGGTATCTAAACAACACAGTCATTCACAGAGCATTTACGAGGAGCTAAAAGCTGCATGCTGATGGGCTCAGGCCTAAGTCACATCATCTCTGGTTCCACAACTGTAGCTGTTTTCTCTTTACTAGGCTGTAACCACTGCAGTCTTGAGAACACACAGGGCAGCAGATCCTTAACACTCCAATTCCTGAATGAGTACTACAGATTCGAATCACGATCAGGATCACATTTTGGAAGCAAATACTAAACCGCTGAGAAGCACAATAGCCTTTGTTGCCTGAAAGCAGCAAGTTCCTGTCAGCTTTACAAGTTACCGCTTTTGTGGGTCATTAACTTCCAGCTCCAGGCATATTAAAATGAATCACCAAAGCATTCACCAGTGGCAAGACCCTTGGCTGAGAGGGAGGACCACAGGCAGGACTGAGGTACTCAATACTCAGCAAAAAGATTCCAGTCTAGACACCCAATGTTCAGTTATCACATAAAAATATCTGGGTGATAGTAAGCAGCTCAACTGTGTCTTGAGAACACACAGATTTCCTTGAGCTAAATTTTTTAAAATGCAAAAAAGGATCAAGTCAAGCACAGAACTAGCTCGAAGTTTTAGATGATAGAGCATCACATACAGCAGGTGAGAATTATTGCCTCTTTCTTCATCAGCTTCTCTGACATTTGTAAGATTTTTACACAGACATACAGATCAGCCAATTTAATTACAGCTCTTACTGCCTTCTCATATGAAATGAATGTTGGGTTTTGTTTTTAAAATTGATGTGGTCTGTTCCCAACAACAATCATATATGCATGTGATCTTGTTCACAAAGCAGGAAAAACCACTGAGACTGCCATATCTCCATTTCAGCTTGAGTGAAGATTCACAAATCATCTAATCCTTTGTCTTTTATGGTCAAGTTACATTCTTGTCCTACTCTCACTGCTTTTTAGGCTTCAGGACAGATAAGCAAACCCCTTTTCAATCAGTTTCACCAGCTCAGTGCAATTATTATGGAAATTAAAAAGGTATCTCTTCTTTCAACTCCACTGAATTACACTCAGAAGTTGCTAATCTCTTTGTAACTTCAAAATTACAGTATTCAAGTATTCCTGTAATCATGGACATTAAGAGTTTATAAACTCCAGTCATGCAGTAAAACTACTAAATGCATTCATCTACTTGTCAACGGGATTGTTTTCAGAAGCAGTGTCATTTAACTCTTTTCCCCAGGCTGAAGTCAGTAAACTGGATTATACTGTTTATATTAACACCAAAGGGAATCCAGAAAGGACAGCCTGCCTTAGCTCCACCTGTAAGCACAACCAAAGAACCTGATTATTATTAGCCACTTGTGTTAACTCATGTTAAGTCCCCGAGAAGAAACAAGAAAGTAAGAATAGAACTATTAAACAACCCAAGAGGAAGAAAAATTTTGACTGCGAAGAGAGAAAATGCTTCCATGATGCAATTTTAGACTGGCATTTTCAGAACAGTTTTGTATTATTGAGCTTTGTCCTGTTCTGCTAAAGCAGCTGCCTGTTTCCTTCTGACATCCAGATTTCTTTTAATCATTGAAGACAGGATGCTGTGTTCTGATGAAATGCCCTTCCTGGCCATCCCTAGTAGAGAGAATTAAAAGCCTTGCCAATCCTTTTGAAGTGCAAATCTTCACCAAGTAGGTTTCATGTCTTTTTTTATTGTTGCCTCTCTCAGAAGAACACAGGTTAGGTGGAACACTGAACACTGGACTGTTCACTTATCTTCTAAAATGCATTTTGCCTTGCACTTGAGATCCCATGATCTCTGTCTGCACTTCCACTCTCCTCTTTCTGCATCCCCAAATCTCAGATTTTTCAAGCAAAAAAACCTTGATAACTGTAGATTGCAAAAAAGCTTGTTCCTCAAGAAGCAGAATCACTTACCTGCACATGGGTAGACAGATTTTCCTTCTTCAAGCTCCATGCCTGACCTGCCATGTGCTCTGGAAGACACATATCTGTACAGGATGGGCACACTTGAGCCTCCAGCTTGTACCCTGGCAGCACTTAGGGAGAAAACACACCCCGCTGTATCACTCTGTATCTTAAACTGAAAGCCAAAAAGACACTAGTTTTTTTCTGGCCAAGAACCAAGTACAGCTATACAGAGACAGTCCAGGGGCCCAGTCAGCAGGTTGAAATACATTTCTCTAGAGCACTGTACAGGGTACAAGTTAATAAGCTCTGCCAGGGGGCCACAGCAGGTTATCAGTGGAGAATGAGGCATGCAAGGTGTTTTAAGGGCAAAGCAGTGCTGTAATTCAGCTGTGAAATAGCAATTTGATCTCAGATGTGAAATAGCAACTTCATCACAGACTGCAATGTGTATGTAGAACTGCCCCTATACGTATTTATTTCTTGGCCCTAGCTTAGGCAGTAAACTCTAGAAAATTTAAGATATCAACCAAATTTCCTTCAGCATTTCCCAACATTAACCTACACTTCGTGCTACAGTTTCCCTTTCCTGATGAGCTAGATTTTCAACTAGAGAAGGGCAACAATTTAACTTGTAATGTTAAAAAAAAAAAAAAAGGCAGCACCTTAACAAACAATATTATCTAGAGGAACACTAGGTTGCTCATTCATCTCAGTGTGCAGATCATTTTTAGCTCAACTAAATTAAAATTACTGTAACACAATCTTTAAGCAAAGACATTTCTCTTGAAAAGGTACAGTAAACATTCAAAAAATGGACTGCATGGGACACACACACCAAATTATTGGTCATTCAGAAGCATCAGATGATTTAATATGTATTCACTATAAACTGGAAAAAAAGGAATCCTTTCCTCTTCTCAGTAAGCTATTTCTGCTCCAGCTCATATGCACAACCTCAGCAGCTCTGAGCTGACATAGCTCTTCCTTTGGTCCTACTGGGGATAAATTAAGCCAGACACTAAGCAGAGAAAAACACAGCTGGATAGAGGGACTATCCAAAGGAAGCCCAGTGGGAACCATAGATAGGTATTTTTTCTTTCAATCAAGAAGACTACACCAAAATACCAACTGAGCCAACATACTATACCCTTGAACTGCATCCAGTAGCAGAGAGACTGCAATAGAAGTTACAGGGTTCTCCATGAGCTCTTGATCTGACAGGTGCCTAAAAGAGTAACACCCTCTACAGACAGCATCACCAAGGATGCAGTTTCAAAAGAACAAGTCACTAGAATAAAAGAAAGGAATGCTGCAGTTCAGCTTTTATCACTGTAAATGGCTTAGCAATATTCAGATTTTACAGAGATCTTCTTGCTGCAATCTATTTCAATTTGCAAAGCTAAGAGAAGTTAAAGCGATAACCTTTACTTGAAGGGCAATTACTTCTTGTACTTCAAATAATAAAATGGCCTTCACAGATAAAAGAAAAAAAAAAGGCATCAATACTGTAAGTCAGGGCATGCATTTATCAGCTAGGTTTTTTTTTTAAATCTAAGAGACACAGCATTCCAGCCAGAGGTCAGTATGGAATACAAGGAAGTGACCAGCCAGCAGCTTATCCTCTGGCCTGGTGTTCTGCATAGCACAGGTTCTAACACTACCTTCACCTATTTCTCCACCAAGCTGAGAGATCCACGGTTACACCAGCTGGTTGTCTTCCAGACAGGGGGCCCAAGCCACAAGGAATGGGTTCAACTTACAGATGTAACCTTTAAGTCATTCTACAGAGTATTCTGAGGAAAACATGCATTAATTCTGATATGTTTTTCTCAGTTTTCCTTTCCCTGTGGCTCCAAGCCTTATCAAGCTTATGCAGAGTGAAGCTGACAGGAATACTCTTAGAGATTTTGCCAGGAATTTGAATAGAAATAGAAAAACTAAGCAGAGCATGGACACTTTCCTTCTGCTGGTGTTTGCCAAAAGCTCTCAGCGGCAGCACAGACAAACAAAATGTGCTTGGAGAGTCAAGGAAAATCACATGGATGGGTTTTCATGCACTTGGAAAGCTAACAATGATAACAAAACCCCACAACTTCACAGAACATGAAGTTGTTCAAAGCAGAACTGTTCTGAATCCTTTCTTTTTCAAGGGAAGTTTTGGTATGGCTATTTGTTGTAATAGTAGCATCATATAGCACATACATGGCAGTACATGGCAGACAAACCTATCCAGAATTGAACTCAAGGGACAAGAAACAACAGCATAAAGATGAAAAAGGACTGGCTATATGGTGTGAATATATAGAATAAATAGCTCCATGTGATTAATTTTTTCCAATGGCTGGAAGGGACAGAATACAAAAAGAGATGTACTTGAAATGGACACTAGAGCTCCCCAAGAAAGGGTAAGGCAAAAAGCAGGGAAAAGGGGAAGCATAATAAAAAATTAACAAAATAGATAGGACAGGCTGAGAAGTAATTTGAATCAGATAAGGGAGTTTTGAAGCAATGTAGAACTTGCCTGAGGAAGCGGGAATTCAAAAGGAGATGAGAAGACAGATGTGTTCTGAGCAGCTCACTAGGGATGAAGTGCGGAGCTGAGCACTCAGGAGAAAAGGCAGTAGCTCCAAAAGTCAGCACACAAGACCAAAGCAAAAAATGAAAGACTAGTCAAATTTCTAATCTCAGAAAAGGGGCCCAAGCCACACAAGCGCTTCCCTGCACACAGGCTGCCTGAATGTGATATTAGGTGCCTTGTGACAGGTACAGAAAACCAGTCTCTGAATGTGTTATGTGCAATTCTGTTAGGAAGTACACAAAGGACGTGTGAGAGGCTGACAGCAAAACAAGTGGGTTAAAATGATATTCAAGGTGTTGTCTTTGGTTCTATAAAAGTGATATTGTCACCTTCAATTTGTTCTTCCCAAATTAAATTTCTTATCAGTACAGAGAATAAGAAAGGCATCCAGATACACAGTATGTTACTACTACAGTGCATTTCCAGAAAGAGCAAGACATCCCCACAAAATCATTCACCAAACCAAGAGCAAACTGTGGGACGACGAAGAGCAGACAAGTAATTAACTGGTGTGATTTTCAAAAGCAACAAAATACTTCAGTGATTACAACTGCAATTAAGAACATCCCAACAAGCATCATCTTTCCGATTCACCCTACCCACTTGTTACATCCTTTTCTTCCCACTACTATTCACACCTTATCTAACGGAATATTATGGTGAGGACACAACGTATAGAACGATAAGAGAGATCAACTGTAATTACAATGTACTGTTAACATCAATACTTTTCTTCACAGTAACAGAAATGAAACAAACACAAGACTGGGTAAAAATTGCAAAGGTGGAAGAGAACCTTGTGGAAAAATTACTTCATCTAGCCTTACACTTTCTAACATCAAATTCACTTGCTACACAGGTAAGTATCCTGATACAGTTTGATATTTAGAATACCTAAGGAAATTCAGGGCTGAATACCAGTGCAATGCACTGCAGAATCTCATTTCTGCCACTCCTTTACTTCCACCTCACTCTCCCTTTTGCAGTTTCTAATCACATACTTTCTTTCAAACTGACCTTGAATTTGACAGTTAACTCCAACACTACACTAGATTTACAAAGATGATTAGGGTATGAGAATAGGATATATTAGAGACCTTCTCCAGACAGATCTAATTAATTACACTACAGAACACACATCCATGAACATAATTTCCAGTGACATTCCATAGATTAAGCAAGCCAAGACCATCGGTAGAGAGAAAAGACAGAGCCCTCTACCGGATGAGAAACGCAGCTCCTCCTGTCCTTCCCCCGCACTCCACTGAACGCACGTGGGCGGATTTAATTCTCCAAACATCCAGCCCACAAGATGGTATCGAGCTGTTTAGATTGATTTGCTATTCAAGGGATTGGCCTGCAGAACCCAAATTCCTGCTGTTTCTACATTGAAAAGCACAGTGAAGAA
This sequence comes from Chaetops frenatus, assembly GCA_013400775.1. Taxonomy (NCBI): domain Eukaryota; kingdom Metazoa; phylum Chordata; class Aves; order Passeriformes; family Picathartidae; genus Chaetops; species Chaetops frenatus. The sequence goes on along the minus strand of VZTR01023616.1, from coordinate 349,030 downwards.
AATTCTTCCCCTGTGTTTGAAGAGAGTAATGTAACATCCTATCTCTAGGTGAAAGAGGAAAACCCAGTGTTCCCTTATGCCAGTGTCCACTGTCAGCCAAGGTCCAGCAGTAGACTGAGTTCAGCAGTTAGTCACATCACACATCTCACAGCTGGCTTTACTTACTGCTCCTCAACTGAACTCTTTCCTTGTACACCTCCTGCCTCAAGAGACAGTCCTTATCTTGTTCAGGGGAATAGCTGCAGCTTTCCACCTGCATAAGGCTTCATCACAGCAGCAACTGCAAGCTTTTGCTCATGAGCAGAATCAGGAGTGATGAAATACCAGAGTAGGGTTAGACAGCAGATGACAGCACAAGGGAAAGGCAAGGATCAAGTGGTTATACTAGGATCTGCCAGGAAAACAACAATCTTTTTCCTTTCTCAGTCATCCCATCTGAAACACAAAGCTAGATGTAATACTTTTTAGTATTTTCCCTCTTTCCCTGCAGATTACAAAGTAGTTTCAAGAGTGGCTGCTCAGTCTGTAACAACCCAGTCTGCACCAATTCCCATGGATAGGCAAACTGCAAATCGACAAACTCTTCAATCAGAAAGTTCTTCCAAGGTTTGCTACAAGTTTCCATTGCAAACTTTTGCACAATAAAAACATGCTGTTTTCAAGCTGTTTGCTTCTAAAACCAGAGGTTACTGATACCGCTTCTTTGGAGGCAACAGTAAAAAACACCACTGAGGAGAAAGTGTGACAGCTGGAGATCTGCTCAAGCTCCTCATGTAGAACAGATGGGGCTACAACTCCTGACCTGGGCATGCCATGCTCAGAGTTAGCAGGCACTCACTGGTCATGCAACCAAGCAACTTCTTCAACACAGCACACATTTCATTTCATTTTTTGAAAGATCCCTTTGTGAGCTGAAGCAACTCCAGTTTTTGGCATCATTTTGACCTTCACTGTCTCACATCCTGTCCTTGAACTTCCTTCAAGTACCAGATAAGAGTTGTTCAACCTTTGACAGCATAGAAAGTCTTTGGAGCTTTTTTGCGTTGAGATATTTAATGGTAGAAAAAGGGATGGAGAAAAAAATATCTTATAATGCTTTTAAAAACAGAGAGAACACACTCTCAAAGTAACATTTATACTATTTAAAATCTACATTTAAAATTACTTTAGTGGCAAACTCACCACTCTGTTGAAAATATTTTTTCCAAGTAAACTGAACAGCAGTCAAAGCACATCTGTACCTAGATGCTCTGAAAACATATCCTTCTCATTATCAATTATCTTCTCTCAGCAGACATGTGTCTACCCTCCAAAACCATCAATAATCACATTTTCTGATGCAAAAAAAGAAATGCTTCAGTGTATTTCAACATTATTCAAAGATGGAGTAAAGAACAGAGCCAAAAGAGAGCTACTTGACCTGTAAGAAACAAAGCTCTGCCAAATCCAAGAGGTAGACACAGACGCTGTGGTAAAAATTAAAGAGCTCTACAGATCCAAATTATGGACAGGCTCTTCATAAGCACTCTTAATTCACAAATTCCAATATAATGACCACAGTCATGGAGTGGTTCTGGAAACCTCTTCACCCTTGCTAATAAGGAAGGGTAAGAGCAACTCTTCCATTCTACAACAATTGCTCAGAGTTTGCATTTGAGTTGTAGATGGGTAACAGGGAAACAAAGTGGAAGAAAAGACAGGACATCTAAATCATACCCATCTCTGAATGACAAGTACAAAAGGCAGACAGTGAAATAGACGATGATTTAACAAAAAACTCTCAATTTAAGTGCAGCGTGGTCCAGACTGATGCAGAAGATGCCTTCCATGTCCTACCTGCTCCATGGACTAACAGATTTTGGCCCTGCACGCCTTTGAATTCACAAAGTTTTATCAACATAGCTGCAGTCTTAGAGCAGCTCAGGTGAACTGTGACTGAAGAAGCTATGTGGCTTTCAGCTACCCTTCAGCGGTTGTACTCTCACAAGTTTCCATGAGTGGGAGAGGTTTATCTTTAGCACTGACAGGAGCTAAAGACATTCTTGGTAAAGGATAGCTCTTCACTGTCTAATAAACCTTGTTTCTCTGCATGCCTTGACCTCATGAGCTTCCTCTGTGAAAGACCTAAAGGTCTCTCAGTTCTTTTCTAATGAATTCTAGAGCAGCAGCAAACATGCAGACAACACAGTCCTCTGCAATATAAAGCAGACATACAACAGTATCATTGTCCACTATCTAGATGAAGCTATCACTGACTTATAATATAAATAGAAACAGAATATAAATAAATTCTGTGTAGGTATGTTCTTACTGCAAATAAGTGGAGGTAAACTGACAATCTTGTTATTTGCACGAATACTGACAGAACTCAACTCCTGGGAATTGCTGAGAAAACAGCACTCAGCCTTTTCCTCCATCAAAAAAAACCCCACTCCATGTGCCAGTGAATGGTTTCACATTGTGGACATAGCCAGTGCCCATACTGCAGACAGACCCTTGGTTGACCTTATCAGTTCCTGGAGCACATGCCTTGTTATCAAAGCCAAATCCCAGCATTATTATTTTCAGCACCTCCTTGACAGGCAGTTCTTTGCTCTCAGAACTCACTGCCCACCCAGGCTGGGAGGCAATGGCCACAGGCCTGTGCTAAGTGCTACAGGTCCCCTCTGCATCACTGTCTCACACTCCCCACTGTGTGTGCTCTCTGCATAGGTTTTCTACTCTCTCCTTACCAATGCAAACGACAAAAGCACCATTTCCCTTCAGCCCAGCACACACCACCACAGCCACCACAGACGATCATTAACTGTAGAAAGCATGCAGAGTTTCTACACACAGTGGTGAGCACACAAATTCTGAGCTGGCACTGCTGGTTTGGTGCTCTACAAGAAAGCAATTTCTACTCAGCGAGCTGCACTGGATTTCATCAATAACTGTTGCTTGACTTACTGGATTCTGCTTCTTTAGTACTATTTTCATGGTTGCTCAAGTAAAAGGAGTTTCACAGCTTTTTAACTCTGGACGAAGGAAAAAGGGAAAATGATAGGCTGAACATTTATCGGGTGTTTGCATTTTGCAGATTAAACATCAGTAACCCTAGATTAAAAGCTTCAGTGTTGCTGAACAGTCAAATTTATAGTTTCTCATTATGTTAACTGACACAAAACATCATACTTCAGTGTATCCAGGAGCTCTCCTGGCTTTTGCCCTTTTACCTTTCTGAAAAAGTAAAATCACAACAGAGAATTCAAAAGGAAAAAAATTAAAAAGTAAAGTAACACCTAACCTCCCTGCCTTTTCCCCAAAATAATCCCAGATCAGACTAGCAAAATAGAATCTCATCAGGTGCAGGTGTTCTTCCTTTTATTCCCTGGCACAGAAGCACAAAATAGACAATGACACCCAAGAAAGACTCTCATTTCATATGCATGAGACAGATACACACTTCCACCGAGACTTACATGAATAAGAATCTTGTTTACTCCCAACCACAGACAAGTCTGTAATTAATTTCTTTTAACTTTCGTGAGACTGCCTTGCACCGGGAAACAAGGTTGTGCAGTATAATGCACTAAGCTAGGAGAATATTAAACAGTAACAACTCACTCCTTGCATGACCAACTAAAGTCAGCTCTACATATGCCCTCTCTGAAAACGACCTGGAAGTCTTACAGTTTACCAGCAAGACCAGGTTATACTGAAAAGCCATCAGCTTCCAACAAGGACAGATTGACTCACTCACCCTTAAGTGTGACTTCAGTAAGACTTCCATTTCTCTACTGCTTCTCACTCAGAAGCATTTCACCAAGACTGCTATTTGTCTGAACAGTCTGTGTAAGCCTATATACACTACTTCTGTATTTTACTCAAACATCTACCACCAGCAGAAACAGAGTGCCCTCTAGCTCTGGCCAAACTCAAAGAGAATTTTCCTAAGGTTCTGTCTCCATAAAGTCCAGCACTTAGAGCCTCAGCAGGCAGCAAGAGCACTCTGTTAGCTGTACCCTTACCTGTCCTGGGGTCAAACAGCTGGTTGGCCTCCAAATCTGTGAAAGTGCTGAAGCAGATGGGGCATTTAAAAGAGGCGCGGTTGGTGGAGTCTCTCTCGTCGGTCTCGATCCTGCGGCGCATGTGGTCCAGCTTGTACTTGACCACGTTGACCAGCAGGCGGTAGTTGATGAAGTAATAGTTATGGCGCGTGGTTTTGCCATCGGGAGCTGTCTCGACCCTCATCCTGCATTTGATGAACTTGTCACCCTTTAGGGTGTTGAGGACAGCCCTCAGCTGCTTCCTGTCGAACTTCAGGAGCTCTAGCATGTCCTCCTCCTTCACACAGGGGTTCCTGATGAGGATGTCCAGAGCCAAAGCATGCTCAATGCCATAAAAGCCACGCACCACATATTTGGCAAGGCGTTTGAGAGCTGCTGGGACCTCAGTGAGCACGTCTGGGTCAGTCATAGCAGGTTCAGATCATGAGCTTCATGTATACTGCAACGAAAAAAAGGCAGATGGATTCTTAGCTATTCTTCTAACTTTCAAAGTTTTTATCTTACTTAGAGGTAAGTAAACGATGGGGTGTTTTCCATTTCCCAAGCCCTGTACTGTCTCCTTAGGTGTCAATAATGCTACAGAAACAGAAATATGAAATGGTACCTCTCATTTGAAACAAAATTATGTATTACTTTTAAAAACGCACGCAAGAAATGAGTACCAGAACATACAGATTTCATTTGTACTCAGTCACAGCTAACACAGCTAGACTAAGAATGCTGTCCTGAAGCTGAACTCCAGAAGACCGCTTTGGGATAGCTGAGACTTGTAAATTGGGAAAAGCAGAAAATGGCTACAGCAAGAAAGGTCCTAAGACAGCCCAAGAGTGGAGTCTGAGGGCCTTAGCTGACATCACTTGATCCCACTGTAAGCAGCCCTGTCTGGTTTAACACCTCAGCCATGCCTGGGCAGGGATGCCATAGGAGGACAGCTTGCTGTAAAGGCTGGTATGCACTCAAGCAAAAGCTCCTAGCTGCACCATGAGAACAGATCCTTTCTCATAAACAGACTTCAGTCAACTATCTGCAGCACAAAAACTATCAGCACTACCAACTCCTACACCACAAACTGCTTCAGCCTGGCTCTTACATGAGTAAACAGGACTGAACCTTCATTGAAAGTCCCATATTCAGGCCTTAAAAGCCCATGAGTAATATAGCATAATAAATGAAGCAAAAATCAAGACATACCAAACATGAAGTGATGATGTGTTTAAAAAAGAAAGTACTCCACTAAGTATGCTTTGAGTTACTTACCACCACTTACCAGGCTGTCTGTGACAAGCCAATAATTTCTAAGTACTGTATTTTCACTTCACTTTTCTTCACCATAACATCAAATGGCATAAATGGTCATGATTATTAAAAGCTTCTGTGACATACACACCAACTCATACAGGTTCACACGCAAGGAATTCCTCACATTGTCACCTGTGCCAGATGTAGCTCACAGACAACAGCAGTGATTCAAGGTAAGAACAAAGTATTAGAGGTGCTTTTGAAACACTCATTCAGAAGGTTGCATTTCCAGATAACATCAAATAAGACTCTGAATTATCTTTTTCAGTATGAGTCTTCTATGCTAGTTTAGGACACAAATAACCATTTCTTAAGTAAAAGGTTCCTTCCATTGAAGAAAATCCCCCACACCCTATTTTCTGTTTTTTTATCACTGTTACACAATTTTTATCTGTGAATATACTAAATTGCAAAACTTCTAATCTCAATTTTCACTTCCATCAGACGTTTCACACACTGTATACATATCTCCCTAGTATTCAAGCCTATCAAAAGTGACAGCAGAAGAGAGGATCTGGATGAGCATCTTATTTTTTTCATCACTATCATAAAACCTGTAGGTCTTTTGACAAAACACCATTACACAACTTCTCCACTCCCCACACTAAAACATTCCCCTGAGATCACCAACTCTCTATGTAACCATGCAGCTGCTGACTCACTTCCATCAGCTAAGACTTCTCAAAAATCTGTGATCATTTATCACAGTAGCCTGCTTGGATTTTTTTTTTTCTTATGAGAAGCAGTGCCCTTTCAAAAAAGTGTAACATTACCTATTGAAGCTTTAGTCCTCTTCCACACCTACCCTCTTCTGCTACTGAAGGAGGGATGTTCCTTTCAAGGGTTATGGCCAGAGCAACTGCAAAGTAATTAGGCTGTGGAATGTGAGGCTCCACGGTAAGCAAATTAAGATCATTCTGTCTTTTCTGTCTGTTGGATAAGAAAAACGCCACCTTCGTGTTTTTCTTTTAAATACTTCCCTGCTTAAGCTTTTCTTTTCCTCTAACTCAGGGCCAAACGGTATTCACAGTGCTCAAACTGAAATTAACTGAACGACATTTGTTGACTGCTGGTGTGCAGGCTGAGAATAGCTCACAGCAAACAATGCCTGGATGTCCAGCTACAGCTTCTCTTTAAGGAAATTCAATTAAAATGCATCTATCACATCACGACTTAACCATGAAACAAGTACTTCTAGAGTCAGCCAGCTTCCTCTTGCATGCCAGATACGGTGATTTAACGCACACAAAGGAGAGCTTTACAGAGCCTTGCACTGAATGTAAAAGTGTTAGCAGTAAAGGATGCCCCATCAAGAGTTAGCCGTGCAATATTTTGGAATCTTGAGGTCTGAGCAAATCTAAATACTATCACAGGATACTGTCCTTAAAGATCAACTGCATTCTGTTGGTATTTTTTCAGTCTTTCAGTCACTTAAAGATAAACCTTGGTTTTGACTGTATCTGTCAGCAACAGACTGACACTATAAAACAACGTCAATGCAGAAGCTGGAGTGAAGACTTGATTTATTCAAATTGATTAAATCTTATTCAGACATAATGCACAGTAAAGAATAAATGCAAAGATCAATTTTAAATAAAACCTGGCACCCCAGGAGATTTAAAAGTCCAATTTTTAAAGTGAAAAGCTTGTTAAGTACTGATCTGAAGATCAGACAACCTTCTCTCCTCAACAATCCACTTTCCCTAAAACTTCCTTGCAGAAAAACTTGGTGATGCAACTGGCACGGGGCAGAGTGACCTTCAGAACATCAGTTGAAATAAGAAAAAGGAGAAAAGTGCTTTTAAATAAGCACATCTCACTCTGGATACCTCATTGGAGAGCTGACAGAAAGCACTTTCTCTGCATTGATAAGACAGTTGCAGATTTCCACAGACACTTCCAAAATAGGTTTAAAGTACAATTTCCTGAAGAATGCACTCAAACAGCTTCAACGGAGACCTACAAGGGACCAATAAATAAAACCAGCTCTGAGAGTTTTCAGCAACAGTCAAAGATTTAATAATATTTCTTAGTGTCAATCACTAGAAAATATTCTTTTTCATCTAGTGGGACTAGGAGTTTTAACACAATTTCTTCTCCTCTGCTGGAGATTTTGAGTGGTGCCCAAATCTTCTATATCCTCAGGTAATAAAGGGCATCTTGACTGTGATACTGCTTATCTTCCAGGTGGGGATATATGGAAATACAAGCATTCTGAAAACCCCAGAAACCATTATTTCCTGTTATCTTCCACTTCAAAAAGTGGATTAATACACTTTAAATTCTAAACCCTGCAGAAGACAGCCCTTGGGTGAAACAAACAACTGACTAGTGCCATCTTTGAGAAAAAAAAAATCAAAAAAAACAAGTGCACACCACTGCCAGGTCTCACCAGCCCAAGCTGATGTCTGGCTCATGAAGAATCCAAGGCTTTTAATCCCTAAACTGCAAATTATTACATCTTTCACCAGGTAAAAGACACTGATTCCACCTTCCCCTGAAGAAGTAAGTCAAGCCTGAATTAATTACATGTGCAAAGAAATAAGATAACACCTTTTAACAAGGTTTTAATGGATGTGCATCTGCTTCATAATAATGTTTGAACTGACCTTAATAATTTATGAACATCAAGGAACATTTTCAGGGGAAAAAAAAAGAGAATGGCCAAGATACTTGGCTCTGCCAGTAAGTATGAATAATAAGGCACACTGGACAGGATCATATTCAGAAACAGCCAAAATAGAAACTTCCAAATTTAAACATGGACTTTATTAAAAGAGACAGTTGTTGGGGAAATGTTCTGGGTAATTACATTAATACAATTCAGTATTATGGGTAGTGGAGGAAAGCAGACCTGTGTTAACACAGTACAACAGCAAACCTAAATACACATCTGTTGGGTTTTTCAAATTGCTGTAATTGAAATAATTAATATTGATGTGTCTATAAAAGGCAACACTGGAAAAAGAGACTTACAGTTACACAACACAATCAGATCTGCTGGGTGAAGAAAATCAGGGTACCTTCTGCAAAACTGTACCTAAGGTAGAATTAAATGTATGAGGTCTTCAGCATAACCAGAGATGCCAGAGAGGAAGTCAGGAGAGAACAAGTGACTGCAAAAAAACCCTTCTGTATGATGGGGTCAGAGACCACACAGAAGCCAGAAGCTGAACTGAGACAACACCTCCACTTTCGGGACTTTTCTGATGCAACATCAAAGCAACTGAACTCTTCTTCTCCATATACAACAATTTCAAGAGTTTTCAATTTCAATGAACTCTAACAGGAATTGTGCTAATGAAGTTACATCTGGTTTTCTTCCTGCTTTTCCTGAATAAAACTGAGACAAGAAGTGCTAGAAGGGTGATAACCTAGAAGCCACAATGTAGATGAAAATAGTACTAGAAAATATGAAAACCTACATCAGCCAGTGAATTTATGTGAATTTTTATCTAATACTGCAAATGTAGACCACCCTCTTTCAACACGTAACTTTTGAGACTTATATTAATTTTACCCAGAAAGTTCAGTGGCCTTACTATTCATATATTTGACAAAGGATTTTTAAAAGGAGGATCTTAAAAAAGGAAGCAGACTGCTCTTCTGACTCATATGGATATACAAACCCTTTGTGACACCCCAGATCTCTTTTGGAGGAAAACTTCGAGTTGCAGCTTTGGCTGTGAACCTAGGCTATCAGACACACTTAACATTTACACAGGTGCTTCCTATTTTCCCCACATTTATTTAGTTAGTGCTCTTTTTCACTAAATCTTTGAAACCAGCTTTTGCTAATTTACTTGGAAAATGTTTCTGCAAGCTTCTGACACAAGATTTTTAAGAAAGGGGAAGAAAAAAGTTACTTGCTTACACCATTGACATAGTTTCTTCAGCTGAAATCACAATCCCCTCACCACCACCTGTGTGGCAGGTACAATAGGCTTCCTGGAACCAGAACCATGCCGTATCCTGCTCCAGCTGTCACTTGCAAACACCAGATCCCAGTTTTGTAGTCTCTCACTCAAACCAGATTTAAAAGTCTGCCTTTCAGAAGATGATGTGGTTAAGCTAAGAGAAGCAGTTCTGAATGTTCCTGAGACCTGGGAGGGAAGGCATAAATTTCAGAACTACAGTGGGAAAACATGCCATCAAGATTTTCAATGTCTGTACAACATAACTTCAGACACTACTCATCCTTCCAAGAAAAGGGCACAGAATCTTCCACTTTCAAGTCTTGTTTTTACTTGCATTTCTCTATAGTGAGCCCAGAATGGTCTTTCTCCCACATCAGTTGCAAAATAAAGTCTTCTGGCATTTTATCAAGAGCTTACTGAGTTTCATTCCCTGCAGAATTCAAGAACACTGCTGCTCAGTTTTCCCCCTGCACTACATCTTGATGAGAAATAGTGTAGTTTCATTGCAAGACCTGCCTTGAAGTATTAGGGCAGAGAAGAACAATCTGCTTTCACTGAAATCCCTTCTTCTAGTTGGCTTTCCATAAACTGGAAACCAGGAGGCCACAGGTATCAAAGTGTTTTCCTCACTCAGGATGAGAAGTTGAGCTGCAGCTGCACACAGAATGGCCGAGGGGCTTGGCTGAAACGAGGGCGTTTCCCCCCTAATTTCACAAGTAAAAATACACGGAGCCAGATCTAATAAGGCCACAGAGTTTGACCACACCAGCCAGAAACTGAACAATGCAGGCTCAGGATGTAATTCTCCATCACTTTTATAACCTTAACCCAGCATAAACAATAGCAAGGTGTCAGGAAATTAAAGGACCACCTCTGTGCACGTACACAAATGGATGAACTTTCCTGTTGCAGCTTAAGTCAAATTACACCTTCTCTCCCACAAGGAAGTCTTTATTTTCCTTCCTTGCCTTTAGCCACAAGCCCCACCCTTCTGTCTTAATTCTGGCAGTTCACTATTAATGTAGCAATGTGAATCAAGCTGATAAAAAGTGAAAAACTAACCTGCCAAAATAAAAAACTGGAGCATTTGAGAGAGGGCAAAGGGGAAAAGTTCAATACTTGAATCATTTATGTTACCAGACTAGAACCAACAAAAAACAGAAAAAAGAATTCATGGAGCTTTCCCCACATGGTGGCAAAATTGACTTAACTGTAATGTGAAGCCACCAGAAGATTTTAACTATGGACACCGGAACATCTTACAATTAACACTCTGATCTGCACCTACCAGGAGAATATGTGTTATTTTGGAGACATGTAAGCATTGGCCCTCGAATAATGTAGTTGTAAGGTTTTGGGGGTTTGTTTAAACGGAAGAAAGTAAGATCATTTCTCTCACATACCAAGCCTAGGAAGTCATGATTACACAGAACCACAGTGGGCTTAACCCCAGCATTCCCTTCCACATTTCTGACAGGAAAAAGGAGTATTTACTTTTCACATTATGGACTCAATAAGACCTGGAACACCACACTTGTCATCATGATAGATGATGTGAGTAACACTGCCTTTTGGAAATTCCAGAAAGACAACGAAAAATTAGGGGAGCATTGGGTTCAGTACAGTTTTAGAGCATCAGAGTGCAAGTGGGTGTATACCATGGATATACGCAATAAAGAAAGAAAGAAACTAAGTATCAGGACACCTGGTTAGCTTTAATTAACATTGTTTCTTGTTTAGAACAATCCCCTAAAGCATCCTGTGAGAAAGTGAGCTGTATGCCACAGGAAGTGGAAGGCGGGAATGCGACTCCCATCAAGCTTCATTCCTGCCAGAAAGGCATGTGCTCCTCTGCTAGGCACATGGCTCTGCCCTCACAACACCATCCCGTGCACTTAACTGATCGCTTAAAGGCAGAAAAATATTCTTTTTTATTCCTTTTTGCTATGTTTTTCAACAGTTTAATGAGCTGGGGGAAGAGTCTGATGAGCAACAGAACCAGCAGGTAAGAGAGGATGCCACTGCATTGGAAAAGATGAAAAGAAAAAACTCCACCTTTTGTGGATGAAAAATATTAAGCCGCCTAAACTTCATGAAAATGCACCTTAGCTGTGCACGGCTGAACACCACTTTCAGAATGCTGATCGTCCTTGTTCATCCTGACCCGCTTGGAATGGCACAAGCCTGACAGCGGGACCCATTTAACAACAGCTCGGTGCCACTATGGGATGTGATGTTTGCCTGCTTCTCAGGGAGCCAGCATGCTAGTAATACACAAAACAAACAAACAAACAAACAAAAACCCCACAAAGCAACCAGAGAAAGCCTCACAAACCTCACCTCGCTGACCTGGAAAACTGAATGGTTACACCACTGGCTCGTTGGCTCAAACCTGGCAAACAGGAATGAGCTGGATTTGCCAGTCAGCTATTCCTCAGGTGCCCATAAACCTGCATCTCCCTCCGAATTACAAACTACGCAGACCTCCCGGACTACAATAGCAGACTAAGCTTTAACGCCAGAGTGGAGAATCCCTATGCCGTCTGCTCAGCTTCCCACCCCCCACCCACTTTTATGTGTTGAGGTTTAAGCATCGAACTGTGGAGGTTTCTGGAGGACAAGAGGTCAGCAGCACCTCTTAAAAAAGAAGAAAAAAAAAAGAAAAAGAAGAAAAAAAAAAAGACAAAACAAAG